>CM059565.1:25561521-25914582 GCA_030386875.1 Morinoia aosen
ATTCCTCAGTCTTCTGATGGAGTTTCTTCTCCTGCTTTCAATCAAGCTCCTCCACTTGAAGATCTTATGTCTACTTCAATGATTCTGGAGAAGCCTATCTCTGATGCTCCAGAACAGGTAGAAGAGATGATGCAGTTTGTTGGCGGGGATAGTGAAGTGAGGTTCAACAGTTTTCAGGAGTCTGAAACTGCTCAAGTTGTTCACATCTCTTCTGACAGTGAAAGAATTTTCAGTCCTGAAACTGACAATTTGCTTGATGGAGATCATAGCGGGCGGTCATCTGCTCATGCAGAGATTGCTTCCCCTAATGAGGCTCCCCTTTCTCCTTTGGCTGCACCATTTGTGCCGAGCGAAGTTCCACTGTCTCCTCACGCTCCTGCGTTTTCGCCGCGTGAGAGTCCACTGTCACCTGAAGCTGCTCCATTTTCGCCATCTGGGGCCCAGTCCCCTCAGTTCTCCCCCAGCGAAGCACCATCTTCTCCTCCACTGGTGGCCCCACGTAGTCCTACAAACAATATCGATGTAGTATCTCCTGATGCCGAAGATATTCTTGTAGAACAAATGAATCAGGCAAACTTGAATGCATCCTACCAAACTGAAGAAGCTGTATGTTCACCAGAACCAGTCACTGCAGATTTACTGGCAGCGCAACCGCCTTCAGAAATTGAGGAAATGAAGGAAGATGTTCCCGTTGCATCAGCTGTTCTTGAGGGAATATTAACTACACCTGTCAGCGACGTCATGCCCAGCACTCCCATCAAGGCCCCAATGATTGATGACAGGCCAGTATCTCCTATCCATACGCCAAAGGCTGACATTCCTGTGAGGGATGAAGAAATTATCTCCGAGATACCACCACCTAAGGTTGAAGAAGCTGCCAACAAGAAGGCACCAGTGAAGCCTGCCCCTCGAACCACAGGTGTTGCTGCGCGTCCCAGAGCTCCACCCGGTTCTGCTAAGGCACCTGCAAAATCTACCACACCCTCTTCTGCTAAATCTACTTCATCTTCCTCTGTCAAGCCTGGCACGCCAAGACCAACCACGCGAGCCACTCCAGGTAGTGCCGTCCGAAGTACATCCAGCACCACTACTCCTGCCACTGCTGCCAAGGCTACTCCAACCACCCGCACCACTGCTCGCACCCCTCTCTCGGCTCGCTCCACTACTACTCCCACTTCACGTTCCACTTCAGGAACGTCCACACGAACTACAACTACCACAACTCGCACCCAGATCTCATCACGTACTGGCACTCCATCTGCCACTCGAACCACTCCTAGTAGCTCAGCCACTCGCGCTACCCCTGGGAGTGCCTCAGCTCGGCCAGCATCAAGCACTCGACCTGCTCGTCCTGGTGTAACGTCTGCGTCTACTCGCACCACTCCGTCATCTGCCCCCCGCACTACCTCGAGCCGACCGTCATCTGCTACGACTACCCCTACTACAGCTCGTAGGGTCCCCATCAGTCGCCGCCCCGCAACAGCCACTGCTGCTAAAGACGCGACCGACTCGAAGCCTGATTCGGCCACTACTCGAACGACAACTACGGCTCGAGTACCGCTCGCACGAAAACCTCTTTACCCCGGACCTAAGGTGGCTGCTAGTGCCAAGCCCGGTGAGGCCGACAAAAAAGATATTAAGAATAATACTAACAAGCAGCTTTCGTCGGCGTCTCGTTCGTCAACACTAACAAGGACGACAACACGTACCACGACCAACACAGCTCCTACTCACAAACCAATTGCAGCGAGGACCACCAGTAAGTATGAGTATGGATGGATAGGTTTCATTTTCTATGTACGTTTTCATTGTATCCTCACGGATTTGATTTCAATCTTCATTAGTGTAACAGATTCAAGACATGAGGTTTTTCTTTCTCGATAATTCGAACTTAAGTTAGTTGCATTAAGCTTTGTGTAATTTTTAGTATCGATATAAAAATTATTCATTTTTATTTGTGCAGCTACCACTAGGAAAGTCACAACGACCACAACTGGACCAAAATCTCGAACGGCTGGATCTCTGAAGAGCAAAACTGCAGTGGAAAAATCTGCTGTCATTGCCGCCGACGGCCAAAAAGATATCAAAGAGGTCGCTTCTCCTGAGACAAAAGGCGAAGAAGTGAAGATGGCGCAGGAGGAAAGTAACGTTGAGGTTCTGACGAAGGAAGTTGGCGAAATTCATCTAAATGGCGACGCAGAAGTCATCACAACTACCACTACCACAGTAGAGCAAGTGCTCGTCAATGGTGACGGTGATCATTAGTAATTCTTTGAAGAAAATTCAAGTGCTTGTATTTTAGCCTAATTGATCAGGAGAGAAAGGTCTGTATTGTTGAATTTAAAGGCTTATATATTCTATTGCGTTTAAATTCATGGCCATCGAAGAATAGCGAGTATATAGTGTATTATGGATGAATCATTGTCACGCTAGATTGTAATGGATGTTTTATCGGTGGAATATTAGTCAGAACATGAAGGATTTTCATTTTCTTGTACTCATATTTCTGACAATGGGTGCTAATGCTTTCAGTTCTGTGTACTCACCCGCTTTCTCAAAACGATCAAATTTTGTATTTTCATATGGAAACTACCGTTTTATTGCTTTCAGTGCTGTTGCTAGAGTTGCAAAAATTCCTGCGTTTTTTGTGAGGTAATTTTCCTATTGTTTATTTTTTTAAACGTCAGCTATCGCAAAATGTGCAAAACATAGAATTACTTGAGTTTCTGTGTATTATACTTAGCTATAACTTCTTGATTGTGAATTGAATAAACTTTGTGTATTGCAAAATGTTTTTTTAAGATAGTATGTAATACTCGCGCTTTACTTTTGTTGCGTTTTTCTAAGTTTTGGATGAGAAATTGAATGAGATATCTTATATTTGAAATTATGTCGTTCTTTGAAATCTTCTGATCATAATTAAATTGGTCGCAAGTTGCATTACCTCACTCATGCTAAATTAATAGTTTTCATCTATGATTTTGTATATATAGTAGCATTTAAGTTCTTATTACATCAAATAATTTTCGGAAAGCTAATTCGGTACTTGGATTGTTTGCGCAAATGACTACCCCGTTATTGATTTGCGTACGTTTTAAGCTTTTTCAAATTGCTCGAATCATAAGCGTTGCAGTTTCATTGTCCCGATGCTTGTTAGTATTGCTGTGCGCTGGCTGTACTGTGGACAAAGAGTCGGTGCCTGATTTTACGTGCTTGTGAGTGCCTTTCTGTGGTCCATTCCATACGTTAATATGAATTTTTGCTGTCAATGTTATTCAGCTTTTGTCTTCACAAATTTGTCACACTCGTAGTAACACTTTAGTAGAATATCGCACTTAATTAACTGGACTGCATTCAAGTGGTAATTATTAGACATGGAGACGGGCTTTTCCGAACGGAACACCAGTGACAGGAATTGCATGTTATTTGAGGCAACGGTTGGATTCAAATATTATTGTTCTATTCTAATGTAAGTTCGAAAGTTTATGCTACACCTTGGGAGAAACTTGCTTATTCTCATGTTCCTCCTTATTTTGTCAAGTTATCCCTTGTTTTGCGATTGCTTGCCGACTTGATCATTGCTACGGTATTGGACGTTCCCTGTATGTCATAGTGGTCAAATTGTTCCTGCAGCTTGTATTTGTTCATTATGAGATCCTTGCAATACGCATAAGCGGTAGTGTTTCAAACTCGTAACATTGAAAATAGCCATCGTTGTATGTATAGTGAAATTAAAAGTAGTTATTCTAATTATATTGTTCTTGTCCTGGTACAATATGTGAGGTCCTCTTAGAATTTCGTTTGAGGTATCTAATTTGAAGTTTAGAAAACCTGCAAACGCTCGTAAAGTTCAGACATTCATTCTAGTACGGACACTCGTCTGGAAAATTCTTGCGATGGCTTGTAGCAACAATTTGTACTCGGTATAATTTCTTCTTGTCCTGCCAAAGTATTCAGTTGAGATGGAACCCTTAATATTGAAAAGATAACACTTGTTAACTGCTGAGCAGAAATTAGATGTAGAAATTCACTTGCAAATCCTCAATTAAAGTAAAATTTACAAGAAACTGGGTCTATTTTAAAGAACTGGCCGCGTATCAGAAAACCAGGTCAACGATTTCATTCTTCTTGGAATTTTAGTATAAAATACAATGAAACGAGAATACGGAAAAGCATGTTTCTTGATTGAATACGAATGAATAATAAGGAAAAAACGCGTCACGCGTTTGAAAATTTCATACATGAAATGCTTAATTAGTAACCTAATTGCCTAAATTTACAGTTTTCTTCACAGTGCAGTGCAGCTCACACGAGTCAATAGTCGACCCGTGGATTCCAAATAAAATAATGGGCTTTTACAGAGCGATTGTCGTTTCGTTAAATGTTTAGTTTATTAGTTAGTTAACCTCCCTATCTCCAACAAATGAGATCCAAAGAGAGGAAGGAAGAAGGCACCATTTAGTATGGAGTTAAGGGAACGTGGAATCTATGGAGAAAGGGCATAGAAACAGTAAGATAAGAAAGAAGCTCATGAAACAAAATCGAAGTTAAGTAGTAGGTGCTGAAAAACAGGACAGCAGTGAACCGAAAAAAAGTTGGTCTGGTCCGTAACAAAACAAAAACCTATGTTATTTTAACAAAAAGAAAGCCTACCTAACCTTTAGCTCGGCCCCTCACATTGTCCCCCTGGGAGCGCTAATTCCCATAGATACAATAGTTGTATCCCCCTGAGGGGTGTCATTTCGTTAAAATACAGAGCTAACTCGAAAAACGTGGAACATCTGAATGCAATTTAAGAACAGTGCACGATGGAGCTTCCATCCAATAAATCATAACGCTGGCTTAATTTATCTATTAATATGATTAGACAACTGTGCAAGCTTACGAACTTAACAAATTCATTCATGAAAGATGTAAATGAATTCACAGATTTGAGGCAACCAAAATGAAACATGCTGGATAAATCGGTTTAAGCCTCCCTAAGGTGAGGAAGGTCTCACATGAAATTGAGGGAACGGAAAATCTATGCACTGTCTGCACAAAATCAGCAAGATTGAACGAAAGTGATGAAGTTAGATAATAGTTGAATAATACAGTAATGAGCCAAATAAAACGCCGGTTCTATTTCAACGATAGGATAGGTCAGTATGAGCCCTCAAGCCTTCGCGAAGAGAGGGGCGACCTGAATACATATTTGAACGTCTAAATTTTACCGCACCAATCGATATTAGGTTATCTCAATTGGAAAAAAACTCTCCATAAAATTAATTAAATACACTGTCGGCGATTTCCTGCATCTTGAGACCCCCTAACGTGTAGACGATGGTTTCTTTGTTGGCTTCTTCACCTTCGTTCTCAACCCACAGCTGCAAGAAATAGAGTGCTGTCTCCTGTACTTTGCCTTTCTTCTCGCTCAAAATGTAGTCGACCTGTACAAAAAGTTCACAAGGCCTGAGTCAAACTGCGATTACGAGAACGAGGAATCTATGTAGAAGATGCGTGCCCCCACACCATGTGCATAGAAGCAGCGAGATAGAAGAAAATTTATGGAACAAGATAAAAATTGAAAAAGTAAAAGGTACTAAAAAAATACAGAATCGAACCGAAAAAAAATGCTTCAACAAAATGAAAGAAATTTTATTTCATCAAAAGGAAGGCTTACCTTAACTTCAGTCCGATATCTCACATCAAACCCTTCAGAGGACCAATTCCTTTAGATACCATGTTCATATTCACCGAAGAGGCAGACTGACAAACATTCGTAGATCTTGCCTGCATCGAGCTCCATGCTCCTCAATAAGCCTCAAGTAAATTAAGGACTAGGCGACAGAATTACGCTTACTTACAAAATTCGAATCACAGTGATCAGAGTGCAATCATCAGCATAATTATTCATGATGCCAACGAAATCACCAGTGTGCATCATGAGACCAAGAACGATACCGAAACCACCACGATTAGTGAATTCAAACCAACGTTTGCGGATGCTCAGAAGCAAAATCACGAATATTTGCCAAAACCCTACCACCTTCACCGAATGATTCTAGCTTAAACCCAAGAGGTGGACCATTTCGACTGGGTCGAAGCTTCCACGACATGAATTAGTTAATGCACCCGTAAATGATTAAGTCTTGAATAAGTCAAACGCGAGGCCAAGCTTCACGACAAACTTTGACGTAAATCTGATATTTGCAAATGTAGAAAAAATTCGTTAATTACATTAGGTTGCACAACATCCAACAGCTTTAAAATAAAGGTTACAGCAAAGACAATAGATATAAAATACATATCTATTAAAAATTAGTACTATCTCGCTCGAAAATTTTTCAATATTAGGTTCTGCAGGTTCGTGTTTTAATGTACGCATTCATGAATCCCTCTTTATTAGCAAATTGAAACCTAACCTTAATGACATGCAGTCATCCTATTCATTGAAAATGGATATTACGTAACTTACTTTTTTTTTAATTTTCATTTTTGTACATATTATTATGTTACTTACTGAATGGTTCTTATTGCAGGTCTTAATTTGTCATTTCTTGTATTTCAGACTATAGCTGATGATGATCTAGATGATCGAAACGCACTAATTTTTAATAGATATGTATTTTAAATCTATTGTCTTCGCTATAACCTTCAGAAAAAATTCGTTTACACTACTACCCAACCGACATAGCAATCACGTCCACACGAGGCCTAAAATGGATGAAATTATAAAAAAAAAACTTCAATAAATGATTGGAAAATATTAGGTAACTGCAGAGAATAATTTAAAAAACTGATCAACAGTACTAAGATGGAATAGGATGTAACTTGTGGTAAAGCATGGGTCAATAGACCTCGCGTGGTAAATCTAGAATATGGAGGCTTATATAAACACAACATTAATATAAAAAATATGACTATGATCGGTAATATAAGAAATTTAATATTGTGTTCAACACAGAGAGACGCATTTCTACTGAAAAGAATATAAGGAAAACAGTAATACCAGGAGCACGCTTCAACATTAATAACCAACACTCACGACACCAAGCAACACAGTGACAACCACGCGAACGGATCTGACTCAAATTCATATACTCATACTCTCACGAGGATGATGCGGCCTTTTAACCAGGTAACCTGAGTTAACATAAAGAGTATTTTGGACGGATCTCAAGAAGTCGCTGATTTCGGGCGAAGTGAAAGATCACACATGGAAGATATCAGCACGGAAAGCGATCAAAACAAAAATAAAACAAAAATTTAATTTCTGCGAGCTAATAGTGTTTGGCTAAAGCCAAGTGAATAATTACTCACCTCATCGTCTTGGAAACCGAGTTTCCTGGTGAGCTGCTTCCACTTGTCTCCACCAATGGAAGCCAACTTTGCAGCCAAGGCCACTTGCTCCTCGCTCGTGATTGGCTGCAGCTCAATTCTGTCGTTATCATCGTCCTGAGTGTCTTCTTCATCACAGTTCTCAGCCTCCTCCGCAATTATTTTCTCTTCGTCTTCGTGCTTTGGCGTAGCAGCGTCTGTTTGGCCCTGCTGCTGCTGCTCTTTCTTCTGTTGTTGTTGTTGTGACGCGAGCTTTTCCTGGATTTGCTGGAGCTTTACACTCAGGCCCTGGGCAAGACAAAAAAAAATTACCTGCTTTGCAAAACCTGGGATTAATTTCTGATCGATCAGAAAGCCAATGAGGCCCAAAATTAGGCGAGAGTACACAATGCAATCGTGAGTTCATTTGCAGATGAAATATAACAAAGTTTTAATTATTTTCAGATTGGTAAGTAAAAAACTCCTTAGCCACAACAAAGATCTCAGAAGAGTGAAGAGAAGGGACTATTGAACATGGAGATTTATGGCCAAGGTGTGTCCCCACAGAAGTAACCCCGTGCATAAGAAACAACAAATAAGAAAGAGGAAGAACAGACAATTAAGAGATAGCAACGAAGGCATAAAAACTGAAAGAACCAAAGGCTCATCTATAGCCGAAGTAACTCAACAATACTCAGCAAGGTAACTCCAGGCACTCCAGTCGCCGTAGTATGGGATAAAACAACCTAACTATCCTAAACCTATGCTCTATGGGGGTAAACGAAAAAAACAATCGTGGAAAAAATATCAAAAATTTCTCTCATCAAAAAAAAAACAGCAAACTGGTCAATTTTTAATGCTCTTACACTCTTCCAGGAAAATAAAAAACAGGGTAATCGTGGAACAGTCTGCAACACATACTTCTTTTGACCAGGAAAACCGGAAAACAGTTCAATCACTTTTTTCTAGCGACCGACCAATATCAGGAAGATGTAAACAATTAAAAAACTACCCGAAGCAATCGAATAGAACTCAAAAATAACAATTGTAATAACCTAACACACTTACGGGTATGTCTTTTGCAAGCTTCTTGATCATGGTCGTGAGATATTCAGGCAGAGTGGCGATGGGGGCCGTAGACTGGGTGAAGAAATGCGGCGATCGACACGCCAACAGCCGCAACCCTCGCCACCCAAAGTCGCTGTCGTGAACCAGCCTGACAGAACGCAATTTTTTTTTCAATTCGAACACAGCAAGGCTTCCCCACTGGCCACACCAAGTGTACTACTAAACCAAAACAGAATTTAGTTAATGGACAATACGAAATTTCGTAACACCGGCGCACACAAAAAAAATCAATTCATAGAATGCACAAAGCGCTTTAGTTTCGAAAAAAATTAAAGGTTGAGAAGCTATCAATGCGGACCTGGCGTTGACATTCACACGAATAATGCGAAAGGCTATGTATGAATTGGAAATTTTTAATTCCAAATTTTTTGATCAAATTATTAATAGCAATCATGCAACAACTTCCAGATAAGATGGAATCACAGTTCATATGAGTAGGATTAGGTAAAATAACAAGTTGGTTTAAATTCTACAACCACAACAAGGTGTTTAAGAAGAGGAAGGAGAAAGCACTATCAAGTATGAAGTTTAGGAAACGCGTGAGTTCACACACACAAGATCCCCTGTGCACAGAAACAGAAGTGTGTTCCCACACAAAATCTCATGCGCATAGGCCTAGTAAGTTAAGAAGGAAGTTTATTAAACAAGATAAATGCTGAAGAAATTAATAACACAGCTAAAAAATAAGACAGTAGTAAAGATGGACCTTAACAAAATAAAAAATCTTAGTCTAATTCAATAAAGGGCCTTACTGCCGCCTTAACTCTTAGCTTTGTATTTCATATTTTCCCTCTGGAAACCTAATTCCCATAGATACAAGTTGTATCCCCTCAGGGACACATGAATAAGAACATTGATGTTTTCGAAGTATAACAAAGCTAGCGAAATAACTTTAAGAAGGTTAACTGAAAATTTGATGAACGCTAGACCGAATGTAGTCATAAGTGTAAGAAAAAATGATAGGAAAATGTGCTGAAGGGAAACCTGTGTACCGTAATAAGGTTAAACGTATCAGAGATTGTGCTTGAAAAATAGAACGAGCAACATGGTTTGATAGAGTGGCAAATTATAAGATGCCGAGGGGTATAGAATATGTTGCCTCACAAAGTAAAGTGGAAAGCACAATACTGTCTTCAAATAATCGAATGAATAAGTACCATTAATTCGACATAAATATGCAACCAGAATTGCAAAAAGTAGGAAGGAAAACAAATTTCAGGCTTAAAACACTGGGTGATTGTGAATTTACCGGTGCAGTTTAATAATCTAGATTTCGGTGCATGCAAAGATGAAATATGTTAATAACACTCGTAGATCATGATGTAACCAGTTAGCCAATGTTAGACATGCGACGTTTTTCAACATTTAAAGTCAAGTAACCGCCCAAGGCCTAGCCAACTCAACCCAACGAGAGCAACCACCAACCAGAAAGCTCGCACGCAGACGACGGCAAAAGACAGCCACAGACAACCAATCAGGAGCCTCAAGCAATCCACACAGCTACGCAGCCAGCCAGGCACAAACCCGCCAACAGCACGCTTTGACATGAGCCCAACATATGGCATGCGCGTGCTGAACGCAATTCTTGTTAAACACTTGTAATCTCAGTCATTAAAATAGTCAACCGTAGCTATCTTCCCTAAATAAAAACGCTCAGCTTAAATTAAACTCATGAATCAGCCCAAAATGTCAACTTGCTATATTGTGCCAAAAGTCTAACAAATCAAGTCCGGTTTTCTATACTTTACAATAAATAATTGAAACATAACTACAAAACATACGGTGAGAACTGCCCCAGAAATTATTTCAATGTTCATTCACAATATTAGAACGCTTTAACCGTTTTAGTGGCCCTCATCATTTAAAAGGTGTTGGGATACTCAATTCGAGTAATTAGGGCCAGTCAAATGTTTGGGGATATTTGTATGCAACGAGCAGATATGCTCTCAGGAAGCTTCAGCTGCCCGCCAGTGCATGGCCAAGCGCCTTCCCTAAGGCTAATCCCGTGAGGCATCAACCCAGGGCACTTTGTCATAATGCAGTTCCATCGTCTACAACGCTATACACATACGAGAACAATAATAAGGTATGCCATGATATTTCTCTAACAGAAAAAATAAATTTGACTAGAGCGCTTCATCCCTCCTTTAAATTTCCAAGAGCAGTTTGCACTTTTTAAGAAATAATTGAAGTGCAGACACGTTAAAAAACTGAACACTTGGTTTCTGTGAACATTTCAATTAGTACAGCTTCTCGTAGCCACGACGTTTCGACAAACATCCACTTAGGCAACAGCCTGTTCAAGACATTTGGCAAGAATGAGCTTGGACGAACATGGCACATCCTACACCGCGGCTGGGCCTGTCCCTTTATCATGCGGCTGTTCATCTAAAACGGTAATGAATAATTTGAAAAAGGAAGAGCACTACCTCTAGCTCGTGAGTACGACAGCTTGACGAAGTCCACTCCCGTACAGTAGGTACGGGAGCTTAGCTTATTATTAATAATACTGTTCCATTCCTGCTGCCATAGACTTCTTACTACTGTCTTATTCCAGGGATAGTAGTCCTAAAAAACCATCATATCCAGTATTTTTTTATTAGTCTGTGCAACATTCATTGCCTTCATGTCAGTTCTCTCATTGCCGGATATTACTACGTGTCCATGTCCCTAACGTAACTGGACACTTGCGTTTGCGCACGAGGTACATATACATATTTTGCAAGCATCTCACCGATAAGGAGGCAGGGACAATTGTATGTACATTTGAACGACATCTTTGACTCTAAAAAAAGTCCATATAAACGGTAAAGGTGTCATTCGGATGTGAGCTGAAGTGCTCACAAGGCATGTCACTGCTCAGTTGCGAATATTACCACATAGCTCTGGGAGGAGTCTCTTAGCCCTTTTCAGACAGAGAAATACATCTCACAGCATTTCCCGCTTCACTATTATCGACATCTATCTTCAATGAGTTAGCTTTTTTTTCTAGTCTACAAAGATTCTCAGCAAGATGTTGGTAGATATAAATTTCTCAGAATCGTTATGCAGCCAAGGTTTACATCATGTGAAACGATTTGAAAATTTGGTGTTCGTGATGTATCAACGCGCATGAATTTTATTATTATGAGCAAATTTTTTCTGCAACGTATTACACTAGAATAAATTTGAGTGAAAGAGAGTTAGGGGTTAAAATTCACAACATCTTTATAGAAAGGCCTGCCTGCTCTTCTCACCATATTTTAGTGCTATCTTTCCAAATATTAGTCCATCTACATCAAGTAAAACACAGCGTACATAGCATCAAGCAAAATTTTTGCTCATTGGAAGCAAACACAGCACAGCTTGCAACACCTGCGTCCTCCATATTGGAGAACTAAGCCTAGAGCACAAGAATTTATGACTGGACACTTAGCCACAGGAACAAGTCATATCTTACCTCTCTGTGACAGGCTCCTCTCCGCAATGAATTTGTTCGACAGCCTTGACGAAATAATTCTCCAATGAGGGAATGAAGTCGCGCTTGTTTTGTCTCGTGGCCGCTATGTTGTCTGGGCACAAATTCCACAGGCGCGTCATCTCGGGGCTGCCAAAACAAAACAATTTCTAAGCTTCTAAAATTGCACATATATATGAATAAATTCGGAATTTGCTTCACTATCGAGGCGGTAATAATTTTGATGACAGCGACCACACTTCTCAGTCTGCGCTGATTTCCTTGCTTTCCAAACACAAAAATATTTTATTTCATGTCAACATAATAGAAATGATCTATATTGATACCATTAATATACACATTTACCCAAGATTTACACTCTGTTTTCTTTCACTTCAAAAACCTTGGTAAAACAAAAGTCGGCTCAGCACCACAAGGAAGTAAAATCCAATGCTCAACTCAGTTAGAACAGCCCGACATGCTTGCCAACGAAAGTTTTAAAGCATCTCGAAGAAACGAAAAAAAAGCTACAGTGGTCTAACCAACAATCTAACGCCAAAAATTTTTTTTATTGTGTTGCACATTTTGCAGATGACAGAGAGAATCACCACTGAAAAGGCCTATTTCTCAAAGGTAAGCCGACCAGGGCAAACACTATTAACGTCTCTCACCTGAATGAAATACAAGTCCCAAAAGTGCACTGAACAAAATCCCCTTCAGTGGATGCTAATATAATAAGAAGTTAACAACGTCAGAGTTTGATTCTGGTTGCATTATCATGATAAAATTTGGCATATAAATATACTCGTACAAGCTATCCCTCAAGCTTTAGAGCAGAGCTCTGATATCACACGGGTAAGACAAGTCAGCGCATGCTACAACTATGCATTTAATATTATTTGACAAGAACATTAGCTTCCGCAATATAATGGTGGTGAAACAATTTCTTCTTTCACTGTAATAGTCATTTCCCTGAGACACAAAGAATATTATTTCAAACGTAATGATACATTAAAATGGTACATCAAAAAATAAACAAGTGAAAAATACAGGTAACCTAAATTAGCATTGTAAAAATGCAGCAAAGCTATACAGCGAACACGGTAAAAAAAATTTGACAAACGTTGAGAAGTTCCTCCATGATCTTCACATGCTTGCTTACCTGCTACGGACTATTAGAGGCACCACAACTATACATAAAGGCTAGTGCTTTCTTAAGTTGGCATAGATATTAAGAGCTTCACTCACTTGGCCATAATGAACTTCTTCCTGGCATCTGCCTCTCTGAACAGGTCGCCTAACTTCCTCTTCTTGCCTTTCTTCACTTCCTTTGCATCGTCCTGCACACAGTTAAACAAATATTACAAGTTGAAAACACGTTTCGCCTGCACAAATACATCTGCAATTTAACATTTCGATTCCTAAATATAATGTACATATACTACACTATGTAGTTCGAAATCTTCATAGAACCAAAATACTTGAAATCAGAAGCAGACACTCCCGTTCTTACGTCACTCTTGATGTCTCCCCCGACGCCGTTGACGGCAGTAGGAGCTGCAGGGTCTTTGATCTCCGGGCAGCCGCTGTTCTTCCAGTCATTCCAGAAGTCTTCCCTCTGCCGCACAAGAAATGGTTTAATCCAAGTAGCAATGCAAGATGAATATTTGTATAATACTTCTTGACATAGTTTTCCTCGTGTAGCACTCAATTAATTGTCTGTACAAGAAATGGTTCGAAAGAGGAAAAAAGACATGAACTGAACAGTGGAGTAGAAAGGCTCAAAACAATAACTTCGAATTAGTGAAAAGCTCATTTGCAGGTAAAAATCACATCAACATGAGATATAGAACTTTCCAATAATTTCAAGGATAACTATTAATTTGATACAAGACTTAATTTAGCAGATTAGATGTAAACTTAAGCCTCCCTACCGCAACAAAAGCGTTCCAAAGAGAGAAAAGATGAAGGCACCATTTAGTATGGAATAAAAAACGCGAAATTGATGCACAAGGTGCATAGAAACTGTAATTTGAGAAATAAGTTTATGAAACAGGAAAAAAATTGAAGAAGAAAGTAGTAGGTGTTGAAAAACTGGACAGCAGTGAACCAAAGATTAAGATTATAAGTTAGTTTAAGCCTCCCTAACCGCTACAAAAAAGAGCGTATCGACGAGAGGAAGGACGAAAGCACCATTTAGTATGGAGATAAGAGAGTGAGGAATCTATGCAGAAGGGGCATAGAAACAGCAAGTTGAGAAAGAAGTTGATGAAATAAGATTAAAGTTGAAGAAGAAAGTCAAAGGTGCTGAAAAACAGGACAGTAGTGAGCCGAAAAAAGATGGTCCTTACCATAAATAAAAGGTATTTCAAAAAAAAAGAAGGCCTACCTAACTCTCAGCTCGGGTCTTCGCATTTGTCCCCTGGGAGCGCTAATTCCCATAGATACAATAGTTGTGTCCCCCCGAGGGGAGCAGTGAACCGAAAAAAGATGGTCCTTGACATAGTAAAAAAAAAATTTTGCTTCAACAAAAAGGCCTACCTTACCCTCCGCATAGGTCCTCGTATTTTATCCCTTGGAGTGCTAATTCCCACACATACAACAGATACATCCCTCTAAGGGGTGGCTTTTAGCAGTTGGAGTAAATAGATCACACCTTCGGAACAAAATATACTAAGACCATTTTAGTTACAGCAATAGTTTTTCACGTGGCACATAAACAACACATTTTGAATGTAATGAAACAGAAAATAGATTTATCAAAAAACGAAAAGTTAAAGACACAGTTAACCAAAAAAAAGCATAGTAAAAATAGAGCAAGCTATGGGACAAACATTGTAAAATTATTGGCACAAACCTTGAGGATTTTCTTTATGATCTCAACGAACTCTTCGCCATCAGGGGGCGTTTCCTTGAGCAGCGCAAAGACCCGCTGCTCCGTGGCGTGCACCCAATGAGTCTCTCCGTCCCCCAGGCTCTCCCTGTGCAGTGTGTGGGCACGGTCACAACAGGAACAACTAAACAAATGTGCTCTTGGGAAATATCCCCAATGAATAAATACAATTAATTGCCATTGATGCATAAATACAATAAACATTGATACTATTTACCACAAACGAATCTGCTCAAAATTACCAAAAATATATTTTCAATGAATGGTATTTTTATAATAGCAGTAACAGTGCGTTTTTATAGTAGCACTAGGAACGCACAGTTTGAAAATTATCTGCCACGAACGAATCTGCTTGAAATTACCAAGAAAATATACTCAATGGATGGCATTTATATAGCAGCAGCACTAGGGACGCACTGTTTGAACTTGATGGCAGCAGTGAGGTAGTGGCAGAGGATCAGCAGCTGCACCAACACGTAGCGCCTGAAGTTGCTGTCGCTGAACTGCAGCTCCAGCAGGCGCTGGTTTGTCAGGAACTTGGCAAAGTACTGATCAATCTGAAATTGAAGTACACTTAAAAAGCATGCTCGCAAAACTACGAGCAAAATTAAACTGGAGAATAGTTACGTAAGGGTTCAATACCTAACGAAAGAATAACTAAAGAAAGATTAGAAAGAGTACTAAATACTACATACATACATACATATACCGGGCTTATCCTCCCTATGGGAGGGTAGCCGACAGCAGGCCACAATCACCACACTTAGTCACTAGGAGGCGAGAGAGGCAGCACTGGCCGCACCTGAACTGCCAGGATCAGCAGCAGCCCAGCACAACCACCTTCCACAGTCAGGCCCGACAGCCACAGCTGGTTTACCCCGACCGCTTCATTGAGTGCAGCCCCTCCCCCCGCACATGACAGGTCAACCCCATCACACGCGGGCAGCTTCCAGTAACGCGTCAAAAATAAATACTAAATACTAATGAACATAATTAGTCTGTAGAATAATACGACTCATTTGCAGCCATTCGAGTTGAAATGAGGCTGAAAATCATTATTTTTATTATTACTCGAACAGTTGGTAAACGACACCAAATGCAAATAAAAAGTAAGAAAAACAAGCAATCTTAACCGAACATCAGGTAAAAACCCATTTTAAGATTTTTCAATTACTTTTTTATTGCCTTGATGGTAAAAGCTTTCACAACGTGAGCCAACAACTTCAAGAGAAGTAACTGACATCCAAAATAAAAATTTCCAAGTGATAAAAACGCTAAAATATTCTGAAGTAGATATGATGAATTTTCTTGTTCAAGTCGGATTGAGATGCTTCAAAAAAAAAGAAAATTAATGCGTACATCAAGGCTATAATAGATAACCATACAGAATTCCTCCATTAATTACAATTTCAACTTGGATGTGCAGGCTGTGATTTAGCACACGAACTTCTCATTGAAAAGAAAAAATTTCAGAATTTTAAGTTTCTAGTTTCTATTGGCTGAGTCAATAATGTTAAAATCAGTCTCCGACGTTGGAGTTCCATCTCTTTTTAGCATAAAAATCATTGAACTGACTTAGAAGTTATTAGTACTGATGACATGGATCTTAGAAACTTGGAAATTTTAGTAGATTCTTGGGCAAGCAGTGAGCCTTCTCATTTTTAGATATCATGAAAATCAACTGATAATGGAGCAGAAATGAACGACGCTCAAATTTAATCGGGTAAATTGAAATATTCATACTTTTGCTAATTTTTGTAAATTTGCTATTTTAGCAGAATGATTAATGACAATTTCTTAAATAATTCTACTGTTTTCGATTTCAAATTCTTCCTTGACTTCAGGTACAGTTGAATGTGAAGAATGAACTAAACACACACCTCCATACGATAGGGAGGAGAGAAACCGCAAAAGAATGTGAGGATACTACCAGTTTTGACTGTACTGCTTACCTTTTTGACATCAGGTAAGGTGTCAATGATGGTGGTGTCCGCATCTCCCGACTCAGGAGCGATGTCGTTGTAGAAGCAGGGCAGATCTGCAGTCTTCCCTCCCTCACTGCCGCCCCGGCCTTCACTCTCCAGCTTGAAGCTGCTGAAGGCTTCTAGCACGTCCGCTGTGTACTGCAGTATCAATACGAAATGCATTTACTGGTGAATAGTTAGAGGTTCATAGAAAAAATATAGTAACTTTTGTGGTGAAAAGTATCCCGTTAAAAGAACAGACGTTTTAAAACTCATCTTCTTTTTATTTTGCAGTGAAGGAAGAGGGCGCGAGCGACGGCAAAGAAAAGAAACGGGACAAGAAGGACGAGAGCAAGTCTTACGTATATGATACAATTCCAACATTACACATCGTCCTGTTGTGCAGGATGACATGCACCTGATGCTACACGCTTCAAACGAAAGTCAACAACAAAGAAGACGTGTTAAATACTTCACTGCATGAACTAACGAAATAAAAGCTCCAACAAAAACATGTGAATTACTGTCTTCAATGTTTAAATTTGAAATCAACAAATTTATATGTATTTTTACTCAAAGACGTCCTCTTGCGAGTCTTATAACTTCTAATATCTCGTACACACACAAAGCTAGTAATGATACTTTTCTACACAATATCAACACACACCGTTAAAAAATTACCTTGGATTGCTGATTGCCCCTAGTGATGGTATTTCTAATTGAAACTTGAAAGGTCGTACATCAAAAACCTTATCGCACGATTTTGCAGTTTCCATTTTGTACTTCAAAGCACTTCTTTCTTTAGTACTTTGCTAAATGCATTCTCAGGGACCCTAAATAGAGATTAAAACCTAATTCTAGTGGCACGAAGTGAAAGTTTTTACAGAATTGTGATCGTGGATAAATGCCCAGAAATCAAAACAAAGGCTGCTTCCTCGAGCCATCTCAGGATTAAAAATAACTGATGTCATTACTTGTGTCCTCTCTAGTTTGGCGGCATTAAGTTGCTGCTGAGTGCATAATGATGCCAACATAATACATAAGGTTCTCTCACACGAAGCAAAAAGCAGGTTCTCTAAAATGAACCAAACAGCAGACTCCGTAACATGAACCAAACAGCAGACTCCGTAACATGAACCAAACAGTAGGTCCTCTAACATGAACCAAACAGCAGGCTCTCTCACAAGAACACAGCTGAAGACTCCTACCCACACTTTGAGGTGAAATAGGACTGTCGCTCAGTTTGATTAATTTTTCCATATTTCTTTAGACTGATTCAAGTTACAGGGAGAGACAAAAAGATATTAGTCATAGGGCCTTCATTTTTAATAATAAACTATTTGTATTCAATTTTAGCAAAAAATTACCATCTCGGTTCAATTGCTGCACTGATAGCACAAATATATATACATTTCATAGTTCCATGAACTGTCAAATTTGTAATCTACGCTGTAGATAGATATTTCCGTCTTCTAATCAAGCATTGAAATAAAGCCCCAGCACGAAAATCTGAAGAATCTCCCTTTCTACCAAAGAAAATCCATCGGCTGGTTGTGAAGAAAATAGCTGAAACAAGATTTTTCTAAAGAATATTTGCAACTTGAATATATACGCAGAAAGGCTCCCTATTCATTTGTCCCTCTAACTTGGGAAAAGAATAAAACGTTAACTTGGAGTGAATATCACACCTAGGTAATGCTGCCACTACCATGCGCCGCAGTAAAACACATCCCCATACCAGTAAAACATCACAAAAAGTATGCAATTCATAGCTTTTAACTATGAAATAAAGAAGATGCCCTACCGACGTGAAGTGCCGCCAGGGTTCCTTTTGGTAGCACTGAATGGGGTTTCTGAAGAAGTCTTGAAGAGCCCAGAACTTGGAGTACAAGGTGGGGTCCAGGGTCGGCTTGGTCTCGTCCTTCTTTTCCTCTTTCTCTTCTTTGGCCTCGCTTGCACCCTCTTCCTTCACTGCAAAATAAAAAGGAGACGAGTTTCATAACTTTTCCTTTTAATGCGATAGTTTTTACAGCCAAAATTATATTTACACTCACTATGAATCTATATAGTTGTTTAGGCTCAAATAAATGTTTGGATTCGTAATTATAGCTAAAAGGCATCTGATTTTTCAATTCTCCTTCTAGCATCAAAATGACTAAATATTGCAGGCAGAATCAAACCCAATGCTAACTAAAATTTCGCCAAAAAAAATATAAACATAAAATGAATTCTAGTCTCATGCATTCAATTGATTTTAGGTAGAGTTTGAGAGAGAAATTGAGAAGCTTCGCCATCTTCGAATCATAAACTCCATCCCCTCAGGGGGATACAACTATTGTGTCTATGGGAATTAGCGCTCCCAGGGGACTATGTAAGGACCCGAGCTAAAGGTTAGGTAGGCTTTCTTTCTGTTAAAATAGAACAGGTTTTTGTTTTGTTACGGACCACCTTTTTTCGGTTCACTGCTGTCCTTTTTTTCAGCACCTACTACTTTCTTCTTCAACTTTTTCTTGTTTCATGATCTTTCTTAGCTTTCTGTTTCTGTGCCCTTTCTGCATAGATTCCGCGTTTCCTTTACTCCATACTAAATGGTGCCTTCTTCCTTCCTCTCTTTGGATAGCGTTTGTTGCTGATAGGGAGGCTTAAACTTACTAATAATCTAATCTAATCTCATAAACTCCATCTGCACTTTATAATGGTGACCCACGGATAAAGAGGGGACGAAAGAAGTTACATCACAATAATTATGTCGCAGTGAGCTGCTATGACTTATTCGGACATGAGGACAACACATGGAAATCACTTAGAAAAATAAAAAATAAGAGCGAGGGGAACAAAAAGAACAGTATTCAAGCAAGAAGATTCTAAAAAAATTATTATCAGAAAAAATAAATACACCCATAGAATTTAGCACACTTTAACCTCGGAGACACAGAAATTTTAAGACAAATTAAAAATGCTGAATTTGATAACAAGAGCACTTTCCAGTAATCAATATATCTCAAAGCATCATGCTACTCATGCAGCCTGTATAGCATTAAATCTATCTGACTTATCTTCGGTCTAGATAATGGCATGTTCTGAGATTCCCGCCATGACCATAATGATATCTATTTCACAAAATAATCATATTACTACCAGATGAAAGGCTCCAGAAAGATGAAAGGCTCCTGAATTCCCTAGGTTTCCTCATTTCATGAAGTATGATCCAGAGAACTACTATAACAACTATAAGCATTAGAAAAGCTGCAGCTAACCCAGACTGCAGCTACCCAGATTAGCAGACGGTTTGGACACAGCCCACAAGCTAGAATTAGTGAATAGCACTAGTTCCCCAGATCACAGTCTCCAAAATTAGTAAATAGCACTAGTTGCCCAGATCACAGTCTCCAAAATTAGTAAATAGCACTACTTCCCCAGATCACAGTCTCCAAAATTAGTAAACAGCACTACTTCCCCAGATCACAGTCTCCAAAATTAGTAAATAGCACTAGTTCCCCAGATCACAGTTTCCAAAATTAGTAAATAGCACTAGTTCCCCAGATCACAGTCTCCAAAAAAACAAGTACACAGGGTTGGCACTGAAACGCCCATCATATAAAACTCAAAAAATTACATCAGTGTAAGTTTTTATTCTTTTATTGTTAAATGATTACTTGATTTCTGAAGTAAAATCAAACAGTTAAATCAACTTAGAAATGCAAGTCAATTTGTCTCATAATT
This sequence comes from Morinoia aosen, assembly GCA_030386875.1. Taxonomy (NCBI): domain Eukaryota; kingdom Metazoa; phylum Arthropoda; class Malacostraca; order Amphipoda; family Talitridae; genus Morinoia; species Morinoia aosen. The sequence goes on from CM059565.1 coordinate 25,581,965, forward strand.
GAACAGAACCTTTCACAAAATCGAGTTTGAAATGTACAACCTGAATCATTAGCAAGAACCAAGTAGTGCCAGCTTGCTGTGGAAGGCAATGTGTAAGGAAATTATGAATCGAGTACTGACCTCAACAGCCTGTAAATTTTTACAGGCCTTTGGGCGTCATCAGCACATAGTCTATCACGTACGCAGCTCCATAATAACTAAAATGAAGAAAATATTTCTTTAATTGAGCCCAAACACACTAATCATGTCTGATGCTACGTGATGAATGTGAAGAACTCTCCTCACACATGTTTTTGTAGATGCATTCGTTGTTTTTGTTGCATTAGCTTTTACTTTTTCTGGTTTTACGGAGGATAAAAGCAAATCAAGCAACATTTGTAGAGCATCTGAATACACAACATTCATTATTCACTCTACTAAGGAACTAAACGAGAAATAAACTAATCTAATATAACTTCAAACGCCATGTATTAGCAGTTGCTTTCCTTGCATGAGATGAATTAGTCCCCTCATTTTTTCTTATACCCAAGAAAATGAAACTAAATAACTGAACATGAGAAATTATTAATATTATTCAACGATAGTTTAAGATTCCCAAACCACAATAAAAGTAATTTCAAAAGAGCAAAAAGAATGAACCCTTAAGTATGGAATGTAGAAACAGGGAATCTATGCACAAGGTGTGTTTCCCCACAAAATACCCTTTACATAGATACAGCAAATTCAGAAAGATGAGGAAGAAAACCCCAAGAAGAGATAGAAAAAAAGGTATGACAACTGAAAGTAGCAAAGTAAGCGTGAAAAATACAAGTCCCAAAGGTCTTTCTACACTATATAGCAGAGATAATCTAACAGTATCTCTCCTGGGGTGTCAGTCCCCTGAACATGTGAGACAGAAAGACTGACGGTTCTCTTTGCACAGTGATCCCTAAACATTTTCAGGGTGTTATCTTTGCCAGAAATATTATCCCCAACGATAAATGCAGCTCAATTTAAACAGAATGTACATTGTTCACTTAATGCATTTGAACATCGCGCATCTCTAATGATACCAAAAATATCAAGAAAATCAGTGTGATAGACGATGTTGCATGCTTGAAGCTAGTTGGGGAATTTTTGGCCGCGTAGTGGTAAGAGCTAGCCAGCCCAGGTATCATTTGTTAGATTTAAACAAGTCCTCTTATTTTTGTTTTCATCTCCAGTACAGTTGGGACCACTTCTCCAAGAGATTAGTTACTAAGAAAATATCAACTGCCTTTTTGGCTCTGTAGGCATGGCCCCAAATACGCCGCTTGAGTGTCTAACATGCAGCTTGCATGGGACTGAATACATTCCGTTTTCTCTTGTCTTTTTGAGTGATTTTTAATATTAGGTAGAGAGGCAAAAGAGTTTAAATGTGTTCACTGAAGTGCTAATATTTTTATTATTATTAAAATTATTAACTAAAATAAAATTCACTCAAGTGTTCACTGATTGTTTTGTGTTCTTGATTCTGCTTTTGAATAATTTCATAACGCACAGTTTTTCCACTTTCAATCTCATACTTTATAGTAAAACTAGGATAGTATCCCATGGCAAAGCTATTCCCTCGCATGATAAAACTAAGTGTTGATCTGCTGAGTGTTGCTTCATTGTTCAGTTTTGCTTTCACATATTTTTTGTAGCTCTAGGCTAAGATTTACTTTATGTTGAGCATAATGTTTTGTTTGGTATTTTGGTTCTTTTATTTCTTTTTGGTTAAATGATTAAGTTTTTTCAGTTTTGCTCAATTTCAAGACCATTTTCGTAATAAAAATTTCCTAAGTTACTCCTTTGAATTTGTTGTTGAATGATTTAAGTTTGAATTTAAGTTGATTTTCCTTTCATACTCCATTTTTTCAGTTGCTTTCATTAATTTTTTCTTATCGATGCATTTACCATGTTTAGAATGAATTTATTCTCAGCTTGATTCGTTTAAGCTCCTTACTTTACTTTCAAGTTTAATTTTGAGGAATCTAAATGGACTAGTTTGTTTTTTTTTCTACATTTTCATTTTGTATTATCTCTGTTTTTTGAGCTTTATTTATATGGCCTTTTTCTGATTTCCCTTCACCCTGTTGCTTGTTATTGCATGTCTAATCCCCTGTTCCACAATAAACCATCATTTTTTAAACAAGTTTTATTACACCCTTGCTGTGTGGCCAAAACAAGCTACCTGTAACGATGAGAAAATGATAGAGCTCTGCCCTCTTGCAGCTCGCTTAGACAGTCTTCGAGTCAGCTAAACCTGAAATTCAGAGTCTGCAATTTCATTCTGCAATTCAGTTTTCAAAGTTTCACAGGCATGCATTTTAATAAACTTACATATTCATTGGACATGAAATCTAACGCCAGGTGACACAGAATTTTTTCAGAATTGCAATGCAGAATAGAACTTCAGATATTTTTGCACCCATCCATTACCCCTGAGAAATCACTAAATCCGTCTGTGAAAGTAAACCACCCCTAGTTTAAGAAAACATTGACTCTGTAGATTAGATTAGATGTAAATTTAAGCTTCCCTAACCACAAGAAAAGTGTTCCAAAGAAAGGGAGGAGAAAGATACCATCAAGTATGGAGTTGAGGGAACGCCGAATCTATGCACAAGGTGCATAGAAACAGTAAATTGATAAAGCAGCTCATGGAAAAAGAAAAGAGTAAAAGAAGAAAATAATAGGTGCTGAAAAACAGGACAGCAGTGAACCCAAAAAAAATGGTCAGTCCATAACAAAACAAAATTGTTATTCTCTTTCAACAAATAGAAGGCCTACCTTACCTTTAGCTCATGACCTCACATATTCACCCTGGGAGAGCTTGTTCCCATAGATACAATAGTTGTCCATCACTGAGGGACACACCGATTTTCCATAAAATACTTTTAAAACATTCGTCGGTAGTTTTATGAATAGTATTTTCAATTGGAATACATTTTTTCTACACATATAAAAGCCAATAAAACCCAGGTGGGTGCAATTCCTTTTATAAAGTTTTTTATCCCTCCTGCATAGTAAAATAACATTGGAACTCATGGAGCCGTGTATCAACTATTAAATAATTATTTGTTTGTATCCTTACTCCATTTTTAGTAGGTTAATACTCTTCCAAAGCTGTCTAATAAGTTGACCCACCATCACTTGTGTCCATGGCATCCTCATTCTCACTGGCAGAGAACGTGGTCACATTCTCAAGGTTGAATTCCGAGATGAGGTTGAGGCCCGAGCGCTCGCTGAAGGGGAAGAAGCGCGCCAGGAACAGCAGAATGCGGCCACAGAAGATTGTGTTCTGGGACCGAGACAACCGCCGCAGCACATCTGGGCAGAGTACACATCTTCCTCTAACATGCTCAACACACAAATGTAAATTTGTAGATGTACACATATCAAAATATTATATTTTATACCCAATGAAGTACTTTTAAGTAGATTTAAGGGGACCGTCTAGTTGGAAGCCCGAAATTTGTTGAATTTACCAATGAAGTACTTTAACCCTCTATGACCCACCGTCCTTCCTGAAGGACATTAGAAAAATCCCATTTATTTTCTTTCAGGAAAGCTTTTTCAAGCAGTACTGCATGTTAGTAAAGAGCAGAGACGTTGTGCTTTAATAAATGAGCGTAGTGTGTCGTAATATTTTGCTTACTAAACTGTCACAGGTTTCTTAGTTTGGTGGAGCGTGAAATGCCTGTAGGTGATCATACACTCCGTATATTTGTGTAAATTTATTTGCTTTTAGCGAACATAGAGCGCCACAATAATTCATGCACATGTAAAAACCATTCAACATTCCTTTGAAAAATTTTTTCAATCAAATAACTTTGTTTTGTAGAGTTATTGAGTGAGTTTTCTAATGTCCTTCATGTAGGACATTGGGTCGTTACACCAAGTCTTTTATGCAACAATGGATCCACCAAGATTCTATACTACCTCTCCTACATGCCACATAGCAGGAGTTAATGTTAAAGAAACAAGTGCTGATGCGATGTTGAAGATGCTTCTGCGATAATTGAACAAGCTGAGTCTATTATAAAGTTTATTTATCGAAATATCAACACATATAAATAATTATATGTGATACGTCAGCAGAAGGAACACCATGGAGAATTGTACCTGAAGAAATTCACATATAAATGACAATTGAAACAGGTTCTAGACATGACCCATTAGATTTCACCTGATTTGGGTTATGTTTTATTTCATTTTGATTGTCTTCTTCTCAATAAGTTTTTCTGATACATATCTACAATTTTCCTTTTCATATGAAGTTATATCAATATTCAAATATATATCCATTCATTATAATTTTTAGTGGGTAAAATATGCAATCCAAACCAAAAACTAGCACATTCAACTGTATTTGCCATGGTTTTAGCTGAGGGATATTTTTAGTCCCACTCTGATGAACTCCATTCGGCATGTCCTAACGACCCAATGTCCTTCATATAGGAACATCAGAAGTAAAAAAGAAAAAATTTTAATGGCAGAAATTAATTTGGGTTATAGAGGGTTAAGGAGATTTAACAAAAGTTAATATTACCACAAAAAAAGTAATGAATTACTTTTACACACTCTGATTATTTATCAGCTAGAAGATTTTTGAATAAAAATTTCTACAGAAACAATAACACTTGCCATTGCACATCCTGAGCACTTGGTTTTTGCTGGGAGTGAAAAAGAGAGGTTCTTTCCAGACGCTGACATTAGCCTCCACAAAAGAGAAGAGCTTCTCGCATTGCTGGACTGTGAGGGAGTCGAATGCGTCTGAGATGACAAGCATTGGTAGCGTTGGTAAACACAGCTCTTGTCTGGCCAGTTCACATGTTAGCTGAAATGAAAAGCCCCAATCAGTTCACAGTCACAGTATTGATACAAGTTTATACAATCAGACATCAGACACTCAATTACGGCATTTTAATGACTTGTCACCATACCACTAACAATAATGTTAAAATAGGGTCATCACACTCTGATATTTAATGTCTTAAATTAGATTATAAGTTAGTTGCAGCCTCCCTAACCACAACAAAACTGTTCTAAGTGTTATAACATACTATGCAGTCGCAGCAGTGGGTACCGCTACCGCAACCGCGCGCGGTAAAAACGCATTTGTAGTTAGATGACACATTGGCGCGGAAACCTGAAGGTTTTTTTGTACAGTGCTGTTTGATACTTTAAACAGAATGGAGATTTTGCAATTCATAATTGTTGCACCTGTGTGGGCTGCTGGAAATGAAGGATTATTGGATATGCCTCGTGTACGGAGGTATTCTGTGCACCCATACAACCATGGCCGAGATAAGTTTCCTGGTTTTTAATGAAAATATTAGAAAGCACAGTGATAAATGAAATCATAATAGATAAGAGATGAAATAATAAATAATATCAGACGAAAATATCTGGATATTTTCCTGATATTCTATGGGAAAATAGAAATGAATCGCGTTTACCGCAGCACTGTGAGCGGCTAACATGTCACTAGCCATTACTTTCTATGTGTAGACTGCTCTTAACGGCGTCGCAGGGCGGTTGCGGCAAATTTCCTTCCGCCGGCCGCCATGCGTGGTAGAAAAAGTACCGAGCGCGTTTTCCGCATCGCGGTTTCTCTAGTATGTCAGGCCTCGTGCTTGTGCTGGAGGATTTGCGGCTACCGCAGCTTAGCGCGGAAGAGCGTTTTAAGGCATAGTATGTCACTACACTAAGAAAGGAAGGATAAAGGTATCATTTAGTACAGGGATAAAAGAATGTGAAATCTATGCACAAGATGCGTTCCAACATAAGATCCCCTATGCATAGAAACAGTGTTTTAGGAAGGAAGTTTATGAAACAAGATGAATGTTGAAGAAGAAAGTACTACATGCAGAAAAACAGGAAAGCAGTGATTAAAAATAAATGGCCTGAACAAGACAAAACAAAATTCTATTCCAACAAAAAAGGTATGCCTTCCTAACTTTCAGCTCAGGATCAACATTTTCCCCTAGGAGAGCTGATTCCTATAAACACAATACAGGTAAAGCTCTCATAACGGTCGATCTTAGAACGGGACTCTCCTACAACGGGTAGGACGCATTTTATTGGTAGTTATAACGGGTATGTTTTGCTCCTACAACGTCTATTTCAATTTGATATTTATTACTTAGTTTTACTGTTCTTATAGTATACTGAATGACTATTTGTTACGATAAAGATACTATTACTATCAACCCAGTATGAACTATTAATGTTTAAAAGTATTTATATGCTATTTAAAGTATTGATTTGTATTTAATTTCATTTATCATTAACCATTTTCTTCGATAAGCAAGTTCTTTAATTGCTCTGTGATGAGTAACCACAATAAATATTTTTAGCAAGATAGTCGTAGTACAATTATCAATGAAAAATGTCTTTAAATTAATATCGTCATTGAACAACGTTCAGACTGTTGTCATAGTTCAATAAACTATTTTCTATTAAAGGCTATTATAAAAGATGTTTGTGTCGTAAACAAAAGTAAACGTGCCGCTTGCATAACGGGACTTGACGCCTACAACGGGTGATTTTCTAGAACGAATTCCTCCCGTTATAGGAGCTTCACCTGTACTTATATTCCCTCCAGGCATGGTTCAGTGAAGAAAGAATTGGCTGGGTGCAGGTAGAATTGGTTAGAATAGCATAATATAGATTTGGCCACAGGAGTAAAAAAAATTATGTTAGGATAAGAAATAAATAAAATATATTAAGTTAGATTGAAAATGATTCGAAAAGCTTTGATTTTTTTTGAGTTAAAAACAAAACTGTTAGTTTCACTGGCCTGCTAGTACTAGATAAATGACATAAGTACAATGCCAATTTTGGTACCTCAAATAGCTTATTTTTGACAGCAAATTGACAGCAATTTCAAAGCTATTTTTCCTTCCCAGTCCTTAGCAAAGTGTTGGAAAGTTGAGGCACACCAGAGTTTCAATAGAGATAAGATTCAGGCAAAATGGCATGGCTTGAAACATGACATTGATAATTTATAATACCAGTAGTGTGTCAGTGCAACAACAAAATGATCTCAGCAAATGACAATGTACCTACACTCAAATATTAGTTTTCATAACATATGTTTTTTTAAGGAGCAACACTTCCACCTGTATGTTAATATCCTCTAATTCTTGCAACAATGCTGTATTGTATTTGCCAGAAAATTCTCCTTTGTGTGAAAAGCAACAATTTCAAATATGTTAATCCCACGACATTATTTTACCAAATCCTGACTATCATGCATATAAGCGTGCTGTTGTACAGTGATGAATGGCTTGATGAGTAGATTTGATGCTAAATAATCATCTTTTCTATCATTCTTCACACATTTGAGATGCTAGTCGAGACTTTTTTCTGGCATAGCAAGTGGGACACTACATGGTGACATCACCAACTGCCCTGCAAATTAAAATTTTTAAATAACATACCTGGTTTCAATTGCACAGTTACACAGCAGAATTTCAAGAAGGTATTGAATTAGACTAAAAAATTCTTCATTTATTTGGAGCTTCAAAAAATTATTTTCAATGCCCTTTCATAACAAGTTTATCATGGAGTTTGATGAGAATACTTTCATATCAACAACATTTCAAGAAGAACAATATTTAAAGAGTAAAAGCATTCATTCAATGAATAGACATAAATTTTGCACCAGCGCCAATAGGTAATTCTAGTGAAGTAATCTCAACAGATAAACTATAAATGAGCCCAATCAGTCTCTATCATTACAGAATTTCTGAAAGAACTCGCCTTGCAGACAGCTGTGATCTGCGTGAGATCAGTGCTGGTTCCCTCACACAGGGTGTCCATCACGTAGAAACGAACAGCAGTCTCCACACAAACCTTCATGGGCTCACTGTAATAAAAATGCAAATGAGCACAAATTATAAAGTAAAAATGAACAATTAGTGGCAGAGTAATAAAATACTAATTGTAGTGAGATCAAATAACTGTATGCAAAATAACCCACTTGCGTTAATGCTGCTATTTCTGAGACTAAATGCTACATTATATTACTATTTTACGCCTGTAAATGGAGAAAAATATCATGTACAATTATTTTTAGTTCAATAATAACCTCAATTGGCAAATAAAGATTGCTAAATAGTGAATACTTATTAGTTCATACTATCATACATGCTGATTACGGTATCACATGACAATAAAGCGGTCAGATGACGCAATCGAAAACTTTGTGAGGGAAACAAATCTAACACTGACACTGGACTGCAGTGTTGCTAACTTAGCATTAAAGTATGAATCTATCATCTAGCAGGAAAAATAACATTAAAATGCAAAATCTAGCATTTTATAGGGCGATTTTACCATTGTTATTAAATTTAGTCATTTTCTATTGTTTTCTGGCATCCATTTCTTGACTAATGGTAACTCAACGGCAGTTTTATTATTCCTAATCAAAAACGTTATTGTCAATATTGTTATATTATTAGATGTATCAGTAAATAATTTATTGTAATACCCATGTAGGGCTTATAATGGTTTTATATTAATATAATTGTACAAGTATCGTATCTGTTGTGGTATCGATATTTCCAAGTATCGGAGTATCGGTATCGGTCAAAAAATGTGTATCGGTATTGGCCAAAAAAAATGGTATGGGTGTATCACTAATTGTATTAACCTGGAAATGCAATTGCTTCATCATTCTTTTCTATAAATTTACAGATTATTCTTAAATAATTCGATTACGCGATTGATAAGTACACATCAGGGCAGCCATGACGTCACTGGCAGCACCGCAGCTATGACGTCACTTAGGGTGTTTGAACTATTTGCAGTTTTTTATTCCTATAACTTATCAAATACTCATTTGCAATGGAAAATGCATAGAAGAAAGGTTCTTTTTTTGATCTAATTACCATCAAACAGGCAACAAAAATTGAAAAATTTATTATTTGAGTAAATTTGAGTAATAGAAGACAAAAATTAATATACCACTATAACTCGTTAAATACTGATTTACAACAGAAAGTTGATGGAAGAAAAGTGGTTTATTCTTATCTCATTACCAATATACAAGAAAAAATATATGAAAATTGATTAGTATCCTGTCGTAAACATTTACCAAATAAACTAATCTAAAATAACTTGACTTAGCTATACTGACTCCAATTGTTTTTTCTGCCAAAATACTGCAAGTGTTCCAACAATGCAGATATGACCCAGCTGACTATGTCATTCTTACCTGAACGTAATTCATGTTTTATCTTGAAAATTATGCATCAGCAAGCAAAATTTTATTCTTGTAAAACATTCTTAAATGAGCTTCTATTGTGATTCTTGGGAACCAAATTTCTATATTTCGTGAGTGCATTAAAGTAAATATTGACCAAAAAGTACTGCCATTTTCAAAGTAATTCATAAACCAAAGGGCAAAGTTTATAATCTCACGTGTGGCAAGTAAAATGTCCTTAAATCTATGTGAACTTGAAAGTGAGGGACAAAAGTGTTGGGGCCTTTGTAATGACCTACAATTTCCTTACAAACACTTACAATATTTACGCAAGAGTTCAGTGCCTGCGCACCAGACTTATCTAAAGACATACTAAGGATCCATCAATCCTTGTCACAAACTACCATTAGTTGGCATCACTGTGACAACATCAAATTTTTATAGCATCAATAATACTCAAATTACACTCTTGATATGCATGCTGATCTTTACAGAATTTTATGGTAAATGTGCCTCAGTGGTATGATGGATTGGTTATAGTCAAATCAGATTTGATCTGAACAGATATAATATATATTGGATTAATATACAGTTTAAGCTTTCGGTAAATGTATAGCGTTGGTCAGTAATCGATTTTCTACTTTTCGGTGCCTAGAAATAGGTAATTAAATCTAAATAAACAATTTTTCTTTGATGCCCTTTCCATCGGAAATGAGTATTTAACGAGTTATGGTGCTAGGTATAGTTTCATCTTTGATGACGAATGCGCTAGAATAAACAGATACTTATGGATTTTTGAATTTTTGTTGCTTGAATCATGGTAATAACATCGAAATAAACAACTTTTCTTCTATACACTTTTTTCGTCAAATGAGTATTTAAGAAGGTATAGCGGTAGGTTTGGTTTCGTCTTTGATGACGATTGCGCTGGAAGCGAGACTTTATAGCAGTGATGCCCAACCACGGGATCGATTAGATTTCTTTCCGCTTCAAACACTGGAGTTGCGGTAACTTATTAACCGCTATAACTTGTAAAGTATTCATTTCCGAGAGAATGTGCATACCTAGAAGAAAACCTGTTTATTTTGACATAATTAACTACGATTAGACACCAAAAACTGGAAAATCGATTACTGACCAACGCTACACATTTACCAAGCCTTTCACGGAAATTATGAATTCCATTCTAAGGAATAACTAAAGGAGCACATTTAAATACGTTTTACATGAATGAAATTCTGCTTGCTGATGCATTATTTTGAGTTATTCAAGTTTTGAATTTTCGTCTTCCATAGCAGTTCCAGTCAGTTGCGCTCTTGAGCTGGAGCTGTTAAGAGTACTTTTGGGCACTTTGTAAATTATTATTAGCCAACCTTGCTGAGCCTGAACCCACTTTTAAGATCTTTTAGTTAATAACACTAAACGTTATCATCCAAAAATATTAGCGGGACTGGGGTAGTAAATACTGAAATCGGTTTGCAGTTGACATCAGTTTTAATATGGCGGCCAACGTAGAACATTAGCAAAACCGTAGGATTGAATATCCTAGATTTAGGTATTAACTAGGGGGTAGTTATAAGGATCGCGGACACTGAAGCATACCGGACACTTACGCTCTATTATTTTCTATTGGCGCACTTCGTAGATTCTGTGCATCGACAGTGACAGGTTCGTATAAGTGATACTTCATTTCTCGTTTAAAAGTGGTTAATCATGATAAAATAAGTTTCGAACGTATGAAAATTGCATCTAATTACGTCCCAACTACACATTGCTGCAATTTCTGCCAAAAAAAGTAAGGATAGACCGCGGGAAAGATGAAATTTAAGTGTGAAGGTGTTGCTCATTCAAACGATCTTGCCGCCATATTGAAGCTGGAGTGTCATGTTTATTATATTGAAACGTTTATAGCGCCATGTATTGTACACAGAACACAATTTTGATGTGTCCGGGAACCTTAAAAATTTTATCATCATTTTAGGTGTCCGGACGCCAGGTGTCCGGTAATAATCAGGTCTGAAGTATATCGGACATATTATGAATTTACCCATTTATATCTTTATTAGATGGCCCCTAAACGGAAGAAGCCGGTGTATAGTGAAGTGCAGTTACTTACTGCAGTGGCAGCCATTAAGAATGGAATGTCGTACCGCAAGGCTTCAGAAAAGTATGGAATTCCGAAGTCCACATTAAGTGACAAGATCGGAGAAAAAACTACACTCTCAATAGAGCGACCTGGTATGTTTAGAAGCCATACAATTTACATAATTTACCCTAGATGAAATTGCACACAATAATTCAGTTATTATATTGATGATTGATACCAGGCAACGCAAAATTGGTTCAATAGTTGTATATAGATCACATTTTATACGCTTTGTAATGCGTTTTTACGACACTATATGTATCAATCCTGCTTTAAATATTTGTTTGTTGCCTACAAATGCCTGCAGTATGCTGCACATAAAAAGTATTTCGCAGAATAGGGGCATATTGACACTAATATTTTTACTTTTGTCATGTCTATTACAAGGCTAACATCTTTCTTGACAGCAGATCAAGAAACCTGGCTCGTAAACTGGGTCGTGACTATGGCCAAAATTGGTTATGGATTGCCTAGGAAAGAAATTCCATTAGTCGTCAAAGATCTTCTTGACCAGGCAGAGGCTAATGGGTACGAAATTCCAGCAGAAAGAAAATTCCAAGATAACTTGCCAAGTTCAACATGGATTTATGCCTTTTTGAGGAGACACCCTGAGGTTTCAGCTAAACTCCCTGAAAATCTCGGTACCCAAAAGGCTGCTGTCACTAAAGAAACCATCAAACAATGGTTCAAAAATTTTGAAAATTTCTTGGAGTCGGAGCATCAGCTCAATGCGAAGGAGTTTTTGGTTCGAGAAAATGCTCATCGAGTTTTTAACTTGGATGAAAGCCAATTTCCGCTCCAAGGAACCAGCGGCAAGACTCCCATAATTACGGAGAAAGGCGCAAAATGCGTATACAGGCTTGCTCCAGAGTCGAAGGAACAAATTACAGTGCTAGCATGTGTCTCAGCTTCAGGGAGTTACGCTAAGCCTTACGTAATATTTCCAGGACAGCGCCAACCTAAATACAACTTCACAGGCGTAAACGAAGATGATTTTGACGTTGGATTTACTCCGAACGGATAGATATTGTCTGATTCATTCTTTTGCTGGATTCTTTTGCTGGAACCAATTGAGGATTGAATAAAATGTCAACCATCATGGAATTGTATATTTTACCCATGTTCAGCATAAAAACATACTTTTTATATGAATATTTGTTTCCAATAAGATCTCAACTGCCTCTGTCACCATAATTTCGAATGCACATTTGGTGTAAACTATATATTTTCTTCGTCAATTATCTACAACTGAAATCACTAAACCCAACCACTTCAAGTACCGAACTGAATGAAATATACGCTAATAAAATTTAGTAAAAATGCGTATTGGCTATCAAATTAAATATATATGAAACTAACATGAATTAAATTAATAAAAGGATACAATGCTCATTTAAATTCATACGTTTTCGAACTGTCCAAGGCCTTTAACTGCTATAAAAGACAAAAATTCAAAACTTGAATAACTCAAAAATAATGCATCAGCAAGCCAAATGTTATTCTTGTAAAACGTTTTTAAATATGTTTCTTTAGTGATTCTTTGGAAAGGAATTTTTCATTTCTGTGAATGGGTCAAACTGCATATTGACCCCACTAGCCACCAAGATCTAACTATCATGTTCAGCAGTCTTTCTACAATTATGGGAAAATATTCCTAATTTTATTAGAAATTGGCCGGTAAATCTGAAGGATATGACAGTTATTGATTTTCCACTTTTTGGTGCCTGAACCTAATTAATTGAATCAAAATAAACAAGTTTTCTTCTAGGCACTTTCCGTCTCAATTGATTATTTTAAGATTTATAGCGGTAGGTTTAGTTTCGTCTCTGATGACGAATGCGCTTGAATAAACAGCTTCTCATCTATTTTTGAATTTTTGTTGCTTGAATCATGGTAATAACATCAAAATAAACAACTTTTCTTCTATACACTTTTTTTGTCAAATGAGTATTTAAGGAGGTATAGCAGTAGGTTTGGTTTCGTCTTTGATGACGATCGCGCTGGAAGCGAGTGCGCGTTGCAGTGTTGCTGTCCGACGTGCTCCTTGAATTACTTGCCGCTTCAAACACTGGAGTTGCAGTAAGTCATTTACCGCTATAACTAATAAATACTCATTCGAGACAGAAATTTCTTCAAAGAAAACTTGTTTATTTCGATCTAATTAACTATGCTTAGGCATCAAAATTTACTAAATCAATAACTGTCATATCCTTTAGATTCACCAATTGGCCAAATTAGACATGTATTCTTCCATAAAGTTCCACGGCAGTTAAACTAAAAATGGCAGTTTATCATAAAATATCTGCAATTATTGATATAAATTGCACAAGTAAGCATATAAAAGATTAATTAGAAAAATAAATGGTAAATCTGAAGGAGATGACAGGTGTCGATTTTGTAAATTTCGATGCCTTAGCATAGTTAATTAGATCAAAATAAACAAGTTTTCTTCTATGCACTTTTTGTCTCAAATGAGTATTTTATTAGTTATAGCGGTAAATGACTTACCGCAATTCCAGTCTTTGAAGCGGAAAGAAATTCTTGGATCGAGCTGTATGGCAATACTGCAATGGCGTCTCGCTTCCAGCGCTCTGTCTTGAAAGACGAAACCAAACCTACCGCTATACCTTGTTAAATACTCATTTGACGAAAAAAGTGTATAGAATAAAAGTTGTTTATTTCGATGTTATTACCATGTTTCAAACAATAAAAATTCGAAAATCGATGAGTAGCTGTTTATTCGAGCGCATTCGTCATCAATGACGAAACTAAACTTACCGCTATAAATCGTAAAATACTCATTTGAGACGAAAAAAGAATAGAAGAAAACTTGTTTATTTTGATTCAATTAATTAGGTTCAGGCACCAAAAAGTGGAAAATCGACAACTGTCATCTCCTTCAGATTTACCAAATAAATTTCAACTTTACATTTCAATGTCGAGTGTTAGTTACTATAAACATGCTCAACACAAACTATTTTATTAATTTTAAGCATTGATAATTAACTAATACATATAAATCAATTTTCAATCTGCTTATTAGTCATTATACTAGTATACTGTTTTGTTACCACACCCTGATAGTCATTGTTTTTCGGTACATGTACAATCCCTGAAATGCAAACCAAGTCATATATGACTTCTTACCTGATTTTGCCCTCTAATATCGAAGCGAAGTGACCAATATCACCCGATATAATGCATCCTGGAAGTACTTCCAGGATGCTGAAATAAACTTTATCATGAGACATGCTAAGCAGATGCTGGCACACAGTTTTTCTGTTGACTTCACCGTTTCAATTTTTCAACCAAACACGGCGTCCCAAAATCCACTGAGACACACACAAACTGCACGTTAGGAACTAATTCTCGGAATATAATAAGCCCACGATCGTTAAGCTAAAAACCAATACACCAAATGCGCTCACCGTGTGTAAAAATGTTCACGTTTAGCAATGATGCAAACAAAATAGGTTTTGTTCGATAAAATTACTCCATCAGTTTAAACTTACAAAAACTGCCGTAAAATATAGAATGTATATGTCCCAAATATTAGATGTACAAAATGCAGAGTAAAAAAATTAGTTTGAAAAATTGCATTATGAATGATCTTATAACATGTTAAAAATTCGTAATTAATATCATAATAGTCATGTCAAAGATTAAACAAGAATTTTTAAGAAAAACATGAAATGTATTCTTCTTGGTTTCTTTTAGATTAAATTTAGGAAGGGTTACTAATACAATAAGAAATAAAAGTAGACAGTGGTATATCTATAAAAATTTTCGTGAATGAAAGTCTCCACTAACATCGGCACATTAGCTCAGGCTTCTATGATAGCCGTTGGAAACATTGAAGGTATAATGTGTGTGAGTAAATGATTCTGTGATTATATGGCGGCTGCTGATGATGAAGAAGCCATTGAACCAGTAGCAAAATATCCCATAATTTTAAGAGTGTGTGATGAACCCATGTTTTTTTTATTTTTTCAGGAGTACAGGAGGCACACGGCAAATAGACTCATGTTTTTTAATGGTATCCTCAGAGTACTACCACATGGAACCAGTCTTAAAAATTTTGGTGCACATAAAATGAGGAACCGCGATGCGGTAATCGCGAAAGATGAATCAGTTGGCTACTCTCAGTGATTTGAGTGTCGATCGAGGAGTCGAGCCGACAGGAAAAACGAGGCTCAAGCTGAAGGAAAAGCAAACCCTCGGTCCGACTATTTGGTTCCAGCTGAACCAAGAGATATTATCTCGTCGTAGCCGTGCGGCTATCGAACCCGCCTCCGTGTAGGCAGACCCTGGTTCGAGTCCCGGCACTGGTGGCGATTTTCTCTGTTGGGTATAGGAGAAAAATTCCAAGCACAATACTCCACTCTACCCAGGTGTCTGAAATGGGTACCGGTCTTGACCGGGGGAAAGCGTCATGGCGTCCTGGCGTTAGTTATAAGGCATTTGAAAATCCAATGTACAAGGTGATATGTATCAGGCTTGAAATTGGAAATAAAGCATCCGTAGATGCCTTCATTATTATTATTATTATATCGTAGTCGTTGCCTTGCACCAATGCAAAAGTGAAAACTACTGCTTGATGAGAAACGTCTTCATCCCAGGGTACAATGATCCTGCAGATATTAGGGTTGCCCCCACGAGTGAATTATGAGATATTTAGGCAGCTATAAGTGAAAATTTGTTATATTCAACGGCAATTATTCAATTGTTATATTAGTATGTAAAATTGAAATAACTAATGAAATAATTTAACTGCACTAGGTAAGCTTTTATGGAAAATATCAGCCAATTAATTTAATGACCATCTTGAGAGCACGGTCGGATGCTACATTATTCTCCTTGTACAGACTTAAAGGTCTACACGAAACAGTTTACCTGTAACGGAAGGAGGACGAACTTCACGACCGCGATAAGTCAATTGCTGGTTTTGTCAGCAAAATAATTAAACAACTTGACTCTATAATAATTCAGTTCTAATAAAAAAATCGAATTTGGTAACGAAGTTATAACACGTGATTGGTTCACAGTTTCGTGTGCTGCCGTGGCCCTGTCAGGGCTGCTAAGATCGGAGACTGTAACCTCCTGAAAGATGTTAAGAATAAATAAAGGTTACAGTTCTATGAACTTAGCAGCAATGCAGCTCATTGAGAATCTCGATGCACCCTTATGTTAGTTTCTGGAAGAGAAATAGTGAGCGAGGGAAGATCGAACGCAAAAATGGCTTAAAACTGATCTGTGCTAATTGAGTGTGAGTTACAATTTTTTCGATTGTGTAGTCGTGGATTTATGCTCATTGAGTCTCAATGAACCATCTTATGGTCGTTTTATTGGGGATTATTACCATCGACAGACTCTTAATCGTGCGTGCAGCTTAACAATGCAGGGTACAGTCAATCAAAAGTGCGAGGAAGCGCGGTGCCACTCGCAGTACCTGGCTTACGAAATCCTTGAGACCCTCAACGTGAGAGGTCTGATTTGCAAGTAAATTTAAGGTTTAGTATCAAAGATTTGGAATCAAAAAAAGGTTTAGGACCAGAGATGTCGTCTGTTAGCCGTTAGTATCTTAATAATTCTGTTCGTAAAGATTTAATGAAATAAGCAACACAATGTATTCGATGTTAAAATTCAAGTTTCAATCTTCAACGAGAATTTTACAGCAGCTCTCAATGATTGCGCACCTTACATCACCAAAAAACTAAGCCAAAACGTGTTGTGTGGATTACTGACGAAATTAAAGAGCTGAGCAGAAAAAAGATAACTTACTTGCGAGAGTACAAAGAAAATAGATCGAATAGGACTTTACATAAGAGATATGAAGAACATGAAAAGATTCTGCGAAAGAAAATCACACAAGAAAAACAAACTCACTTTCACCAAAAACTATTAACGGCAAAAAAATAACCCTTAACGAACACGGGAAATCATTAGTGAGGTGGCTCAATATAAAAATTTAAACCGCATAAGTAATTTTGAAAATCCCTTGGCAACAACCGCGGATTTCAACACATCATTTTCGAAAGTAGGTTCTGAAGTTTTCAATGAGATTTGTAAAACCAATTCAAATAAACTTTCAGTTGAAAATTCAGGCCCTACTGCACCCTCAAGGGATGGTGCTCTGCGAAGACCACGTCCTGTCGATTTACCAGAGAAGCGAAATACCTTATACTCATTGAAAAACACAAAGGCAGTCGGATATTATGGTATCAAAGACAATTTCCTCGCCACAGCAGCACTGATTCGTTTATAATCAACGTATCAAGGGAAGCTAATAAGTTTCCCAACCAATGGAAACACTTCATAATCCGTTGCATAAATCTGGTTACATAAATACAGCATCAAATTACCGGCCCATACGTCTTTTACCTGTCCTGTCCAAAATATTGGAGAAAGTGATAACAAATCAACTGTCACCTTACTTGGACGAGTCAAATTTACTTCATCAAAATCAATATGCCTATAGGAGGAACACTAGCACTCAAGATTCTCTGCTTGATATCACTGAAAAAATGTACGGTGATTTCGATCAAACAAGTAACACTCTTGCTTCTACTCGATCTCTCCAAAGCATTCGACAACGTCGAACATGATCAACTTCTACGGAAATTATTGAACTTAGAAGTTGATACGCATTGGTTTAAAAGCTACTTATCGAATCGGTCTCATGCAGTCCTGTTAGATAACAAGTTGTCTCCATTCATTCGAAACAATTTTGGTATTCCTAAATGATCCATTCTTGGTCCGCTACTGTTTTCTCTTTTCATTAACGATTTCCTTCCCATGCATTCTAGCACTGAAATCTCTATGTACGCAGATAATGTTCAAATTGCAATGACAAGCTCTGTATTAGAAATACCACAGACGCAAATACCACACAGCTCAAGAAGTCATGGTACAATGATCCCGCGAGTAAAACGCAATTCATTATTTTCGGTTCCAAGGACGCAATCAAAAAAATTCCAAATCTTATTTCTTACCGTTAGGAATGATGAAATTACGCCATCAGGAAAAGTAGAAAATTTAGGTATTTGGTTCAATAGA
Source organism: Morinoia aosen (assembly GCA_030386875.1). NCBI lineage: Eukaryota > Metazoa > Arthropoda > Malacostraca > Amphipoda > Talitridae > Morinoia > Morinoia aosen. The sequence continues at coordinate 25,600,381 of CM059565.1, forward strand.
AACATGTCCTTCAAATCCCACGATGAGAAAACTTGCAACGAAATTAACGGAAATTTAATGTTCCTTCATCCTATAAAAGTATGCTCGATAAAAAATCTAAACTATTGGCCATTCAATCTTTAGTTTTATCGCATATTGACTATTCTAGCCTCGTATGGGGAGATAAACTTCAATATCTTCAAAAAGAATTACAAAAATGCATGAATTATGCAGCCAAGGTAGTGTGCAAAGGAAAATTCAAAAGGAGTGATCACGTAACACCTCTCCTGAACTTGAACTTGAACTTGAGGGCCGACAGTGTCGGGGCCTTTGTAACGGCCTACAATTCCCTCCACAATTTTCACACAAAGAGTTCAGCGCCTGGTACCAGACTTGTCCACTAAACTACTCAGGATCTACGATCCTTGTCACAAGCCTCCATTGGAAGGCATCACCGGGACAGCCAGTGTGTCAAAACACCATCCCCAGGCACATTGGGTCATTACAGCCCATTCTACCAGACTGGCTCATTCCAGTCACTGTCTCTTACTCCAGGCACGCACAAGAAACACTTTCATAGCCTCAGTGATACTCGCATTACACTCCTGCCTGAATAAGCTCGCCTGGACTCCTATTCCGGAATGGTTTCTCGTGCACAAAGCTCAATCCGTATTCTCCTCTTAATATCTTCCTCAGAGCAGTGCTACAATAGTGCAATTTTATCCCCCTACCGTCACCAACCAAAAGCCGAATAGGACACATAATGTCTCAATTAAATACTGTTCATCTCATATTGGGCAGAAAGCTCTGTCAATATCAGGAGCCTTACTGTGGAACGAACTTCCCCGGAACATCAAAATCCCTCAAACATTAAGAGAAGTCAAAACTAAAATAGCTCGTTATCTTGCGTCTACAGAATGATTGTAAGCTGCAGTACGTACTGGAAAAGTAGTTACGAGTTTCCATCGCTAAATATTTTATCTTTCATTACAGTAGACGACATTTACCACATTTTAATAGTATGCGAATATTTAAGTACATGTATGGTTGTACATGTGAAGCTCGTATATTGTGTGTATGTATAATATATATATATTCCTGTCCTAAAATGTTCATGTTAGTTGTGTGTGATATTGTGTCGTTTCTTCCACTCGAGTATATTTTAACAATAGTTTGGACTTTTCTTATTTTTGACTTTTCGTCAAGTCCCAGCGATGTCGCAAATGTTATTGTTAGCATTGTGCAAGCATCCTTCTCATGCCTTTGACTCCGGTGAACTCTTTTGTGCCTGTATTATCAGCGTAGATAGTAAAAATCATAAATTGTGTTATGGTAAAATATTTTATTCACTTCGAGCTCATTATTTTGGCATACTAGTTGATAGGTGAGTTTGAAAAATTGTCCCGAGTCCCAAATGTCAACCTCATAGTATTGGACGTAAAATGATTTAAATCTGCCCACTTTACATTTAACATCAATCTCTTATATCACTGGTTCCTATGTTTGTTTGCTCATATTTCAATACAAGTGCGCACTAACGAAAGTGTTTTCAACTATGCGTCACTAGGATTATGCTTTATTAGCTACTTATATTTATGTGCATTGTCAAAATCAGATTAACGCAACGAAGGGAATGCATTATTCTGGGCTTTTCTCGCAATCATTTTTGGTTCAACATGTGGTACATACAATTATTATTCTGGCAAACTAGTTGATACGTAGCAATGAAAAATTGTCCCGAGCACCGAATGTCGACCTCATAGTCTTAGACGCAAAATAATTTAAATCTGCCCATTTGACTTATAACACCAATCCCTCATATTACTAGTTCCTATGTTCGTATGCTCAAATTTCAATATGGGTACGCACTAACGAGGGTGTTTTCAGCAATGCAGCACATGGATTATGTTTTCTTAGTCACTTGTATTTAAATGCATTGCCACAATCAGACAACCGCAATGAAGGGAACGCATTTTTCATGCATTTCCCCCAATCATTTGTTTCCACAATAACATGGGGATTACGATAACCATGTATGAACAGCAATTAAGGATCTCTAAGATAAGGTATTTGAATGCGCTTTTCGCTCTTATTTCAATATAAGTGCTCATTAACGAGAAGGTTTTCAAGTATGGCTCGCGAGAAGGCTTGCGGTGGCACAGTGGTTAAGGGATCGGACTTGTATGTTGGAGACGAGGGTTCGTATCCCGGCGCTGGCGCGGCGATTTTTCCCGTTGGGTATAAGGGAAAGCTCAAGCACAATACCCCACTCGACCCAGGTGTCGGAAATGGGTACCGGCTTTACGGGGGAACCGTCATGGTGTCCTATATATAGTGTTAGTTATAAGACATTTGAAAAACCAATGCTTAAGATCATTTGTATCAGGCTTGATTGGAAATAAAGCATCCCAAAGATGCCGATGTTTGTTTGTTGTTTGTATTCGTCGCTAGGACTATGTTGTCTTAGTTACATTAGAATGCACTGTCAAAATCAGATTACGCAACGAAGGGAACTCATTTTTTCTTGCTTATCTGTCAATCATTTTTGGTTTCGACGTTTGAGATTGGCCTTGCGATACCGATGTATAATTATCAACTAAGCATGTTAATGTTAACATATTGTAAAAACCAATGTTAAACATTTCATGTTTCAACTGTACTGGAAAAAACTGTTTTTCTTTTCTTATTTTCTTTCTTTGATCTGACAGAGTCGAGATTCGTATTCTTGAACAAAACCGGTATGATTTTGCTCTCTGTAGAGTCTATGTCTTGAAGAATCTCAACGGTTAATTGGAGATCCTAATCGCTATTTCTGACATTTTTTCCGCGCTCTTGACGCTCTGTCCTAGTTTTTTTCAAATTGTTCAGTGAGAAGATTTTCCCTTTAATATTCTTACCGTCTGCCCTGTTGGCAAGTTGATTATAGAAAACGTTGAACGGTCCATCTCTCAAGACCATTTCTCCAATAACGCTATTTTCTTCATGCTTGGCTTGTCGCCTAGTTAGTGTATGGTTCTTTTCAGCTTCGGCATTTTCCAACAAATGAACGGCATGTGTGTCTATCCTTTCTTCGAGACCGTGAAAATAAACAATTGTTTTGCTTCAGCTTATAAGATGGCTCTTCTCTAAATTTCAATAAATAAAATTAGCACGCTGGCCCACTGCGTGCTTATTGCTGGCCCACTAATGGCTATTAGACGCTGGCCCACTACGTCTAAGTGCCAAAATTTTGTAGATATTTGCTACTCATAAGTGGTATCCGACCATCACAGCACCTACATTTTATTTTATGTACCCGTGTACGCATGATGTTAATACCGAAAAAGATGTGAAACCCGAGATTTTTTTGTTGTTCTTGTGCCTAGACTTTAACTTGATTTCCCTTAAAATTCTGTTAGAAAATTAGAAACTGGTTCATTTTTACGTTATTCGAAGTCATTTTTTTCCTTTCACTCATTTTTTTGCAGTAAATTCTTACCATTACACTGAGCTCGACTGTCATTTTCAACGTAGCATGAGCAAGATTGTTTTTAATGTTTACTATCTTTCCTTATATTCATTTTCAAGACGTGTATATATATCAATTGTTGTGTATGAGTATGTGTGTGTGTAAATGTGTATGTGTACGCACGCATACATATACATGTATCTATGTGTGTATGTGTGTGGGTACACATATACATATATAAGTTCATATATATGTACACACATATACATTTATATGTTGATATGTATATGTATACACACATACATATATAAATTCATATATGTACACACATATAAACATATACATATATATTTCTGTTTCTATTTTTCACGTCTATACAAAACCTCAAGATCCCTTACATTTTACTTAATGCTGTGCGACCAGTTAACACTGAATCATATTTCAGAAATAAATAAATTTGACTCAATGACTCAAAAATAGATCTATCACTACCACAGAGGGCGTTTCTGTGAACAGAAAAATGAAAAATATACAGAAAAATTAAATAAAGCGCAATTTGAACACATGACTCGTGAAAAAATTATTTTTCTGTCCATTTGTTAATCAAACTATGAATTTCCTTTTACTTGTATGTTTGTTTACGCGTTTCTAATGGGCGTGTTGAGTTGCGCAATGTTTTTCAAAGTTATTTTGTGACTAACTTTTTCTCACTACTTGATAATCATTAACGAGGGTGTTTCAATCAGCGTCTTGGGGAATAAAATATCCAAGAGATGATATTTTTTAATTTTTTATTTACTTATCCCTTGAAAGTGTTAATATATTAGCACGCCTCGTATGGTTTGTCTATTAGTACGCCTGGTATAGTTTGTCTATTGGTACGCCTCATATAGTTTGTCTATTGGTACGCCTCATATAGTTTGTCTATTGGTACGCCTCATATAGTTTGTCTATTGGTACGCCTCATATAGTTTGTCTATTGGTACGCCTCATATAGTTTGTCTATTAGTGCACCTAGTATAGTATCTCTATTAGCACACCTCGGATGGTTCGTCAGTTAGTACACCTAGTATAGTTTGTCTATTAGCACACCTCGGATGGTTCGTCAGTTAGTACACCTAGTATAGTTTGTCTATTAGCACACCTCGGATAGGATCTCTATAAGTGCACCTCGTATGGTTTGTCTATTAGTATGCCTCGAATGGAACGTTTGTCTAAGGACGTCTTATATTAAGAAATTTTTAAAACCCAAAATTTTGCCAAGCATCTCATGCATCAGCTTGTTTGGAAAAATACGGTTTTCCTTTTTGTTTCTTTCTTTCTGAATAGTCATTCAACCCCCACACACGCATTTCACAGCATTCATTTAAGACCTATGCCTTGACACCCTTTCACAAGATTTAAATTATAGCAAACGTTTTCGCAAATCCAATACAAATGTTTATGAAACAAAGCAAATTATTCCACAAAAATTTATAAACGTCTTCTATCATCGGTCTCACCTTCTCAACCTGATCCTACTCTAGAGGAAATAGACGACTATCTCGACTGATGAACACAGCATGCACAGAACGCCACCATTACGCATAGCAATTCCTACAACATTGTACAATATCATCCGTGTTATAGAACCAACGTATGAAACACTAACATTACAGACACAATCCCAGTACGCTACCTAAAACACCCACAGCTTTCATCTCTATTGGACTTAGCAGACACTTTCTTGCACTTAGGCAGCAGATATACCTATGTCCATGGAATACACTCGTACAAAGTTTAGAGTTACAAGAGGACCCAAGATTATTCTAGTCCTCTATCAGGAAAATAATTCGTGCTCATCTCAAGCAAACAACACCTTACTTAAAGCACAACAAGGTCACGGCGCTTTAACGTAACTCCATGCTGATGTAATAAGAGCATCAGGCGACAAAGAGAGGATTAAAACTCTCGACAGCGAAAGAGAAAGAAGGGGAAAAATTAGAGAGGAAAGGTGCACAGAAAGACAAGTATGAAGGGTAGAGAGAAATATGGAATAGAGAGCGCTCTTCCCTCTCTGCATTTGCTTGATCAACATGGGGATAATACTGACGAACCGAAAAATACAATTATTTTACTTAAAGTAACACGTGAGTTAAAATAACATTATTGTGAATGATCGTGCAACACCAATGAAGTAAATACAAGGTAACAAAAAAGTTCTGTCTGTTTTTTAAGGAAAAAGAAAACGCTTCACAGTATGTTCAACTTATATTTAGTCTTCGAAGTAATCGCGATAATCCTTGCGGTAAAACTCGGGGGCTTTGAAAGCAAAGAAGTCCGTGAAGGTTTTTCGCAAGTCTGCTTCATTGGTGAGAAATTTTCGCCGAAAATGATTATCCAGGGAGTGGAAGAGGTGGTAATAATAAGACGCAAGGTCAAGCGAATAAGGTGGAACGTGTCCCACCCAAGTTGCTCTATGTATGGTATCCCTGACCACTCACACTACGTGCGCCCTGGTGCTGTGAAGGAGGAAAAGCACACCTCTGCTGTTCCCCAGTACTGGCTCCTTGTGGCTTAATGCCTGTTGCACACGTTCCAATTCCTGCGAGCATGGGTCTCCAATGACCGTTTGGCCCGTTCGTATCAGCTCACAATGAACCACCTGACGACCTGTCCACCAGACACAAAGCATAATCTTTCGTAGGTGCATAGACGGTCTTGTGATATGAGGAACAGCATCCTGAGGCGACAACCAATGTCTGGAACGCTCGGAAGTTTCGTACAGAACCCACTTTTCCTCACTGGCAAGCACTCGATTGAATAAGGATGCGGTACGGTGGCGAGAAAGCAGCGATACGCAGGCTGCCACTTGTCTCTTGAGTACCTCCAACAGCGTGTGCGGAACCCACTTGCTCAGTTTGTAGTTCGTACGCCTTACCTAGGCAGTGCAGGTGAAGATTAACTGTTTCATCGGAAATGTTGAACTGTCTTGCAAATTCACAAGATGTTAGACCACTGTCCTGTTCAATGGCCGCATTCAGGACTCCGACATTCAAGCTCTGTGGTCGTCCACTGAGAGGCTCATCACGCAGGGACAAATTTCCCGACTTGAATTTTTGACAGCAACGACTTGCTCTAAGTTTATCCACAGTACTATTCCCAAACGCTTGACACATGCGGCGACTTGATGCAGCTGCTGAAAAGCCCACTTTGAAGTCGTAAAGCAAACAGCCTCGAACGAGTTCTGTACACACTTTTCTGTACACAGTTCTGTACACACTGTACATTTTTATAACGTCTGATGTTCCTACTTTCTGCTGTCTGAAACTGAAAACAATTGTTACACGCATTGCGTAAATATTTCAACTTCATCGAATGTCTTATCAATAAACAGACAGAACTTTTTAGGTTACCTTGTAATTAATACGAGGCTTCATAAACACTTTATAGACACAAGCATGGGCGCAGTTCATAAGGAATTTGGAAATATCACATTTCGTTCACCACATCAGCGTTAAACACTACATAGTCACACTCTGTGATGTTCCACCAACCGCTGTGAATACATGCCTCATTTTTCTGTACACAATAATTGAGCACTCGACGCCCGCATTTTTCTTACGTAACCTCTGAAACCCCACTTTTTACTTGACTCATTTTAAAACAAGTCAATAATTTCACTTATCACTTCATCCAAAACACTTCTATTTTCACGTTTCGCTCGCTCCGTTGCTGCCTCTGTTGGAATTCTTTCACTGTTTAAATTAGGCATTTTGAACTCTTTTAACATCTTGCCCTTCGTCATCGCTCGCCCCGACGCTGCCTGTCAGCCTTCTCTCTCGTCATCGCTTGCCCCATCGTTGCCACCACCAAACTTCTCCCTCGTCATCGCTGGCCCCGTCGTTGCCTCCGCCAAACTTCTCCCTCGTCACCGCTCGCCCCATCGTTGCCTCCGCCAAACTTCTCCCTCGTCATCGCTCGCCCCGTCGTTGCCTCCGCCAAACTTCTCCCTCGTCATCGCTCGCCCCGTCGTTGCCACCACCAAACTTCTCCCTCGTCATCGCTCGCCCCGTCGTTGCCTCCGCCAAACTTCTCCCTCGTCGTCGCTCGCCCCGTCGTTGCCTCCGCCAAACTTCTCCCTCGTCGTCGCTCGCCCCGTCGTTGCCTCCGCCAAACTTCTCCCTCGTCATCGCTCGCCCCGTCGTTGCCTCCGCCAAACTTCTCCCTCGTCGTCGCTCGCCCCGTCGTTGCCTCCGCCAAACTTCTTCCTCGTCGTCGCTCGCCCCGTCGTTGCCACCACCAAACTTCTCCCTCGTCATCGCTCGTCCCGTCGTTGCCTCCGCTAAACTTCTCCCTCATCATCGCTCGCTCCGTCGTTGCCACCACCAAACTTCTCCCTCGTCATCGCTCGCCCCGTCGTTGCCTCCGCCAAACTTCTCCCTCGTCATCGCTCGCCCCGTCGTTGCCTCCGCCAAACTTCTCCCTCGTCATCGCTCGCCCCGTCGTTGCCTCCGATCGATTACATTTAACAAACATCAAACATCGGCATCTCTGGGATGCTTTATTTCCAATCAAGCCTGATATTATTATTATTATTATTATTATTATGATACATATGTTCTTGAGCATTGGTTTTTCAAATGTCTTATAACTAACACTATATATAGGACACCATGACGGTTCCGCCGTAAAACCGGTACCCATTTCCGACACCTGGGTTGAGTGAGGTATTGTGCTTGAGCTTTCCCTTATACCCAACGGGGAAAATCTCCGCGCCAGCGCCGGGATACGAACCCTCGTCTCCAACATACAAGGCTGATCCCTTAACCACTGTGCCACGGAGCGCACCCCCATTTGGCTATTTTATTTTTAAATCACCCGTTTCGCAATGTTTCGTAGTTTCTCCCTGATTATCGACCACATAGTGATAACGGCTGCCAAAACTCATCCCTTGCATTTTTGCCCAGCATTTGTATCCATTTTTTCGAGAACTCGGTGTTTGCCTGGCCGTTTCTTGCGGTAAGTACTCTTTTTGGCCCGTCTTGCGTTACTTTTTGTTCGAACGGAACGGCCAAGAAGGTATTTTCTCGGGATTATCGCTCAGACCTCCGACCTGGGGTATTTGGTATTGGTATTTCCTATTCCTTTATGATTTATTCCACTGTAAGTCAATAAATTGATTATAGTTTATATACGTCTCAATTAGACACAAATGTAATTTTTTTATTGGTTTGTGTTTGATTTTAAACCAAACTTCATTCTGATCATTACAGAATTTAATTTTTACCATATTCATAATATTTTTTGCCTCAAAAATTGAAATAAATTACAACTGAAAATAAATAACTCATTCCCGCATTAATGTAAATAAATAAAAATAGCATAGAATTAGCTGAAGGGATGAACGAAGTCCCTGACTTTTAAAATTTTTCAAGTAAGCGTCGCCAATCCTCACAGGTGAGTTACAATGTGACAATTGACATCTCCCCAATACTTGTAATGCACAAAAATATCGTTCGAACTATTCACTCACTCGATGAATTACTCAAAGGTTTTAGCTAATTACGCACCTCCCATTTAGCCTTCTTTAGACCTACATGGTGCCGATTCCCTCAGTACATTAGTGCACGACGATGGCAGCAGTTTGACTATGAAGAAAACCCCACACCCCGACGCCACTCAAGCAGCCCGCACCCTTTGCTCCGGCAGTTTCCCGCGCTCTGGTAGGTACCCTTTATGTGAAGTTCCAAATTCTTTCGCATCTGCACCTAGATTTTATAAGCATGTCTATTACCCTTATCTCTTAGAACTGTATAGCCCTCAATTAAGCATTGAGTTTACATCACTCATATTTCCAAGTTCAATTATACCCACAAAGTCTGTTCAAAAAGAATCCGCGCTTCGTCCTTCAAAGCTACCCCAAAAATACCCCTATTTCGTCACATTGTTTTTTCCTTTCGTGTGGCGTGAGAATGCCATACTTCTTCCTAAGTAACGCCGTTTTTCGCGCGCTATTGCAACGTATCATTACAACAAAATTCTGCTATACCCGCTCAAGAATAGGAGCTCATTTATGGAGAACATTTTCATAATATTTTTGAGTAACTAGACAACGAAAACGTAAATTCAGAGCTCGTGGAAACAGCAATAAAACATATTAACAGCATTGCACACTAGGTGGCATCATACCTGTAACTGAAATACCAGCAGGCTGGATTCAATTCATTTCTCGCCGATCACTTTTGAGGTATTATTGCAAACATTAAGAATATTCAAACAGAAAGCACCAGGCCCAACCGGAATTACCAGAGAGCTATTGATGAATCTCCCTGAGAATATGTATGTATGGCACCATTCCGGAGTTATATTTTCAAAGAGCTTTCATTCATTTGTAAATTCTAAGAGAACATGAAACATACAATTGAGATTTTTTTTCGAAACAATGATTCTACATAAGAGACGAAAGGTTCATAAACACCTTTTCTCATCGGTCATACCTTCTTCTAAGCAGGCTCCAACTCTTGAGTTAATAGATGACTATTTTAACTGATAAGCACAACATACCTCACAGCGGTACTACATTACAAAAACAAGCTCAAAGTTACAGACACGTTTTTCTTTTGTACGTACAGGCCAAGTTTCTCGGCAATATATTGAACAGTAGACTATCCAACTACTTCGCTATTCATGACAATCACAATAGCAGAAAATAGCACACTGCGCAGGCAACACTTAATGAATCACGAACTATCAAACTGGCCCAAAAAATACATTAGACATCGTTCTTCATGCTTTTTTTTCGGCACAATGAACGATTACCTAACAGACAGGAGAAATCTGCCTAAGCTCATAAATAAATACATTGACAACAAACATTTGATTATGCTGCCGGAAACCTCACACCACAAATCGTATTAAATGTGACTGGCAAAATAATTCTCATCTCTTATGAAAAATAATATAGTATTTGGAGGACATGTAACAGTCGACCTCTCACTAGAGTTGTCAATTAATAACCCTCCACGAGTGCTCCATCGACAAAAAAAAACGACCGCCTTAGTGCCCTTGCTGCAATAGTCAGTACTCGATAACACTAAAGATTGAATGGGTAATGATTTAAATTTTTTGTCGAGCGTACTTTTTATACGATAAAAAAAATTTAAGTTCGGTAAATTTGGTTGCAAGTTTTCTCAACGTGAGATTTGAAAGACATGTTTTGGTCGAACCAAAGCCTAAATTTTTAACATTTTCTAATGGTTTAATTTCATCATTCCCTGCCGTGAGAGTCTGATTTTGAATTTTTTAAATTACGTTTTTGGATCCAAAAATAATGCATTGTGTTTTATCCTCATTTAGTTTGAAACCATTTTGGTCATTCAATGATTTCAGGTCACTCAATAGCATATCAGCTTTTATTTGCGTCTGCGGTAATTCAACCAAGGTCGTGGCAATTACTCTAATATCTTCCAATTTATTATTTATAGGCTACGAGCATTGATATGTTTTAATTTTTATTTTTTTTATTATGGCGCTTTTTACTAGTAAACGTTTCGTGCATTCACCGATCTTGTCAATGTTGCCCGGGGTGTTAGGTAAAGTATCTGTTAGGTTTTTAAGTCTCCTATGTAGCTGGGCTGCAGCATTTGGTCAAGATGTGACTCCAGTCTGATTTCTGCCTTGTGCAGCAAGGGAACTATGGTGGTCGTTTTTTTCGATGGAGCATTCGTGGAGGTTTATTAGTTGACAACTCTAGTGAGAAATCGACTGTTGTCCTCCAAACATCATATTCTTTTTCATCGGAGATGAGAATTATTTTGCCTGTCACATTTGATCCGATTTTTGGTGTGAGGTTTCCAGTAGCATGATCAAAATGTTTGTGGTCAATGTATTTATTTATGAGGATTGGTAGATTTCTCCTGCCTGTTAGGTAGTCGTCCATTGTCCCGGAAAAAAGCTTGAAGCTTGGTTAGCAGGCATTTAAAAGTTTGTTTGATGAGCCAAACTTTTACCGAATCCTTCGATGACGTATAATAGAAAAGAACGATGTCTATTGAATTTCTGGGGCTAGTTTGATAGCTAGTGATTCATGAAGTGTTGCTTGCACAGTGTGCTATCGTCTGCTATTGAAATGGTCATTGTTAGGCTATTGCCAAAAGTTGTCGACTAGTGCCTTTGTACTTCTACGGTGGAAAAATAATTCCTCTCTCAAATAACTGAGCTCGCGTATCACAGATACTTTCAAAACGTACTTCTGTCGCGATCTTCAAATTTTCAAAAAGGAAGAACTGAAAGAGGAAAACTAAAAAGAAAAAACTTGAAATGAAAAACTAAGATGACAATTTTAAGAAAAAAACTAAAGAGAAAAACAAAGCTGGATTTCGTTTGGCTCAAATTTGTAGCTTGTTTGAAAACTCAAAAATTTGTCAACGCGTAAAGCTCCGAAGCTTGAAAACAGCTCGACATCTCCAAAGCTTGAAAAACAGCTCGAAATCTTCAAAACTTTAATCAGATCGAAAACTCGGAAGAATACAGGAAATGTTCGCAACAATTGAAAAGTGTTGACGAACCTCAACTTAATAAAAATAAGTCAGCAAAATCTGACTTCTCTCTTATCCCTGAAAGTATCAGGAAGATTCCTCCGGAATAAAAGCCTCAGAAAATACGGCCCTCAGAAATCCTTAAGATAGGGACAACAATACCAAAGGCTGGCATCCCAAGAAGGGGACGCCGCATAACTATTTAACAATTTGGCACCCGAACAGGGACTTCGCCTATAGAAATATTTAACAGTCCCGAATAGCAAAGTCGTTGGATAATCTAGTGTTCAATAAATTGCCTATAAATTTGCCATGTACGTACAAAAAAAAATGCGTCTGTAACTTTGAGCCTGTTTTGTGATGTAGTACCGTTGTAAGGTAGGTTGGGCCAATCAGTCAGAAGATAAGTTGGGCCAATCAGAAATAATCATCTATTAACCCAAGTGTAGCAGCCTGCTTAGAAGGAGGTATGATCGATGAGGAAAGGTGCTTATGAACCTTTCGTCTGCTCTATGGAATCATTGTTTTGAAAGAAAAATCTCTATTGTTTGTTTCAAGTTTTCTTGGAATTAACAAATTAATAAAAGTTCGTTGAAAATATATCTCAGGAATGGTGACATACATATTCTTAAGGAGATTCTTCAATAGTTCGGTGGTAATTCCAGTTGGGCCTGGTCCTTTCTGTTTAAATATTCTTCATGTATGCTAAAATACTTCCGATGTGATCGGCGAGAAATGGATTGAATCCAGCCTGCTCGTATTCCAGTTACAGGTATGGTGCAATCTGGTATGCGATGCTGTTATTATGTTTTATTACGTTTCCATGAGCTCTGAATTTACGTTTTCGTTGTCTAGTTACGTAAAACTATTATGAAAATGTTCTCCTATTGAGAAAAAATGAGCTCCTATTGAGCTCTTATTCTTGAGCGGGTATAGCAGAATTTTGATGTAATGAGACGTTGCAAAAGAGCGCAAAAAATCGGCGTTACTTAGGAAGAAGTAGGGCATTCTTACGCCACACGAAAGGAAAAAACAATGTGACGAAACGGGGGTATTTTTGGGGTAGCTTTGAAGGGCGAAGCGCGGACTCTTTTTGAACAGACTTTTTGGGTATAATTGAACTTGGAAATATGAGTGATGTAAACTCAATGCTTAATTGAGGGCTATACAGTTCTAAGAGATAAGGGTAATAGACATGCTTATAAAATCTTAGTGCAGATGCGAAAGAATTTGGAACTTTACATAAAGGGTACCTACCAGAGCGCGGGAAACTGCCGGAGCAAAGGGTGTGGGCTGCTTGAGCGGCGTCGGGGGTGTGTGAGGTCTTCTGACTGAGGCTCTTCACAGTCAAACTTCTGCCATCGTCGTGCACTAATGTGCTGAAGGAATCGGCACCATGTAGGTCTAAAGAAGTAAGGCTAAATGGGAGGTGCGTAATCAGCTAAAACCTTTGAGTAATTCATTTAGTGAGTGAATTCAACGAAAGTGTTTTCCGTACGTTACAAGTATTGGGGAGATGTCAATTGTCACATTGTAACTCACCTGTGAGGATTGGCGACGCCTACTTAAAAATTTTTAAAGTTGGGGACTTCGTTCATGCCTTCAGCTAATTCTACGCTATTTCTTATAGGTTGTATTAATGCAGGAATAAGTCATTTAATTTTAGTCGTAAATTAATACAGTTTTTGAGAAAACCAACAAATGAAAAAAAATAAAAAAGGAGTTCTGGAACGAATCATAATGGAATTTGGTTTAAAATCAAACACGTAGGCCAGTAAAAAAATATCACAATTCGTGCATTCCTGCGACGCTTATGAACTATAATCAATTTATTAATTCACAGGAGAATAAATCATACAGGAATAGGAAATAACAATAATGATTTGTCCTCAGGTTGGAGGGCTGAGCGAAAACACAGAAAAAAAACCTTGGCCGTGCGAACAAAAGTAACGCAAGGAACACTGCAAGAAACGCCCAAGCAAATACGTAGTGCTCGAACAAGGGGGGATACAACTATTTTTGATATGCAAAATTTTCATTTGTGACGTCACAACTGTTGTTTGCCACAAATTTCGAATTGCCCTTTCACTTTTGTAATTTTCGCGCTTATCCGCATCCAATGATACTAAAATCATCACTTTAGCTTGAAAACTGTGGGAGGAGATGCATTTTGAAACCCCACATTCCAAACCTCCAAAAAAAGCAAAACAAGGAAATGTAAACAGTTTTAATATAATTTTTTTTAATTTTTGGTCCAGGCTAGACCCCTATAATCATTATAGAGTAATACAGGGACATAGGAGAAGACATAGCAACGTCGCGCCGTGAAGAAAGTGCCAAGGGGGAGGTGTAACATGATAAAATACCACTTCCCCCTCTCCTCCCCCATTCTTCAAACCCCCGTAGTGGGCGAACGAGTGAACGTACGAGTCTCATTTTTTCACAGGATGTACCTGACTTCTAACACTTTCTATAGCAGCAAAATTCTCTATTTATACAAACCAGGGGTCCGAATGGGGGGACGCCTTCCTTAAACAGTAAAAGAAGTCCAGCAGAGGCAGCAACGGAGCGAGCGAAATGTGAAAGTAGGAGTACTTTGAATGAAATGAAAAGTGAAATTATTGCCTTGTTTTAAAATGAGTCAAGTGAAAAGTGGTATTTCAGAGGTTACGTGAGAAAAATGCGGATGTCGAGTGCTCAATTATTGTGTTCAGAAAAATGGGGCATGTATTCACAGAGGTTGGTGGAGCTTCACAGAGAGTGACTAGTGTTAAACGCTGATGTGGTGAACGAACTGTGATATTTCTAAATTCCTTATGAGCTGCGCCCATGTTTGTGTCGATAATTTGTTTATGGGGTCTCATATTAATTACAAGGGAACCAAAAAAGTTCTGTCTGTTTTTTGGTAAGCCATTCTCTGAAGTAGAAATATACACGCAATGCGCACAGCAATTGTTTTCTGATTCGGACAACCGAAAGTAGGATCATTAAGACATAAAAATGCGCGCACGGCGCATCGTGCTTGGCCATCAGTTATAAGCCGGACAGCAGAGGAAGAGGATAGAAGTGTGAAAAAACAAACAAAAAACAAAACCGTTTATTTCCAAGTTGTCACATGAGATACATATGCCAACATATTGGCTTTTAAAAGTTCCTTAATATAAGACGTCCTAAAACAAAAGATCCATACGAGGAGTATTAATTGACAAACCATCCGAGGTGTAAAAATAGATAAGCCATACGAGGCATAATAATCGACAAACTATATGAGGTGTGCTAATAGATAAACTATCAGAGGTGTACAAATAGATAGACCATACGAGGCATATTAATAGACATAATATACGAGGCGTACTATAATAGACAAACCACACGTGGTGTGCTAATAGTCTAACAAAGTTCCATACGAGGAATACTAATTGACAAACCATACGAGGTGTACAAATAGATAAGCCGTACGAGGCATGATAATAGACAAACTATACGAGATGTAATATTAGATAATACTATCATAGGTGTACAGATAGATAGACCATACGAGGCATATTAATAGAAAAAATATACGAGGCGTACTAATAGACAAACCATACGGGTCGTGCTAATAGTTTAACTCTGTCAAGGGTAGTTGAATGAGAAATGAGAAATATTATCTCTTGGATATTTTATATTCCAAGGGATTCCGGTACAGCGCTTCTTGCCTTTTTCCTACTTCGATAATTTCAACTAAGAACTTGGCAGTTTCGAAGAATTCTTTAGTATTTTTCGAATTATTTATAAGATCATCGAAGTAGGAAAAATACAAAAAAACGCTACACCGTACTAGATTGAAACAACACCGTAAATGACAATCAAGTATTGAGAAAAGATAGTCTCGAAATAATTTGTAAAGAACATCGCGCAACACAGCACGCACATCTAGGAATGCGTAAACATACTTACACTCAAAATTGAAATGCATGGCTTGTTCGGCATACAAATATAGAGATAATTTTTGCACGATTGCTTTATTTCCTTTGTCTGTTTATACTTTTTAATTTCTTCTGTTCACAGAAATGCCCTTCGGGGTCGTGATAGATCGATTTATAAATCATAAAGCAAGCGCAATCAATTTGTTTATTTCTGAAATTTGGTGCAGTGTTAACTGATCGCAGAGCTTTAGGTAAAATGTAATGTGTCTTGAGGTTTTGCTTTTTTATGCAAAAAGTAGAAATAGAAACCGATACATGTACATGTGCGCATATATGTGTGCGAAACGTGTGCATGTTTACACTGATACATAAACATTTATGTTTGCGTGCGCACACGTACATACTCACGCACACACCAACACACATATTCATATATATACGTATTGAAAACGAATATAAGAAAAATGCTAATAGACATGAAAAATAATCTTACTCTTTCAATATTTAAAATGACAGCCCAAGCTCTGATGAATCGTAAGAAATAACCTGAGGAAAGATAAGGAATAGAAAAGGACTTCGAAAAACGTATAAATGGAATGGTTTTTTAATTTCCTAAAGGAAATTTTAAGAAAACTCAAGTTACCGCTGAGGAACAACAAAAAAAAAAACAAAAAAAAAAAACATATATCTTCAATATATCATATCATATATCATATCTTCTCGATATTCTCTGCAACATCATGCGGACATGGGTACATGGGATAAAATGGAGATACAGTGTAGGCCAGTTACCACTCATGATTGACAAATATCTACAAAATTTTGGCAGAAATGCGCAAACAAACATATACTCAACATCAAAATTTGCTTGTACAACATACGGACAGAAAGATAATTTTACCACGATTCATACGCTCAAATTACGATTAATTTCATTAATTGTATTTGTCATTAATCCGATTCACAGAGACGTCCTCTGGAGTACGTGGGAGATCTATTTTTGAATCATTTCGCTAGTGCAATAAAATTTATTAACCGGATGGTTTTTGTGTAAAGAAATGAAATAGAAACATGTATATCTATTTATGTAGATATATATATACCTATATACGTACACACACATATTAATATATGTACTTATTGAGAATGAAATATAAGAAAAAAATACAAATATAAAATAAGAGGATAGAAACAACCTACCATCTATTACACCGATAATGACAGTTGAGCTCATTGTAATCCTAAGAAATTATTCGAAAAAAAAATAACTAAAAGGAAAAGATGACTTCGGAAAACGTAAAATGAACTGGTTTTTAGTTTCTTCATAGAAATTTTTAAGAAAACTCAGGTTACAGTCAAGAAACAACACAACTCTTCAGCATTATACAGACATGTGTACATGGGATAAAATGGAGTAACTTTGTGGCCGGATATCACATTTGAGTGGAGAATATTTACAAAATTTGGCACATATAGCCAAGTCTCGTTCGGGGCTGTTTGCTTTACGACTTCAAAATGGGCTTATCAGCAGCTGCATCAAGTCGCCGCATATGTCAAGCGTTTGGGGATACGAGTAGTGCTGTGAATGAACGTCCTGCAAGGCGTTAGTTTAAAAAATTTAAGTCGGATGATTCGTCTCATCGTGATGAACCTCGCAGTGGACGACCACAGGCCTTGAATGAAGGAGTCCTGAATGCGGCCATTGAACAGGACAGCAGTCTAACGTGTTGTGAACTTGCAAGACAGTTCAACAGTTGCGATGGAACAGTTAGACTTCACCTCCACTGCCTAGGTAAGGCGTACGAACTACAAACTGAGCAAGTGGGTTCCGCACACGCTGTTGGAGGTACTCACGAGACAAGTGGCAGCCTGCGTATCGCTGTTTTCTCGCCACCGTACCGCATCCTTATTCAATCGAGTGCTTGCAGGTGATGAAAAGTTGGTTCTGTAGGGAACTCCTGAGCGTTCCAGACATTGGTTGTCACCTCAGGATGCTGTCCCTCACACCGCAAGACCGCCTATGCACCCATGCCAGATTATGCTTTGTGTCTGGTGGACAGATCGTCAATAATTATTGGTTCATTATGAGTTGCTACTATCGAGCCAAACGGTCACTGGAGACCTATACTCGCATGCAGCAACTGGAACGTGTGCAACAGGCATTACTCCAGAAGGAGCCAGTGCTGGTGAATCGCAAAGGTGTGCTTTTCCGCTTTGACAACGCCAGGGCGCACGTAACGCAAGGGGTCAAGGATATCATACAACAACTTGGGTAGGAGACTTTGTGCCATTCACCTTATTCGCTTGACCTTGCGTCATATGATTACCACCCCTTCCACTACCTGGATAATCGTCTTCGTGGAATATCTCTCACCAATTAAGCAGACTTGCGACAAACCTTCACGGACTTCTTTGCGTCCGAAACCCCCGAGTTTTACCGCAAGGGATTGAATATCTGGAGACATGTTGGCAGAAGGTGCTGGATGCCGATGGCGATTACTTCGAAGACTAAATATAAGTTACACATACTGTGAAGCGTTTTCTTTTTTCCTCAAAACACAGACAGAACTTTTTTGGTTACCTTGTATTTAGTTGTACGGTGTTGCATATACAAAAAATCAGAAGGATTTGTTTGAGATTAAAGTTTTCAATCTTACTTTCCATGTACGGTTTATCGGCCGAAGGAAAATAAAAATTTAAGTTAACTAACTGGAAAGTTGTCCCTTTTCAAAATCACAATATTTTCTTTATTGAACTGCAACTACAGTTTCCGCTCTCTTCGTCCGTGCCGGGACCTCACACAGGCACCTGCACACAAGACAAGAGAAGTTAGACTATATGAATAACCATATATATTAATGCTAGAATAAATCCGAGAATTGGAATTAGAGAATAAGTTTCACTGAATTAGACTATTGGTAATTATAAAGCACACTACGGCACAAAACCTGGTGGGAAAGGTTAGATAAATGGTTCGGTCCTATGGGATCATCCCCTTATTATCTAAAGTGAGCAAGGGGCGAGGAAGGGAAACGTCTGGCTGACAGCTAGTGAGCCTCACCTCGGGTTGCAACACGGCGTCGCAGCAGCAGAAGCGTAGGGCCGCGAAGAGTGACGTTGAGCCCCCAGGTATGGGAACCACTCCTTCCCACCTCTCGACGCTGGGACTCCAGTGGCAGACTGGCAGTGATGGTGAAGTTGTGTGTGCAACGCAGGCCTTCTTGGGCTGCAGGAAAGCTCGAGCAAAGATTAGTGGTGGCGGCAGAGTATGTTTGCGAACTGGCCCTTAAGGCCCAGCCAAGGCTCTACTTTGTCTTCTGTGTGGCTCACTTGCCAGCCAGAAAAGTGGATGATCGGGACCATTTACTTTCCCCACCAGAATTTTGTACATTGCCCGCTCATTCACAATAATGTTATTTTAACTCACGTGTTACTTTAAATAAAATGATTGAATTTTCCGGTTCGTCGAGTTTATCCCCCACGTTGATCAAGCAAATGCACTGAAAGAAGAGCGCTTTCTATTCCTTATTTCTTTTTACCCTTCATACCTGTCTTTCCGAGCACCTTTCCTCTCTAATTCCTCCACTTCTTTCTCTGTCGCTATCGAGGGTTAAATCCCCTCTTCGTCGCCTGACGCTCCCTTCACATCAGTATGGAGGGACGTTAAAGCTCTGCGACCTTGTTGTGCTGTAAATAAGGCGCTTTTTGCCTGATATTAGCACCAATCATTCTCCTGAAATAGGGATAGAATAATCTCGGGTCCTATTGTAACTCTGAACTTTGTAAAAGTGTATCTCATGCATGTATGAATGTATATCTGTTTCTAAAGGCATTCTAGCTTTTGCTGCATGAGTGCAAGAAAATGTCTGTTAAGTCCATTAGAGATAAAAGCTGTGGGTGGTTTGGATAGCGTACTGGTATTTTGCCTGTAATCTAAGTGTTTCATATGTTGGTTTTATGTTGTACAATGTTGTTGGAATTATTGTCACGTGTTGATGGCACTCAATACATACTATGTCTATCAGTGGACATAGCCATTTTTTTCCTCTAGGATCTATAGGATTCGGTTGAGAAGGTGTGACCGATAACAGAAGATGTTTATATCTTTGTGGAATTAGTTGCGTGGTTTTATATGAATTTGTATTGGATTTGCAGAAACTTTTGCTATAATTGGAATATTGTCAGAGGGTGTTAGGTCACAGGTCTTGAATGAATGTTGTGGAACGCGCGCGGTCATTGAAAGACCAGTGAGGTGGTGCCGTTATGCGTTATTAGAGAGAAAAATTGGGGTCCTACATGTGTGCATTTGCGTTGTGCTATAAAATAATGCTGATGGTTTCCTTCAGTATTACTGTACGAATAGCCTGTTATGGTATGAACTGTGTTGATATCTCCTAGAAAGTAAGGTGGGACGGGGCTTACTGAAGAGGGCGAGGAAGTCTATGGAGTTTAAACAGTCGATCCTGGGTGGCGTGTTGATGTAACCTATGCTGATGAGTCTCTGTAGTGTATGTATTGTGGGGGCTAGCATGTCTGAGTGAAAATTAGCATGTAACTTACAAAAGATATATTTTGACACCTATGGCAGCTCCTGCATGGTATTCGTTCTGTCAGTTAGAACCGAACGAGTTGTTATTGAATATCTTGAGGGGTTTATCGTCTGTGAGTGAGTGACATCATTGATTATTTAAACAATTTAAACAATTTAAACAATTTATTTACCACAGGAGATACAGAGGTAGGTGATACAGAGGTAGAGTTTTACTTAAGTCTAGTACAATGGTCAAATTTGAGTATAGCTACCTGTGGGCCCGAATAAGTTCAGCGACTTCTAGGGCATCCTACCATCACGCTATTCTAGGGTGTACAAAAGTTTAACCTAGTTCACTTAACCTAGTTTCGCATTAGACTGATCATTGAGATGATTAACTCGATATTTTACAAGTCGGCTATATTTAACAGTATGTTCGATAAAACGATTCAAGAGCAGAGAGAAGATTGGTTATGGTACACAAGGCAAGTTACATTATGACATTATCATTAGTTACATGTAGGAGGCAAGATTTCGACACGGTGATCTTACACTACTAGTATTCTGATAGGAAGTGAGACTCAAGATGTCTTTTGAATACTTTGTACGAATTACATTCACGGATCTCTGCAGGTATAGAGTTCCAAGTTTTGGTTCCAACGAAGAGAATACTGTGTTGCGACCTGGCCTTTGAATAATAAGGAAGCATGAATTTACTTCTATTTCGGGTTAAATGGTCGTGATGACCAGTTTGCGCAGTCAATAATTGTCTTAGGCTATTGTCGCCATCATTTCTTAATGTTTTGTAAATGAAATTACAGATGGAGATTTTGTATAGATCCGAAAGTTTAAGTATTTGTAAATTTTTGAAAGAATCATTTGTGTGAGCATTATATTCTAGGTTCTTTACCGCTCTGACAGCCCTCTTCTGCAGAGTAAAAATTTTGTTGGTTTTATTTTTATCAGTTCCGTGCCATGCTTCTATTCCGTATTGCAAGTATGGAGAAATGAGCGTTCGGTAGAGCATTTGTAAAGCTGTTTCAGGCAGAAAATTTTTAACTTTATTTAGGATTCCGATGGATTTTGATAATTTAGAACTAATATGAGTGATGTGCTCTTTGAAGGTCAGATGTTTATCTATTATGATGCCCAGAAACTTACATGAGTTGGTTTCTTCGATTTCACCTTCGCCAATTTTAATGCATGGGAGAGATACATCTTTCTTGTATGAGAAAGTAATATAATTTGTTTTATCGATATTTAGGCTTATTTTATTAGCTTTGAGCCACGATGAAACCTTGTGAAGTTCAGTATTTATACTCTCCACAATCATAGCAGGATTTTGGTTCGGAAGGACCGCAGAAAGCGTACTGTCATCGGCAAAAAGTATGAATTTGAAGAATGATGTAGATTTTACAATATCATTGATAAAAATCAGAAACAAGAGAGGCCCGAGAACAGATCCTTGTGGAACTCCATGGCTAATTGTCTGTGGGTCTGATTTTGCGTCGTCAATGACAACGTATTGCTTCCGATTTGTTAGGTATGATCTGAACCAATCATGGGCAATCCCTCGAATGCCATAACAGTGTAGTTTCGATAATAGTATTTTATGGTCCACACAATCAAATGCTTTTCGGAAGTCAAGAAATACAGAGAAGACAGGCTTTCCTTCATCTATATTAGAATAGAGGAATTGTAAATGATTTAATATAGCCTGTGTTGTTGATTTTTTAGAGCGAAAACCGTATTGTTTATCGTAAAGAAATGATTTTTGTTCAAAATAAGAGTACACTTTTTTATACACAATCTTTTCGAATACTTTGCTAATAATTGGTAGAATGGAGATAGGTCGATAATTGTTTACACAGGTTTTTTCACCACTTTTAAAGATAGGGGTTACTCTAGCAACTTTGAGGGAGTTCGGGAAAGTGCCTAGTAAGAGAGACTGGTTAATAATATTTGATATCAGTGGGGCTACAATGTCAGCAATAACTTTAAGTACTTTAGTCGGAAACGTTTGTAACCCACTCGATTTATTTTTCATGTTGTTTATGCACGTAATTACATCGGAGGAGTTTGTAGGCGTAAAGAAAAAGGAGTTGGGTTCTCGAATATGATCCATAAATTCCAGGTGATCAGTAGGTTCACTTGGAATACCATCAGCTATTGTTTTCCCTACGTTTACGAAGAAGTTGTTAAAGAGATTAGCAATTTCTTTCTTCTCATGATATTTTACATTATCTTGAACATTATCATTATCATTATCATGCCAGGATCTATGTATTGTAAATGTTTGATAGAGGTATTTTATAGGAGTTCCAAGCCTGGATTTAGTGTTGGATACTTGTTTCTTTTGTAGTGTCGTTTGCGAGCAATGAATTGCTTAGATTTTTTGTGGCTGAAATAAGTGCCTGATTTTCCGGAAGAAATGTAAAATCTTCGAGTACTAGAACACCGATATTTGTTTGTGCAAATTTTATTCACTCATTACGTATGCATTCTATATGTATTCTGATTTGTGGTCCCGTACTGTGAATTTCAATCCCTTTTCGTTTTCTTTCTTAAATTACTCAATACACCAGTTGTGTGATGAGTGTTCAGGAATTGGAGTACCGTTTGAGTAATTGCACAATATTTTTATGGCGATGTTGTGTTTATTGCTTTCAGTTGATGTTGAATTCACCATTACGCCACTGATGCGCCATTTTGGTGTGGTTTCGGTGTCTGGCCTTTCGGGCCCTGGATGGGTTTCTATAGCGATAGTTGATACGTGTTGCTCATGTCCGGTTTCCACAGAGTTCGGTGGTTACTTCTCTGTCATGTAGTAGAAGTTGGAAACGCCGGAGTCACGGTGTGGAAAGATTGTGTCGATGTTGAACTTGGGTTTGATTGACTGCGGAAGAATTTCACCGAATTCCTCCTCACTGTCGATAACAGCGATGTGTGCTTCTAGTACAAGTTCAGTGAGTTAGATGAGTGTTTGGGTGGCTAAAATATGTGCTGTGAAAGATTGGTCAATTGGATTGCAAATTTGGTGATTTCGTTCCACATATTGTGTGTTTACTGCGGTTGTGGTCGTTGTACTTTAACATGTTTTCGTTTGATATCTTTTTTTAGCAGCTGCAGTTTGAAGCTAATGGCTTATATGGTCAATGGTCGTAGAGGGTTTGGTGTACTGGTGAATTGTTTGTAAGTGCAAGTGCTTCTCTGATGTCCACCATTCTGGACAGTGCTGCATTTCTTATGTACATTTGTGAGTCTGGTGCTACTTAAACTTGTGAAAGCGTAAAGCCATCTTGGTTAATCATTAAGTGAATAAATCTTTATTTAAATATGATTAAGATAATGAAGGGAGGTGGCTGCCACCAGAGACTGACGTCTCGAATTTTAAGAGTATGATTCTAAGAAGTATTGCCATCTGGATAAATGTTAGCCTCTACATCCAGCTCCTACTTCATCAAGTAAACAACAACTTTTGATTGCGCTGGCCGAGCTTTTCTAGGTGCGTATTTTTGCTCGGTTCGTGTGAGTTGTGAGGTATAAATAATCAATACACAAAATAATCATTAAACTTTACTTGTATGTGAGGCAAGTACGAAGGAGGGGAGAGATCGTGGCACTTGTAACATTCATAACAGATTAGAATGTGAGTATTGTCCCTGCTAGCATTCATATGGTGTAATTATGTGATGGTGTATGAAAAATTCAACTTTAGGAATGCGTTTTGCCATGGTAGTGTCCGCAGAGATAATTGTGATGTGTGTATAGTTTATTTTTAATTATGTCTGCAATTGTGAGCCGATTATTGTGTAGTATTACATTTTTAATTTCCTGAGCTGGTCGTGATCCAACTTCACTCTCTGTCTCACGAACCCCATTTTTTCGCTTTCAAATCGTGAGGAACGACTGGAATCTCATGCAATTTTCTTGAGGTCGTTTTATGTTGATGTTTACGTCTTTTTAATTTGGGTGCTCTCCGTGGTACAGTGGTTAAGGGATCGGGCTCGTATGTTGGAGTCGCGGGTTCGTATCCCGGCGCTGGCGCGGAGATTTTCCCCGTTGGGTATAAGGGAAAGCTCAAGCACAATACCCCACTCAACCCAGGTGTCGAAAATGGGTACCGGCTTTACGGGGGAACCGTCATGGTGTCCTATATATAGTGTTAGTTATAAGACATTTGAAAAACCAATGCTAAGATCATATGTATCAGGCTTGATTGGAAATGAAGCATCCCAAAGATGCCGATGTTAACCTAACCTAACCTTTTTAAACTGCCTAAAAGTTTTTTTTTAGTGGGCGTCAGTGAGATAAGCGTAGTTTGGGGTCATCAACAATCTTTGAATGAATGAAGTAGATAATAGGTTAGGCACGAGATTATGCGCGAATTAATGGAGTGTTGTGAGTAGGAGGGATTGGCAGAGTTGGTGGTAGAGTGGACAGATCAATACGAATTGAAGAAAGAACAGATGCCGGAGGGGTGGCTCGAGTTGTAGATGGGAGAACGAGGATTTGCAACTGTAGGGGGGCTTAGGGGAGGGCCACCCAGTTCAGCTATGTTCATAGCAAAGAGTACAATATACTTTTTAATATAATTCACAACCCAATACACAATGCAATAAATAAAACATAATGAATAAGCGCCAAGTCACAATAATGGCAAAAAATATGAGAACAATGTAGCAGAATAGAAGAAGAGAAACACCGGATGAATTCAGTGGTATCGCCCTCAATTCCCTCGCTCCTTATTCAACTTGAAGATAGACAATCGAAATAAAATTTATAAGAGAATTCGACATCACAATGTTTTATATAAGCATTTAGTTTTCGATTTCTGCAGTAACCAACGAGTCGGTACTTATGTATAGTCGTCTTAGATAACAAATTGTCCCCATTAATTCAAATCCTTGGCCCGCTCCTGCTTTCTATTTCCATAAATAATTTCCCATTACTGCCTTCTAGCACAAGAAATTTTAGGTGCAGATGATGCCAAAATTACGTTTTCAAATTCTGCGGTTAAATCACACACGACTCAAATGAACGCTGAAAGTCTCTTAAGTAGCCTGTAATCACATGATTACCAAAATACTCTCAAATAAACACGGTATTATTTAGGATCCAAAGACGCAATTAGAAGTCAACAAATGTAATTTTTACTAGAATCGATACATTTGAGTCATCAGAAGAAATAAACAATTTGAGTCTTTGGTTCGATCGAAATTTGTCCATCAAATCTCGCGAGGAGAAAAATTGCAACAAAATTAACAGAACGTTATTGTTTTTGAACGGATAAAAGTATGCTCGAAAAAAATAATGCCTTACGTGTTCCCGCGCTTTGGCTATTGAAGCCTGGTCTAGGGAGACGTACCCCAATTATTGGGGTCTAGCCGAGTTTCTTAAAAGAGGGGTGGAATGATCGCGTTTCTGAAAATTACCTTTGCATACCACTTTGGCTGCGAAGTTCATACATTTTTGCAAATCTTTTTGAAGATATTGAAGTAAATCTCTTCACGCTAGACTGCAGTAGTTTCAAACGCGATAAAACTAAAGACTGAATTACCAATACCCTAGATTTTTCGTCAAAGATTTTTCGTCAAGGGGGTTCTAAATGTTATGAAAGAACATTAAGGTACCGCTAATTTTGTTGCAAATCGCTTCTACGTGTGATTTGAAAGTCATACTTTTGTCGAACCAAACACCAAGATTTTTAACCTTATCTACTTGTTCAATTATATCGTCTCCAAATGTTAGCGTATATGGTGGTAAATTTTTGATGCATTATGTGATCCAAAAATAATGCATTGCGTTTTACTTGCGTTAAGTTTGAGGCCATTATCGTCATGCCACAATTTCAGGTTTCTTAGAAGGTTTTCAGCGTTGGCTTTTGTTTTTTCAAATCTGCTGTCGAACCTGTCATGGCAATTTGTACATCATCAGCATACATGAAGATTTGTGTTTACCGGTATAGTGGGGAAATCATTGATGAAAATTGAAAATAGGAGCGGTCCGAAGATTGAACCTTGGGGACCGCCAAAATTATTTGGTATGAATGATAAAATTTTGTTATTCAAGCACACTGCATGAGATCGGTTTAGTAAGTAGCTTTCAAACCCCTGAGTGTCTATTCTGAGGTTCGAAATTTCTGGTAGAAGTTTTTTATGCTCAACACTGTCGAATGCTTTGGAGAGATCAAGCAATAGTAGGAGAGTTAATTTTTTTGGTCCATATCATTGTATATTTTCTGTCGCAACGAACCACACTTGGTACGACACAGCGCCTAGACTCAGTGTTCATGAATCTACGCACGACTCCCTCAACTATTGGTAGGTATAGGGCAGACGCTGAGACTGCACGAGTAACTACCAGTTGAATACGACATCAGCAACCATTCTAAAGAGCGAGTAGGATAAGAAAAAAAAATACAAGACGAATCGTGATACACGATGCAGCGGCGAACAAATGCGCCAAGTAAACGGAGCATCTAACTGCTGAGAATGTGAAGGAATGAAAAGTTCACGAAACAAAAAACTCGAATTAAGTCCCCATGAATGCGGCCTCTACCTCACTGAATGATGAAAGTGGAAATCAGTTTCGAAATAAGTTCAGATCTAATCATTTTTACCTAACAGAAAAGACTGGTGCCCTGTGTGAACTTACGCTTGATCTCTTGAAGCTGAGTTGAGACCCTCGCGCTGAGAACCGCAAGCAAACTCACACCCACCCGTTCACCCTACAATCAGTCCTCCGTACCACCCCCACCCTCAAACTTGAGGCAATGAGTGTCGTGATAATCAGTGTCACAACAGAAAGAAAGAAAGAAAAAAAGAAAGAAAGAAAAACCGTTTATTTCTATGAAGTTGATACATTACAACATATTGGATTTGAAAAATTTACTAAAATCAAACGTCCTTAATTGCATGATAGACCAACAAACCATACGAGGTGTACTAATAGACAAACAATACGAGGTGTGCTAATAAGTTAACTATACCAGGGGTTAATTAAATGGAAGTATCATCTCTTGGATATTTTATACAAGAGATGGCTGATACCTTATAAATAATTTAAATACTGCTAGAGAATTCTCCAGAGTTACTTAATTATTATTTGAAACGAAGTAAGAAAAGACAAAAAACGCTTTACTGAAGCTGATTAAAACACCGTCGTAAATGACTATCAATTATTGAAAAAAGGTTAGTCACAAAGTAATTTATAAAGAACATCAAGAACATGCACATCTAGAAACGCGTAAACAAATATACACGTAAAATGAAATTCATAGCTTATTCAACATACAAACAGAAAGATAATTTTGTTCACGCGTCATGTGCTCAACTTGCGCATTATTTCATTTGTCTATATAACTTTTTCTTTTTTTATTCACAGAATCGCCCTCTAGGGTAGCGATGGTTCTATTTTTTAATCATTTAGCAAGTGCAATAAACGTATTTATTTCTGGAGTATGGTTCAGTGTTAGCTGGTCGCAGAGCATTAAGTGAAAAATAATGAACCTTGAGGTTTTGTTTTTACGCAAAAAATAGAAATAGAAACATATATATAAGTATAAGTGTACGTAGATATACGTATACACACACACACGCACACATACACACATAGATATACATGTATACATATACACACACGTATTCATAGAAAGAAAGAAAGAAAGAAAGAAAAGAAAGAAAAACCGTTTATTTCCAAAAAAGTTGACACATGAGAGACATGCCAGCATATTGGTTTTAAAAATTTCTTAATATAAGACGTCCTTAGACGAACGTACCATAAGAGGAGTACTAATAGACAAACTATACGTGGTCTACTAATAGACAAACCATACGAGGTGTACAAATAGACAAACCATACGAGGTGCACTACTGGACAAACTATCCGAGGTCTACAAATAGATAGCATTATTCATAGAGGAAATATTATGAATTTGTTGGGGGGTAAAGCACAGTCTTCTAGCTTATAAATTAGTACTAGCTGACCCAGAAGTTCGAGATGATAAGCACGAATTGGTACTTTGTTGATTATTCAGTCTTAGACGCAGAATAATTAACTTCCACCTATAATTCTTTCAACAGTATTTCCTGATATCGCAAACGACTAAGCATCTTCTAGATTCTTCTAACGTAATACCTCAATCGCAAAACGCCCTTCCAACCTTGTTTATTCTCTCAGCCTTCGGCCCACCTGCAACATTTCTTCCGCGTTTTCTACGTATGTGGATGTCGGTAGATGCATCCGAACTTCTTTGTCAGGTTTCTTTTTCTTCATCTATTTCGTTGGCAAACTACTGCACTCCCGCAGCATTGCGGTACCCTTCTGCCCAGCGATTGGTAAGCTTCCAATTGATCCGGTTAGTTTGTTTGTTAGTGTCATTGTCTTCTCATTTGTGTGGCCGGTTTCAATTTCTGTTATGTTTGACTGTAGGTCTCAGGATTGCTAAACTCTTAGCCAGATAGGATAGCTCAGTTTAATCTATAGGACAGTTCACTTCATTTCTCAGTTTCACAATTCGTTTCATTAAGGTAGTTAACAATTCATGATCATAAAATTCGATTAATTATTCTTTGTTTCTAGTAAATGTCATCCTTCTCCGAGAATGTTTATCCATTGTTATTCATATCGTTAATCAAAGTCAGAATACCCCTCAAAGACACTGGTTTTCAAGTGTCCCACGCCCAATTAGGCATTATGAACAAAGGGCAAGGTTTTTATCTGACAGTGGACTAACAAAATCGTTTCTCATCAGTGTGTCACTTTATTTATGTTTTTATTACTTATATTCTGATGCATTGCCTAACTTATAATAACTCAACAAAGGAATGCATTTTTATGTTTTTTCCCTCATTCTTTTGTTCATCAAGTGACATGAGTATCGCGATACTTATTTATGTTTCCCATCTAGGGATCTTTATGTTAGGACATTTTAAACACCAATGATGATTTCTGCATCAACTTTATTGGAAATGAACTGTTTTCCTTTCTTCTTCGTCCCCTTCTACAATTCACAAGTACTGTGTCCTACAACTTACTAACCATGCTTAACTGACTTGTACCCTTGATGTACAGCACTAACACCTGTCTAATTAGCCCTCATGCGTCGGAATCACACGCGCACTCCTCCAATTCATCGGTCCCTACCAACTACAAAAACACAAATTCAAAAACTGCACCGACCAATCAATCACTGTCTCACCGCCTTTTTTCAAACACTCAGCAGGCGGTGAACAAACACCTCTACACCTTTCTCTACACACTCCGTCCAAACTCGGTAAATAACTCTACCGCGTTCTTTTCAGAGAAAGCTGCACTTCCACGCTCGTGGTCAACTCATCACTTCATCCTCCTAGAACTGGTGTTATTATTCCGTCTCCAGTCGCCACAACCACTGCTCACCTGTCATCCACCGCGCTCAATTATTGGTCAAAATATTCCACCCAACGACTCATGACCGCCGCACCTTCACACATCATCCCTTCCGCATTTTCACCGCACGTTGTTTTTGTTTCTTCGACATCACGTATTCTTTTCATTTTAACAGAAAATATCATTATTATCCCTCAAAATTTACCTCTTATCTTTTACCCAACCTCCAATCAACCGCCCTCATTTCCTCAGTCACTCTCCTCTACGCAGCCCTTTTGTCTCCATCTATACCTTTCATACGTCACTCTGCCGTAACCATTTCGCAGTTTCTGCTCGCGCCTTCCTCTTTTCTGTGATTGCATCATTTTCTCTCACTTTCTACCCCTATGAGCATGAAACTTCAAACTGCTCTGCATTACTTATGTTATTAGTCATTTCCCAGGGCTTAACATGAGCGTTAACACTATTATTATTATTGTTCAAAAAAACTACATCTGAGTGGGCCAGAAGAGGACGCGCTAGTTGTTGGTTATGTAACCCGCCAACAACATAACCATATTCTGGGTTCTGTATATCGATCGTGGTTTGCACCGGCGTCGTATCCCAACACCTAACTCATGCTTCATTCGAACGGAGACTCACCTCTCGAAGATGCCGTATGTACAATACACGTTGACTTCGAGAGAAATTTTCACTTTTAGTTTTCACTCTTAGTCATTGTTTTGGTTTTATTTCTCTGGAAAATTATATCAGATGCAGATAGCAACTCGTTCGAATATGTGTCAATGTTTCGTTGATGTCTTTATATCTAGAATTGGGTCTAAATGCGTAATTATCAGAAAGTACTGCAGGTGTAAGAAATGTCTAAAATGTGTCATTTTTGTTTAATGGTTTTATGGATGCTTACATTTCATTAATTGAAAACAACACTTCAGTAGCTTTAGCTATAGCAATCAGGACGCCGTTGCAATCGGCTTAGTCACACACAATGTCGAATTTTCTTTCACGCTACTAAACGTCCTCCAAGTTACTTCCTCCAGAGACATGTCGTCGCACCTCGCCGTAACATATTCATCAGACCATCTTCAGCCTCACCAGCAGCGCATCAGACCATCCGACACCCCATCCACCGTGGCGGCTTAGTTCGGCCTTCTGACGACTTGGGAATGTGCCCGTGCCTTCTTGGGACGCCAGTTAACAGGATGAGAGGACTGTGAGCGCCCTGTGTGTACTTGTGTAGCCATCACCTCACCACCGCAAGGCGACACTTCACGCGGTGTTTGTCTTATTGCGTACGCAAGCATCAAAGATTGCTTAGTTGAAGCATACTGAAGTGTTCTGCTCCCTCCTGATAAATAATAGCGCCTAGTAGGGGATCAGATCGGGGTGTATTAGTTTGGGGGTGTAGATCAGATCAGTGTGTGTTATCTAGTTTGGGGGTGTAGATCAGATCAGTGTTTATTAGTTTGGCTGTGTAGATCAGATCGGTGTGTATTAGTTTGGGTGTGTAGATCAGAACGGTGTGTATTAGTTGGGTGTGTAGATCAGATCAGTGTGTGTTATCTAGTTTGGGTGTGTAGATCAGATCAGTGTGTGTTATCTAGTTTGGGTGTGTAGATCAGATCAGTGTGTGTTACCTAGTTTGGGGGTGTAGATCAGATCAGTGTTTATTAGTTTGGGGGTGTAGATCAGATCAGTGTTTATTAGTTTGGGTGTGTAGATAAGATAAGTGTGTGTTAGTTTGGGGGTGTAGATCAAATCAGTGTCTGTTGGTTTGGGTGTGAAGATTAGATCTGCGTCATTGGAATTTCGGTACTGTATAATTTCGTATGATTCCTACTTCTTACTCTGTCAATTCTTTCTAGGTACATAAACGGAGGACGCGGGGGATTTGCCTCTGGAGACTACACGACATCGGCTCCGGTTCTTCGGGCCGAGTCTCTCAAGGAGTGTCACGTAGATCAGGACCAGCGTTCCTAGGCAACCCGTTTATTTCCTCGAAATGCAACTTTTCCACTGCAGCCATTAATTTTTTACTGATGGCTTTCGTAACTGATGTTTATTCTGGCCATCCAAGTACATGGTCGTCTCTGATGTTGTTTTTTCATATTGCCCCCATTCAACTTTTCAACTTTCAACATTCTGAATCTGAAAAATCTTATAATAATGTAAATGCTGATGAAAAATGTGCCGAAGCCACAATATACCCTTACATTCACACATTAACTTAGGCTTCCGTGGCTGCCGTTGATATGGTTGGAGTATAATGTGTGGAAGTAAAAGTTTCAGCATGTAAAGCTAAAAAGTCGAAATATCAGATATTTGAAACTAGTTTTTCGCCCATACATATCAACCTAGTAACTGGATCGGGGATATCGCTTCATTACTTAGCTAATGTTTTAAATTGATTGCCAAACTAATGCAAGCCTGAAAAATTCTCATGAGTCAGAATCAAGAACGGGTTGTTTCGAAATGCTCACAAAATTACTTAGCAATACGTTAAAGAAACAAACGTATACTTCCAAAAGCTTCAGACGAAAAGTTAATGAATTCAATGTAAAAAATTCCTTGCTGTAAATTCCTCACATATAATTGATACAAGCAAAACAAAAGGTATTTGAATACCTTCAGCAGTGATTAGATCAACTGTGAGCAATCCAGTAGAAATGTCTTCTTAGTTTGCCATAATTCAAGAAAAAGAGCCCTAAAATACACTAATGAACTGACATAAATAATTTCATAAATGATCTTCAAGTTAAGGAAAAAGGTTAACGTCATTATTGACAAAATTCATCAAACAGCATTCACGTCTTGAACAAATCAACAAACATGTGCGGCGCTGAAGCAAATTTCATGGCTCGTTCATAATTCATTGTGTAAGACAATTCATTAGTGAAACAATTCATTCAAAAATCCTAAGCGCCAGATTGCGTTCCATTGATTTATATCTTACGAGGAAAAACATGCGACGTTCACTGAGGTGGCGGTAAATCTCTTTAAAGCAGTGAGCCAGTGTACTAATTTTATTCACTGATATACTTGAGATATTTCTGACAGATAACTTAATTCATGCTGGTTCGTACAGCGTTTAGTTAGCGTAATCGTAATGTTCTATTTCTATGCAATAAAATGGAAAAATCCCTTCAGTTACATAGAATTGACGACTGTTTTGCTCAGTGTACTTAAAATAGATCGATCGTTTCTATAATGTACTGGAGGAAGCATCGGAAAAATCAAGTTACTGTTTAAGGGCATTTTGTGCTCAAAGTTTCTCATTTTCTTCTTTATTCCTAGCTATATCATATTGGCATATGAGATAAAACAAAAACACAGTGAGAAATTGATATTGTTTAAAAGCCACGAATAGTTAACGAAACTTCAACGAATAGATTACAAATGAACATAATTGTGGCTTTGCGATTTGCATTACTAGGCAATCTTGGTGTGTGATCTTTGCAGTGGGTCTAGTAAGAAATACGATGTAGGAATTCTGAATCAACTATGCTATCGAAGAAAATGTCTTTATAAATGAATAGGAAACTTACGAACTCAAACACAAAACATTTAACTTCGTAGGGTTTAAAATACTGACCAGTTGAGTGCGTAGTTTGGAGCACACGGGCAGTCGTTTAATTTGACAGTTAAGCAATGAAGAACAACGAGATGTTACAGTGTAAGTATAATTCACTGGGGCAGAAATGCGAACTAACGAGACACGTTCACCTTGTATTCTTCCATTGTTTCACAGTTTTTTATACTTAGCTTATCCCGCAGTATAGAGCTCTTGAAACTGTAAGAGCTTTTTCTCCTACGTCAGATAAACGGTACCTAACTAAAATCTAATCTTTCCTCTGATTATGTTTTTGTTCGGATTATGAGCAGAAAGCAATTTTATAGCGACTGCATTACTCACAGGAAGGTAAAGCCACGCGAAAACATGTAAGTACGAACACAAATACACACATGTCTAGATGCCAAATGCATCACGAGGACATGTCTTGATCAATAAAATAAAAATAAACGAAGGATGCGTTGGGATTCTCCGTGCATACATGTGTGATACATTAAACATGAAATTTATACCTTATACCGAAGAAGTTAGCATCGTGATCTCTCTTTCATGTTTTATCGTCGCTAAAAAACTTATACTCATATGCGTATGAACGACTCGTAACATCCATTAAAGATTTAATGACGCCACGCAACATAAACGCACGTCCACAAAATACAAGCTCCTCTTCCTTTGTTCACAATAGTAAAGTACAGACTGAGAACTGAGAGTTATGTCCCTCGCATAAATCATGAATCATTCGTTTAAATTTCACAATATGAACGCGTGCAGTCTTGTCGCTCTCGTAACAGTTGCGCTGTGGCGAATCATCCGAAGCCGAACTTGACTCAGAACTCCGGCGGCCGACCCTTCTGTCCTAAGAGGTGTCAGAGTGTGCCGTCGTGTGGCATAGGCCGAGGGCAACTTACCTGCCCTGTGCTGCTTGAAGTAGCAGCTGCTGCGTGCAGCAAGCTGCGACAACCCGCGACTTCCACCGGACTGGTCGGCCGATGCCTTAAGCACAACGGACACCTGCGGTGTTGTGAATGCTACTGTGGTCATCGGCGCCGATCCGATTTTTTTATATTAGGATGCTCGTATACTTCACTCAGTATAAATTCGTCTCATTTCAATAGGATCCCATGCTCATTTCGTTAAAATTTAGTGTGTTGAGTGGATGCTCTATATGAATGTACACGATCCCCTGCATGCGCTACTTTTGAAGCCGCCATAACGCATAAAAATATAAACGATTGTTTATGTGGCCAGAGCATATTTCAGATATACTTTCAGTCAATGGGTACCAATGTTTGGAGTTATCATAGTTGATCTTAGTTTATTCATCATATTTTATGAGCTACATATTTTGATGTATTCAATTTCAAAGTCATTCGCATGTATATAGAGACTTACACGAGAACGCATTAGCGCTCTCGGGAAGAGCAAGACGTGTTTCGTCGATTAGAGTGTGTTTATGTTGAATAATTCTCTAAGAGTTACTCTGGTATTGGAAATTATTTCCCCTTAAAAATTATCGTCACGTCGACTAAAAGGATTCGTTATGGTTCCCATTAATTATGTTCCCAACACTACTTTAGTGATCGTTTTTGGGTGAACAATTTGTCAATTTGTCTACTATCTTGTTGAAGGCCTGCACAAACATTTTCAAGATGATTAAACGGGAGAATTTGTCACATCACATTGTAAATAGTTTGAGAGATCAGGTTAGCATCATGATTGAAGTTGCTGATGTGTAAAAGACAGAAAGGAAAAATTGTCACTGCAATCGTCACTGAATTTCGTTCTCTGGTTTCCCGTGTTTCGCATTTTAACTTCTCCTTGCAGACTGATGAATGGTTTACTTTCTAGTTGGTAGTGGTTAGAGCTGGAGTACGTTTACGTAAAGGAGACACCATCCATCAGCTTTAGCATATATCTTGGCTCAACAATTACCAACTGTTTTTATTCTTTTACATCACATCCGACAAAGGGCCAAGTGTGATTCAATACTCTTATTTCGTGTAGGTTAAGTTCCTAGTTTTTAGCTCTGATTTTCGTGCCTATGATTATGCATGTAGTCACGATATCATTTCTTTGAATTTAATTTAATCGAGTTATTTAAAAAATCTTCGATTTGAATTTCCTAATGCCCGCGTATTTATTAGGTGACTTTAATGGGATGAGAGAGGCATTAGGTGACTTTAATGGGATGCGAGAGGCAGGTGACTTTAATGGGATGAGAGAGGCATTAGGTGACTTTAATGGGATGCGAGAGGCAGGTGACTTTAATGGGATGCGAGAGGCATTAGGTGACTTTAATGGGATGCGAGAGGCAGGTGACTTTGATGGGATGCGAGAGGCATTAGGTGACTTTAATGGGATGCGAGAGGCATTAGGTGACTTTAATGGGATGCGAGAGGCATTAGGTGACTTTAATGGGATGCGAGAGGCATTATGTGACTTAATGGGATGCGAGAGGCATTAAGTGACTTATGGGACGAAAAAAGCGTTACACAATTAGTGCATGCATCAGTAGATGTCATGCGAAAATGTATATTGTTAGCGTGTGTTACCGTAAGAGTACCGTAAGAGAGAGAATTACAGTAAAAGAGAACTGAAGAAGTTACACCAAAAAAGGTGTGTGTTGGTTGAGATAGTCGCCAGCATTCGAGTGTTCATTAAGCTTCATTTTAAGTCTAACGTGCAAATGAAGTTCATTTGGCGTTTTTTTTTATCGTGACAGTGTTTAATGTGTATACCTTTGTTTCCTTTCCTGTGTGCTGTGCACGATGTAGTAAAGTAACTAACTTAATTACATCATACTACTAACTTAACTAACTTCAGTAATTGGGTTAACTTCAGCTCAAAATAATGATTAAGTACGTCCTTTAATATTATAAACAATTGGATCAATTCATTTACCACAAGTGATACATCAAGGAAATTGTTTCTGAAGGCTGTTACATTCGACGCATTTAATTATAGTTTCCCGAGGGCCCAGATAAGTTCATCAAGAATAAATCGAAGTTGTCTTCGGAATTTCTTAACGATGATTTATCAATTTTCTTGACACGTCAGTTGCTCGTTGAAATATTATGCCATCGTGCGATATCTTCTCATTGCAGTGTCAACCCAAATGGATTATTTATTACGTAGACAATTCAATTTTTATCCGCAGGTCTATTCGTTGTTTCTGGTTAATTGCAATTGCGCGCACTACAGATGTGAGTTGAATTTACCTGTTTTGCTCAAAAACGTTTAAAATTATGTAGATCATAACGTTGTTATGCTTTACCAAGTCGGGTAGATTTTTTATTCATACACGCAAGAAATCAATCTTACAAGAAACTAATTACCATTATTTATTTTTCAGATAGAACCAGGTCGTTTTCCCTTATGATTTTCTATTACTCTTTAACTCTAATTGCTGTAATCGCTCAATAATTAATGAAAATGATTTTAAATGATTGAATTTTACTACGTAGTATACACGCAGTATTGATAGATTTTTCACGGTTAAAACACGACGCCGATTTCTCTGCGTGAGACGGTATTTTGGGGTTACGCAAATACTAATTTGCTGAATTTCATCCCACTACACTCGTTAGCTGTGTTTGTATTCTCAATGAGAGGGAGGTCACGTACCATGAAACCATTTGTTGATAAATAACTTGTAAAAAATAAAATATAAACTATTTTTTGATATTATTTGCAGCATTGACTTACCGTTAACGCTTTTGTAACATAGTGAGAACGTATTGCTAATTTCAACGAGCGTTGCTTTATCTGTCGTAAGAAATACGTTCTATGTTTCACTTGTATTCTTCCGCGCTGACCATCCTCGGGAGCTCGGTCGCATACGCTGCTTGCGAGTGTTAGAGAGTGGTTGTATTGTGAGTGATTAAATATGTAGTTGGCATCTTATGTTGGTGCTCAGTTTTAGTAAAAGTGGTTTCTAATAATTGTGGTCATCATGGCGTCTCAAGAATTCCAATTCATCTCTCCTCCAGAAGCTCCCACTTTTCGACCAACATGGGAAGAGTTTCAAGACGCTCTTC
This sequence comes from Morinoia aosen, assembly GCA_030386875.1. Lineage (NCBI taxonomy): Eukaryota > Metazoa > Arthropoda > Malacostraca > Amphipoda > Talitridae > Morinoia > Morinoia aosen. The sequence continues at coordinate 25,637,746 of CM059565.1, forward strand.
AGTATATTAACAAAATTCGTCCTGTTGCTGAACAATACGGAATCTGCAAAATAATTCCACCACCGGTAATAATAGTCAAAGAACTTTATAGGAATCTTGTGGCCATTGCTATGGCTGAGACCAAAATTGTCATTGGATTATTTTAAGGAAATTTGACGCGTCACGCGCTGAGCCTGCTGGTGTTCGTAGTCTTAGTCGTAATATTTACAATCTGGAGAATCGGAATTAATCTTAATCGTATTTTACATTATAATGTCACGCTTTACATCAAATATATTGTCTGGATATAGTAGTCAATGCAATATCATTCAGTAGCACCGAAAAAGATGGCTCGCTTTGTCGTGGTCTTGCAGAACAAAACGACGGGAGCGTCTGACGCAAGCACATGGTTTAATTCAAACGGCGTTTATTATTTATCTTATTGATTGTATTCTTCGCCATTTTCATGAAAAAGAGTAGCAGTTTTATTTTCGAATTTATTTTTAACTAAATTCTCGGTAAACATCCTGTCCATGAGCTTTGTGTAATGGGATCTACCGTCGCTTATCGGAAATGGATTACAGGCCGTCGTACATTTTATAGTACCAACGGAATGGAGGTTGACCTTCGTTCTCAATATTTCATACATTCTAATGAGTATGACTTCAATTTTTTGTTGCTTACAGCTATAATGCACCTTAATTGTTTCGCTTGCCACGTTCTGTCAGTATCAAATGAGACAAACGAACGTAATTTACCAGTTTTCCTCATGACCAAAGCAGCTCTGTCATGGCTTGCTCTCGCTCCTGACGAGGAAAAACATAGTGCTTCAAATTTCTTGGGAAAAATTTAGGTTTAATGGAATATGCACTTATTTGACTTTTAAAGTAAAATTTATTATTTTTGTTGGTATAGTGGCAAAAGTTACATTGATGAGTAAGATTACCAGACTGGAAAGTATGTGAAATTTTTTTTTTTTTTTTGCAACTGAGCTCTTATGATTTGATACGATTCACTAATTTTTTAAAAATATAATGAATTAGTTTAACCTTGTTGAAACAATATAATTTGAAAAGATATAAAAATTGTAATTTATGATTATTAGCCATTTCAGAACTATCTGTAAATAGTATATTAATTATAGTCCGCTGATCTATCAAAGCTACACCCTGCTCTGAATTGGACATTTTCTAGGGCTGGAAAGTTAATAAAAAAATAATATTTTGATAAAAAAATGAATTAGAGTATATTTTACTTTCATTTCTTGTGAAAGAGTTTGGAAAGTAAATATCAAATGTTCAAGTCAGTGACACATCAATGATAGATTTTATAGTGCACCCATAAGTGAATATTTATTTCTTTTTTACTCTGCTGTTATTGAGCTAGTTTAACAAAGAATTATTAGTCTAAGTTGCTGAGTGTTTTAGTTATATTTATGAGTGAAGGTAGGTGGCCAGACAGGGAATACACTGATTGCAGTGGTCAAATATCTCAAAGTTGTACAAATCTCATCTAAAGAATTAATGATTACTCTGAAGGGGATAAGAACACCAATATGTCTAATAAATTTTTGAATCTGCTGTAGAAATTACAGAAGTATTTATAAGTTAGTACCTTCCATTCAGATGAAATTTAGATTTGCCTTGTACAGTTTGTATGCTTCATCTGTATTATTTATCAAGCTGCAAATGGCAAAATGGTTACTACAAAAAACTTTTTAGTAAATTAAATTGATAAGATTAGGCTATTGAGAAAGTTAATAAGAAAATTGAAAACAATGAAAACACTGGCAAATTAATTTTAAATGAATAGAGCTGTATTAATATATTAGGTCATTGTGCAAAAAATTATTAATTCCTGGCATGGAAAGCTTCAGAGAAAGTACTGAAGTGCAGAGAATTTGATAATCTTGTCAACAAAAGTAAAAATTGTGTGATTGTTCCCATTTCAAAAGCTAAGGAGGCATTGCTTGTAAAGGTTATGCCAGGTTGAGCTTAGTGTTATAAATGCTTGGTTAGTGTGATTAACACTTTGACTGCAACGTGGGCCGCCGGTGGTACACGGAGGTAATTTTCAAAATGCTGCTGACCAACCAGTAGTTGTAAATTCAATTTTCATTAATACCTAATCAAAGCTAAATGAAGGCACAATCCAGTTCATGTCTAGTATTTTCAAAATAGTTTACTACAACTGGCTTTAAATTTGAGTTTGGCATTGAACTCAATATTTATTAGTTGCAGACAAAGTGTTAAACTACCTTAGCTTGACAGTGTTGTGAAAAAAATTTAAATCAATGAACAAATCCTGCATTGTACAGTGTTGTCTGTTGAAGGTGCTTCTGTGTATCTGATGTATTTCCAGTGGCTGGAATGGTGAAATATCAGAAGTGGAAAGAAAGTATATGTGTACACTGGTGTGAGGGGGGTGGGTTGGGGGTTGGGTTACTCATTTGCTCTGCTCATATTACTGATTTTGCAGTGAAAATTTTAATGCATTTCTTTCTGTTTCAAGTAATTAATAGTGTAGTTCTTTTTTCTCCCATTTAGTTGAAATGTATGATTGGATCGTTAACTATAAATTGATTTTTTATCTACTTTGAACAATGTCGGTGCTTTATGATGAACTATTATTGTTTAGAGTAAGCATGTCAGGAGTTTCTTAGCTTAAACAAATTAGTAGATGTTGTTTATATCTCTCCAGGATTCCTAGGAGAGGCAAAAGACATAGGTTAGTCAGGTTTCTCTATCTTACGCTATGGGAATTGGCATCCTAATGGGATACTGTTAGGTTGTTGCTTCAGCTATAGATAGGTCTTCAGGATTTCATTTCTTTGGGCGTGCTCTACTTCTTTTAGTTCTCATGCCTTTTTGCTGTCTTCTTCTTCATTTACCAATTTATTTTTTATTTGCAATTGTTTCTATGCACAAGGTTTCCTATGTGTAATATACCCACAATTTTCTCCATGAGCTTCAATAGGAAGTATGTAGCCATCATCTTTCATGAACAATGTTATTTTGCTATTCTGGCTGTCATATGTTTTTTAGCTAACATACCATTTAATATTATTGCTAAATTATTTTTCATGGGTCAAAAATGTAATATCTTTTTTATCTGGTTTCATGAACTAACAAAGCTCTGTCTGCATTTTATGCATTTCAAGTGGCACTTGGCATCAAATGTAATAAAATATTCACAACAAACACGGTTATACTCACTTAAAAGATAGAAAGAAAATAGGAAATTTATACTCATTTGTGTACATGTAACTAGGCCAAGTATTTAATTGCCAACTTCATGTCTCTTGATGGTTGCCACTAGTAGCAGTGTTTTGTAAAAGGTGGAGGTCAAGCTTTTATTTTTCATTCATAACCATTATATTTTTCTATCTCCCCACATGGTTGATATTGATATGAGCTCCATATTGTAATTTGTGTTGAGGTGATTTTGGTGCAAATAGCTTGCAATTTGCTTAAGTTTTTAATTTGTCTTAAAAGGTTTATTTTAGTGGTCCTAGCTGCGTAAAATTAATTGGCATTTGCAATGTGTGTGATTCCAATTTTGGTGCATCATTAGCTTAATGGCTTGTCTCTCCTAAGGGAATTATTGTACTTGTAAAGGTTTAATTTACTGAACAGTGCATTTCAAAAATGTATTTTTATTGACCAAATTCAAGTAATTCTTATGAAATTCTGTGTTTCAATGTTCTGAAAACTTGTGTGTTGTGCAGGATTGGCAGCCTCCATTTGCTGTCGATGTTGACAACTTCAAGTTCACGCCCCGCATCCAGCGGCTCAATGAGCTCGAGGCGCACACCCGCATCAAGCTCAACTTCCTGGACCAGATTGCCAAGTTCTGGGAGCTGCAAGGATCTTCCCTCAAGATCCCTGTGGTTGAGAAGAAGGCCCTTGACCTCTACTCTCTTCACAAAAAAGTCCAGGATGCTGGTATGTGTTCTAAATGGGAATATTGCTTGAGTTGTTGAATTCATAATTGTCATAATGTTCAGTTTAATGTGTGGCACTGTTTTCTTGTTATTTGCCTGGAAATTTCACAGACATATTCTTTAGATCAAATATGTTAGGAAAAAGATTAAAAATTATTTCACCAAACTGTTAAGATTTGGTTAAAACTGTTTAGTGGACACTTTTTTAGAGGTTGAAGCTTTGACAGTTTTATGAATTGGTTTTCCTGTGTATTACAGAGCTTGTCTTAGCCGTTGTAGCTGTTTATTTTGCAGGCATCCTAAGTTACCAGTTTGTGTTATACATAACTGTTTTTTGCTCCTTTTATGAACATTTGAGAATGTTCTGTAAAATTGTATTTTCATTTTCGTTTTACCAGTTATGCCTCCTCTGGGGGATACAAGTATTGTATCTATGGGAATTTGCACTCCCTGAGGGAAAGTGTGAGGTCCCATGCAAACAATTAAGTAGGCCTTTTTTTTATGTCAAGGGCCATCATTTTTTTGTTAATTGCTTTCCTGTTTTTCAGCACCTACCCCTTTTTCAAATTTCGTCTTGTTTCATGAACTTCTTTCTCAACTCGCTGTTTTTATGCACCTTGTGCATAGATTCTGCGTTCCCTCAAGTCTATACTATATGTCGTCTTCCTCCTTCCTCTCTTCAATATGCCTTTGTTGTGGTTAGGGAGGCATAAACTAACGTATAACCTAATCTTATCTTTAATAGCTACTTTCAAAAATATCTTCAAATAGCTTCATGCAAATGTATTGTCTGAATGGAGATATGGACTAAAGTTATACATTTACTGATACATTCATTGCACCACTACAGGAGGCGGAGAGGCAGTTGCTCGAGCCCGAGGCTGGAACAAGATTGCCTTCTCCCTTGGATTTGCCAGCCACAAGAATCTTGGGACGCAGCTCAAACAAATTTATGAGAGGATCCTTCAGCCCTTTGATATCTTCAACAGGAGCAAGGAAGTGCCGCTGGTGAGTTCGTGCAGGAGTGCTGAGTATCAGTTATGAAAACTATATAATTAAGTGGCAGGTGTCCTCTTAAATTTATAGATAAATGAATATATTTTTTGTGCGTAATTTCTGCTACGTTATTACGGTGGGAATCGGCTTGCTTAGTTGGTATCATAGATACCATTCAAATGAGTTAAAAAAACGGGCATTTGCTCACTTTTGTTCTTAAGTAAAAAATATTGTGTAAAAATTGAATTTATTGTCAAGAAAAAGAGCTAATTGTGATGAAAACGTTATAGAAAATTTTTTCATAAAATTCATGGTTAATTATAATTAAATTTAATAACAATACAGAGTTGTTGCTTGCTTGGCTGGTGCGTGTGTGCTTAATGAATGGAAAAGGATGCTTAATGACCGTATCTGTGGTGAATTTCACCGGTGCACAAGCACAAAAATATTTTAATTGTGGATGCTATTAGGACGGATTTATTTCTTTGTCATCCATATCTTGAGACTTGTTTAAAGGAAACTATTGAATCCTGTCTGGTGGCTTTTCATCCTGAACCAAAATATTGTAAAGAATATTCATGAAGGCTTGAGACGGATGTGAGTAGTAAAAGAAAGTAGTGTTGCTACTTTGCGGAGTGTATTTTTGCCTACTGCTAGTGCCTCTGAAACTTAACCCCTACAGTTAACGATGGACAGCTGTACATGATGAGAGCATGTGCTAAATATAATGGAGGTAAAAACTGTAAATTGCCATTTTATGCATCGTCAGGGCATGGTACCCAACTGACCAAAATGTGAAATGGTGCACTCAAATGTATTTGAAATTTATCAAAGTCACATATTGATCTGTTGCAGGGTGGGGACAAGAGCTGCACCGATAACGACCCCGACTTCGTGGCAGAGCCAAAAGACTACAAGCCTCACCAGATCCCCAGTCGCATGGCCGGCAAAATACCTGAGAACGAGAAGAACGGACGCCGCAGTCGCCGCTACCATGCGACCGAGGGAGAGGAAGACGAGGTGCTTACAGTTTTCTAAGCGTGACACTACCCAAAATCTCTAATCTATGAAGGATAATGAAATATCATTCAGGGTAATACAGACTTGAGTCTAAGATGAGGGAAGCCCTTAGAGTCTAGCCAAACTGGCAGTGTTGAGAATATGCGCGCGCAGAATACTTATAACTATGTAATGTCCATCTGATGCAGAAAATGATTCAAGAGTATTTGATGGTTTTTAACTTGGTAAAAATTCCTGGTAAACTTGGGGATTTCAGTGATGTGCAATCTTTTGACTACAAGATAAGCATGACTACATGGTTAAATGTAGAATTTTGTCATAATGTGCATGAATATAGGATTAAATCTCACTGATTCTTCACACCTTTATTGTTGCCTCATAATCAGGTCAGTGGTTGGGGAGACTCTTATTTACCAAAGTCCTTCGGAAAGTTTGATACGATTGTGCCTCACTGAAAATGAAGATTTCAATTCATCATGTCAGGTTGAGCCATTAGTAATTTTCAACTTTGAGAGCAAAACAAACCCTAGCAGACTCGAATTACTGCCAGAAATTCTGCGTATGATGAGAAACGCAAGTTGCGTGCATAGTCTGATTTTTCAGTTGAAAATACAACATTCGGGCAACTTGAAAACGTGTGAGCAAATCTGAATAATGTTTGCTTTCTTCACTGCATGGGGAAGATGGATGATGACTAGATTCATTGTTGCAAAGTGATAGTTGATTACATTACAGGACTGCTCTTCCAATGCAAAGGAGCTACAGCGGCTGCAGTTCAAAGGCCCAGGTCCTAAGAATGCTGACATGGATAAGGACACTAAGAACAAAGGACGCAACCGACGTACCATCTTCTATGACCATGACCCTGTGAGTTGGTTACCATACTCTTTCATTGACAAAATTTTTTTTTCCATTTTGCTTTCAAAATTTAAGAAATCTTACTTTCTGCTTGGTAAAGGGGAGTTTTTGTCTAAGCTTGAAGCTCTTGATTATAAGAGTATTTGGAGTTATGAAGTCAGGGCAGCATATGCTATCAAAAGTTTGTGACGGGCTAGCAAGATTTTGCACTGGATCAACATCTAAATCAGGGCACTGGTCCTGAGCTTTGATGCAGGCATGAAACTGAAGTTTAACAACCGATGAATTTCTGTGTTTAGCAATGAATAGCTTCTATATTTCCAACATACGTGTATCACTCTGTCTGTGCCCCAAACTTAACTGAGTAAGGTAAAGCTCAAAAAAGTTTTGCACCTACTTTTTCTGTGAGGTTCTGTCATTTTAGGTAATGGATATGTAAATACATGTTGGATAAGCCTTTTAATAGCGTGAAATAGTTAATATTTGGATCAATGATGCTGTAGCCATAAAGCTAACTTTACATCACGCTGCAGCTGGCAAAGTACATTTGCCTGAACTGTGGCCGAGGAGATGCTGAGGAGCATATGCTGCTGTGTGACGGCTGCGATGACTCCTACCACACCTTCTGCCTCATGCCCACCCTCACCGAGATTCCAAAAGGTGAGACTCATGCTCATGCTGCTTTGAAGTAGCTTTGTGTCTGTGTTAATGCAAATAATTTTGATTAGTGAATGACTAAGTGTTGTATAATGTGTGTACGTGCGTAGTATGACTCATCTTCAACTATTGTTTGAAAAGGAATTAAAGGCATACTCTCTATTTTTACTACAGCTGAAACCAGCAGCGGCTGACAGTTTCGATTATTTAAGCACAGTAAAGTTAAGAATATAGAAGGATGTAAGAGTGCAATTGCGTGTTTTCACCATCCCTCTCTATAAGTTTTTAACATTTTATGAACTGAAGAATGTCAGCTTTCATAAGTTTACAAATCAACTACAATACTTCAAAGCTCGTCTAAAATAAACTCGATTTTGACTACATTTTCTGGCTGTTGGAAAGCAATGTATGTATTTATTTAATCTATTATCAGGAGACTGGCGGTGCCCCAAGTGCGTGGCGGTGGAGGTGAGCAAGCCTCTGGAAGCCTTCGGGTTTGAGCAGGCACAGAAAGAATACAACCTGCAGTCTTTCGGAGAGATGGCAGACAAGTTTAAGCAGGACTACTTCAATATGCCAGTGCATGTGAGTTTTTCCTCTTAGTCTTGGCTCCTACAAACTACTGCCATCTGTGGGCTTCGTCTCCTCATGGTTCTTTCTGGTTTAGCAAAATCATTGTTAATTTATGTCAGGAGCTAACATATATGATGTGCAGGAATCGTCGTGGGAGTCTGCTTGGTTCTTAGGTGTTATTCCTAGCTGGGCATGATCCGTTTGTTTATTATTATCTGACATGTTTAGGGAAAATTGCTGACATACTTGATACATGTTGGAATATTTTCTCCAAAGCAGTTCCATTTCTGAAATGCCTGGTATGAGGTATTTTCTGACATCTCCAGTTCCAATTGAAGCTAAGACGCGTTCTCATTGGAAATTAGAGTAAAGGTGTTTCATGGTTGTAGTTGGTGTTGGGTTACTTTTTGGTAAATGCTATTTAGAATGTCAGAATAGATCAAGGGTCCAAGAATTGAACGAAGTATTACATTCAAATAGGCCATAAATATGTATGTTAGCAATAATTGATCATTGTTCAGTCAGAATATGTAGGTATTTTCTGGTAATATTTCCTTGCAAACCCGACGCGTTATGAACTGCTGCACGTCTTTGATCAGCTGGTGCCAACATCGATGGCCGAGCGGGAGTTCTGGCGCATCGTGTCGTCCATAGATGAGGACGTGACTGTGGAGTACGGAGCAGACCTGCACACCATGGACCATGGCTCTGGCTTCCCCACGCACCACTCCAACAACCTCATGCCTGCTGACCAGGTGGGTACCTGCTTCAACCATCCTCCATACATTTGTGGGGTGCTTGCTAAACTGTTATTTTTTAGCGACCCTCCTATGATACGGTTTAGTAATTTGTACGCTTGCGTTGGTATCACTGTTAGAGCATTGTTTCATACCTGCATATTCCGGTTTTCACGTCAGGAAAGGTGGAATGAGAAGGTAGAACTGCATTATGTTCTCTTGCATGACGGTGCAGCCCTTTTATACAGGGTGTCTACTAGGTAGTAAAGTAGTAAAAAGTAGTAAAATTTGGAAAGTAGTAAAAAAAGTAGTAAAAAGTAGTAAAATTTGCCTCAGGGTAGTAAAAAAAATTGTTGGGTGGAATAATTCTCTGAAAATTTAAAGTAATGTTACATATTTATATAGAGTATGAAGATTTTTTAAATTTATTTTTCCCATAATCAGAAATTTGCCTCGATTTATGGGAAATATTCCTTTAGAGTGGGGTGTCATTTTAGGATTGGAGCACACAAAATAGAAAAAAGTTTCTAAATTTTTGCGAACAACAGTAAAAACAGTTCACTTTTTCTTCTCATTCTGTTTAATCTGAATGTTATCTAGTTATTTCATGATGGAAGGTTCATTTGGGCCATTTTATTATTAACAAATTATTGAGAGAAAACAATAAAACGGCGTTCGCTTTGATGTGGTAATCGAGGTTTCATAAATCGTATAAATATAAATTTAAAAAATGCAGTACCAGTGGTGATGCATTGTTGAAAACACTTCTATTGAGATACAAGCTTAGGAGCTTGCGATATCAGGGATTATTATTGAAAATAAAATATGGATATAAAAATTGTGCACGTTTGATTATGAGGTCGACATTTAACATCTTTTATTCTTACGTATCAAATATGCATCATACGATCTCAAGGATAAATGAAATAGCATAGCTTCATATTTTCTTGTGGAAACATATCAAGTGGCTTTGATTGAAATATGTTTGTCAAGTAAAATAATTTATATTTTATTACGAATTACAATTCTTTTAAATGTAAACATCTTGTGAACTTTTTCTTTTAAATTTTATGAATAAACATAACAACTAGCCAAAATTTTCAAATAGGTAGTTGTACTTATCATTAAATAACTATTACGTTTTATTGGATTTCATCTTTAGTGGATGCAGTTGTCCGTAAGATGTATAGCATAGTTGGCATAATTGTTCTTTTTGTGCACTTGATACTCAAATTAAAGTATTTTATTCACAAACGTAAGCACAGAATTAAAATTATTCTCAATTAGCTTTTAGAGAGTCCTGCGGAAATTTCAAATGAGTAAGTCGTAAATCAAACTTATTACATTTTAATTCCTCCTAATGAATAATGTTTAATTCAAAGTCATATATTTGGCTGGTAAGGTCTTGATTATCATAAACTTGATGTAGCCTTCCAATTCTTATTCCAAGACAAATATTCTCAAACTCCAAGTTGTTGCGGCAGGATAGAAACATTGCAATTACATCAAAGGAACTTCTCCGCAGTTCATTTATATCCAGAAAGTGTTTTTTGGACCTGAGCTTGATTGTGAGCAGTATTATCTTCTTTTGAAAAGACGAGTTTATTCTGTCCACTTCGATTTGGGGAAACAACGATTTACTGAAACAATAATTTTTTTCTTTTTAAATTACCTCTTTGTAAAGCTGAAAGTTTTCTTTTTCCAGTGACATCAATTTGTGTCCAAATACAGAAAGAATTATGTAATTTGTGTCCAAATACAGAAAGAATTATGCTATAAAATTATCTTTTAATACAATGTGTTATCATTTGAACGAGAGTTTAGTTCATTTAAAGTTCCTTTTGGCAGTCATGGCGATTCAGTTACCTCCAGGATGTCGTCATAGCATGGAGATGCTCCATCTAATCAAAGTTCATTCTACTACTAAATGTATATAGGAAAACATGAAATTTGCATTTTCGTGATTGGTTCCGTAATATAACATGTTCCTAACCTATTTGTTATTATTGATCGCAATTAGGATGCCGATTTAGATTTTGAGGTACGATAGAAATAGTTAACAAACTCATATTTCCGAAGTGCCATAGTGTTTGGTCATAATGAAATTCCTTGATATTCTACCCTGCTGTAAAGGGATCTGTCAATCCCCTGGTGTCTACTAGTTTCCAGTCAGTTTATTTTTCCATATGATGAACTGTTGCCCTCATAGTTGAAAGATGTTAAGACAAGGTCTTCGCCAAACTTTTGTTGGAGTCCGTTTAGGACGGAGTACCTTAGGAATAGGCAACTTTTTTGCTGTAAAGCTTCTGTTGCTCCATTTAGTATTAAGTATTTTAAGTATTAAAAAACTTGGAGCTTTTTTTGAACCTTTGGTATTACGTATATTATTGACTCAAATTACTCGTTATAGGCCGATTACTTACATCTGGACATTTGGACAACATTCATTGTGTAAAAAAAGGTAGTAATTTTTTGCCATTGAAGGTAGTAAAAAGTAGTAAAAAGTAGTAAAATTTGGAAATGAAATATCAGTAGTCACCCTGTTATAGGATTTATACTCTCTGGGTCAGTTGTATGGAATGTTACTGAGTAACCATTGAGCTGTTGTTTCTGAACCTAACCCCATGCCGAGTATGATTTTATATATGTCTTGGTAAAGTGAAGGCTTCTATTGTGATTTAAAAAAGCTTATGTGAGATGTCTTTTTGATCATGATTTTGGTGTTAAAGATTCCAAACCGTTTCTCACGAGTAGCCTTTATAGCGTAGCTATTTTCCATGAGCACTCCTAACGTTTCAGTGCTGTTGATGATATTCTCTCCTCTCATTTATGATGTACACTTCCTGTTCAACCGTCAGTACATGCTACTGAATTATTACAATTGACACTTGCTTCCTCAGGTGTACGCCAATGACAGCTGGAACCTGAACAACCTGCCGGTGCAGGAGGGGTCTGTGCTGGCTCACATTGGGTGCGACATCAGCGGCATGAAGGTGCCCTGGATGTATGTGGGCATGTGCTTCAGCACCTTCTGCTGGCACAACGAGGACCACTGGAGCTACAGCATCAATTACCTCCATTGGTTAGTTGAGCTGCTTATATTAGCGCAGTCTTAATTTTCCCCTCATTGGGTAATAGCCTTCAAGGATATGAGTATAATATCGATGTTTCTTGAACTGTTTCGTGAGACTTCTGTATGAATTGTCTGTTATAGTTAAACTCCTTCATTAATCTCATGATGTAGTGAGATATGTTAAATGTTAGCTAATTTAACCTACCTCATCTCAGGATAATTAAGTTAATATCAAATCAATAGTTCATTGAATAATCTGTCTTAGAGGTACATCATCTTTATTATAATGAGTCGGAACTCTATAGAGCGGAACGTCACAGACGACACCCACTAATTTTTAACATTTCGTTCGGAAACAACCTTTGAAAATTATTATGCTGGTTTGTGTAACTAGCATGCATTTTGTTTATGCAGTAATTGATCCTTTGTTTGTAATAGTATTGAGGCATTTTATATCAATATTAGCTTGCGACATCCGATGCGTTATAAACTGCTGCACTCAGATCAGCAGAGGCCGACTTCGGTAGCTGAACGGGAATTCCACTTGAAACCACTTTCTTCTTCAATTTTAATCTAGTTTTACCTTATTCTTGAGAATTCCCTGTTTGTATGTTAGATGATGGGAAGGAAAGAATTTAATATAACATATGAGGTTGTAGGAGGGGTGACAAAAATAGCTACTTGAGGACGAATGAAATAATGCACCCTTATATCGTACATCGTAGATATAAAAAATTATAATACTTGGGCCTTATAGGAGATGAACAATTATCATGCCATTTTTATGTTATTCTGGAGTGGCTAGTGTGGTGCTGGTAAACTGAGGTCAGTATACTGTACATAGCTGGTGTAGAAAAGTTTGCTTCAATATATGTGGAAAAACTACCACGAGAATGAGCGTCCGTTGTAGAGATGAATGAAGAATGTGGGCTGGCCGGATGTGCAGTAAAGCTGCTGTTCATACATCAACTATGTGTTCAGCATTACAATAGTACTTATGGTTCAGCTAGTTGGCGTGCAATTTTTCTTCTTACTGTAGTGAAGGAATTGAAATATTTTCTTAGTTTCAGTGTTAGTGCTCCCGCGCCGTCGAAAATCACGGTGGTGTAGTTAGATCCAAAATTCATTGGTGATTATTATTTGTAAAAAACAGTTTGAAAGTTTACCCTCTTTCCTTTTTTTTTATTTAATTGTTAGAAATTGTGCATCCATGAAATGAATTTGAACCTAAAAACATAACAACGTGAAAACTCTCATTTATTATGTAGGGCTCCGGTATTGAGCTTTCAGGTTGTGACGGGACTGCGAGACTTAGCTAAGAAGTAACAACCTGTGTATTTTTAACACATTGATTGCAATGGGTAAAACTGAAGTTTGAAATTCAACTCAAATTTAAAATTAATTCTAGCAAGCTATGTTAAAAATAGCCAACATTAACTGAATTGGGCCTTTATTTAATTTTGATTAAGTGTCTATGAAAATTGAGTTTGTGAATGCTGGTCGGTCAGCACCATTACGAAAATACCCTCCGTGTATCACCGGTGGCTCACGTTGCAGTCTAAGTACCCCTCAGGGGGATACAACTATTGTATCTATGGGAATTAGTGCTCCCTGGGGAACCATGTGAGGGGCCGAGCTAAAGGTTAGGTAGGCTTCCTTTTTGTTGTAATAAAGTAGGTTTTTGTTTTGTTACGGACCATCCTTTTTCGGTTCACTGCTGTCCTGTTTTTCAGCACCTACTACTTTCTTCTTCAACTTTTTTCTTGCTTCATGAACTTCTTTCCTAGCTTACTGTTTCTGTGCAGCTTGTGCATAGATTCCGCGTTCCCTCAACTCCATACTAAATAATGCCTTCCTCCTTCCTCTCTTAGAACATCTTTGTCGTGGTTAAGGGAGGCTAAAATTTTTTTATTCAATAATAATAATAATAATAATAATAATAATAATAATAATAATAATAATAATAATAATAATAATAATAATAATAATGCAGTTCAAGTATTAAGTAGGGGGATAACGATATTGCTGTTGCAGGGGCGAGCCAAAGACGTGGTACGGCGTGCCAGGTGGCGAGGCAGAGAAGTTTGAGGCTTGCATGAAGAGCGCCGCTCCTGAGCTGTTCGAGAGCCAGCCTGACCTTCTGCACCAGCTCGTCACCATCATGAACCCCAACATTCTGATGAGAGATGGTAGGTTGGAGCAACTCTTGTGAGTCGGTTGTATTGTAGGGAGTGCATAAAGTAATGTAGTGAGCCGTTCTGGAGATACAGTCCGTTGTGTGGTCATCGTGGATTCTAAAAGAATGAGATGTGTTCCTTGTTTGCTTGATGTTGGTGAATATGAAGCTATGATTTACAGATTACAAGTTAATTTCTTACTATTCTCAGCGTTGTTTGCTTCATGAACGATATGGTTTGTGTTGTGTTAATTTCGCTGTTTAATGGAGTTTTTGTTCTCATACTTGTGCGCATGGATAACACATTTTCTCATCGCAGACGTGCCGATCGTGCGTTGTGACCAGCACGCGGGCGAGTTTATGATCACGTTCCCTCGCTCGTACCATGCTGGCTTCAACCAGGGCTACAACTTCGCCGAGGCTGTCAACTTTGCACCTTCTGACTGGCTGGCCATCGGGCGCGAGTGCATCGACCACTACAGCAAACTGAAGCGCTATTGTGTCTTCTCGCACGATGAACTCGTCTGCAAGATGGCGTCCGCCCCCGACTCTCTCGAGCTCACTGTTGCTGCTGCCACTTATCAGGATCTCCTCAAGATGGTCGACGGCGAGAAGCGCCAGCGTAAATCTCTTCTGCAGTGGGTGAGTGGTGTAGGAAGGTGAATTTGGGTGTTTGATCAGTTTCATTATATTGACATACTTTGTCACCATATTCTTCTTGTGTTAGCTTTCCGGTAATTGATGGAAAATTTTACGTGTTCCCTTTACCACGTTTACTGGTACCAAGTGTATTTGTTTATATGTGTGAGGGGAACATTGCTGAATATTGACAAGGATTTGATAGAAGGTACATTCTTACTAGAGTGTATCTAGTCGACCTGCACCTTGACGTGGTGGTACTATTAGTATACCTACTTGTCTTTTGATATACATTAGATAGTTAATGTAAAATAACAGGCTGACCTCATTTAATTATTCTTGATAGCTTGTTGTAGGTAGAACCAACGCAGGCGGCCCCCCCTTCATTGGGGTTTTGTATTATTTTGTTCTTTTATGTAGATTATTAAACCAATATCATCTGAGGAGCTTGTAAGCAGTTACAAGGTGCCCCCTAGCGATTGTGCTAGGGGGAGCCAACCGGGGTCTCCCCAGTACGCGATGGAAACCCATCAATCCCTACCTGCCGCTGACGACCTGGACACTCAAATGGATACTGCTAGTTCTGCTCTAATGCAGACTAACGATTTGCCTTCTCTAAGTGTGGACCCCACACAAGGAGTGAGTGCCGAGACTGAGTTAAATAATGGAAAAGATCAGACGAATGAGAGAAACTTGTGTAGCGAAGACGCTTTGACGGCCAAAACAGTGGAAGCTGAGACAACCCGAGAGCCTAACAATGATGAGGAAGCTGTGACCGGAGATGAAGAGAGCATCTGGAAAACGATGAACCGTCGACAGGTGAAGAGGAGACGACGAGATGACCGGCGAGCGCGTCAGATGCTAAGACTGGAAGGAATGTTCGAGAACTCCATACCATACTATGTCAAATATTATACTGTATAATTCCCTGGGGTCAATATCTCCAGAGATTTGAACGTGTTGCTGGCAGAACGCGAATTACTAAGACAATTGTTACTCCAAAGAAAATCGTAAAATCTGGGTATAACAGTCTCCTCATTGAGAGAAATAGTGTGACCCAATCAGATAAGCTGATGAAACTGGACCGCATTGGCGGAAAGGGAGTAGTAATAGAGCCCCACCGGTCACTCAACACTGTTCGTGGTGTAGTCCAAAGTAAGACTTTTGGACAGTGTTCTATGGAAGAACTGAAGGACCACCTAGCTGACCAGGGAGTGATTGACCTGCGGCGAATAGAGCAGAGGAGAGATGGCGAGAAAGTTGTTACTGACATATACATCCTGACATTCCAAAAGCACACGGTACCAAGAGCTGTGAAATTGTCATCTTGGCGCAGTGAGCTTGTAGAAGAATATAAAGAAAGACCGCAACAATGCTTTAAATGCCAACGCTATAGCCACGCTGCTAAATACTGCCACAGAGAAGCAGACACATGCTCCCGATGTGGGCAGGAAGGGCACCAAAAAAGCTCCTGTCCTAATGCCGTCCGATGCTATCATTGCGGGCAGCCGCATTACTCAAATGACAAACAATGCCCAAAATATCAAATTGAAAGTGAAATTTTAGCCACTCTACAGAGATTGAAGACCTCTCGCTCAGAAGCCATGGACCTCGTTTTGGAGAAACATCCGGAGCATGAGCGCATGTATAGCGCGGTTGTTAGGGGAGATACCAGTACCCCTGCGGAAGAACCCAACCCTGCTGCTCCTCAAAAATATCATATGCCACAACAGCCGACTCATACTGAACAAGAACCTGCAAAACTAAAAATAAGGCCAGCTCAGGCAAAAAACAACAATGAAAAACTTCCTAACCAAACCACTGCGTGGACTGACTCTACTCGCAACGCTAAATCCACTCCAGCTACAGCTGATGTAAAATCGAAGGCCACCGATTCAATTAGTACAAGCTCAGGAACTCCAACAGTTGCCATATCCCAACCCATCATTTCACCAAAAAGGATGACGCAAAAAGAAATAAATAACGCCTCACTCTCTAAGCCCAAGGAGCCTAGAGTCTACAACCGACAACAAAAGCAACTGGAGCCAGACGGAGAACCTCCTAAAACAGTGAAAGGCCAAAAACCTACGCCAGCTTCTCTCACCAAATACTCTTTCAAGCGGAGGGAGGCAACTTCCAGCCTTACAAACGAAACCTCCAAAGCTATGGAAGCGACGATGAAGATGGCAACCCCAGTAGAAACTCGAAGACCTACAAACCAAAGCCTACTGCACCAACCAAGAAACAACGGACGACATCGCCACCATCAAGAAGCCGAGACCGGGCATCGAGATCAGCAGAAAGCCAAAAAATTCAAGTGATTGGAACCTGAAGGAAAACAAACCAGTACCTCTATTTGTAAATGAATTTTGATTCATTTATTCAATGGAATTTAGAATCGTACCGAACCAAATTCTGTGAACTTAAACAACTCCTTAATCTATACCACCCTGCATGTGTCTGCCTTTCAAGAGACCATGCTCCGGGACAGAACGGTGACACCACCCACTCAGTACTCTCTCTATACCTCTGGTGTGACCCGCGCTGATGATCATGAGCGGGGCGCTGCAATATTGATCCACAGGACAATACCGCATCACCGGACTGACTTACGTACCACATTGCAAGCAGTAGCACTACGTATTAATCTGCACCGGACATACACCATATGCTCGGTCTACTTGCCGCACATAAATATACAACACCAAGAAGTTGAAAATTTGATTTCCCAGCTGCCTACCCCGTATATTATAATGGGGGACTTCAATGCTCGAAACCAACTATGGAATGACAACGTGGTAAATGATAAAGGACAACTCATGGAAAGAGTAGTAAGAGAAAATAACATCTGTATCATGAACGACGGACAACCTACACATTTTCACAGGCAGACGGGATCCCTCTCTGTCATCGATTTAACACTATGCTCTCCTGACTGCTATCTAGATTTTAAACACCATGTTAACGAAAACCTTTATGACAGCGATCACTACCCTATCCATCTTGATCCTGTCCATCCTCAAAATATGCAAGCCAGATATGAACGGTATGACCTAAACAAAGGAAATTGGACTCTGTTTAGCAGACTGACCCAGTTGTCTAGTGAGGATATCGATCAGCTGAATGGAAAGAATGTTGAGGATCACACAGCTACTTTAACCAACATCTTACAGCAAGCTGCTGATTCATCCATACCTTGCAAGAGCGGCTCTCTACCGCGACCTCCGGTACCGTGATGGAACTCTGAGTGCGAAATGGCAAAACGAGAGCGTACGCGAGCTGAAAGAGCCTTGATACGATGTAACAATGCGCATAACAGGATCCGATACAACAGAGCAAAGGCAATCTGCCGGAAGACCTTCCTGATAAGTAAACAATCATCTTGGAAAGCTTTCATCAGTATAAATACTAAAACCAGCTTAAATTTGGTATGGAAAAAAGTCCAAAAGCTGTCCGGAAAATTTAAATTGACTCCTACCCCAAAATTGAGAGATCCCCGTACGAACAACCTGACTGAAACATTGCTGGAAGCTGCGGAGATGCTGGCGGAACACTTCTCATCGGTGAGTGATAACGCAACCGTTGACGCATCCTTCACGCGATATAAGGAAAGGTGGGAAGGAAGACCGCTGCGGTTGGGGGGAGACAAAGAAGCATACAATAGCCCCTTAACCATGTCAGAACTTAAAACTGCCTTACGCACAACTAGCAATAGCGCTGCTGGGCATGATGACATCTCGTACAGCATGATTAAAAAAGCCCACGAAACCTTCCTCCCTGCAGTACTCTCTCTCTTCAACAAAATATGGTCCCAGCAGGTATTTCCAGCAACTTGGTCACTGACGATAATAATAGCAATTTTAAAAACTGGTAAAGATCCGACATCTCCAAATAGTTACCGTCCAATTGCTCTCACCTCATGGTTAAGCAAACTGCTTGAAAAAATTGTTAACAGGAGACTAGTCTGGTTTTTGGAATCATCTAGGAAAATAGTAAATATCCAATCTGGCTTCCGGAAGAACCGAAGGACCACCGACCATTTGGTGACGCTGTCATCACACATCGCTTCGAGTATTACTTCAAAGAATCATCTTATTGCCGTCTTCTTTGACCTACAGAAAGCATATGACACCGCATGGACATATGGAATCCTACTGAAACTTCAGAAATATGGTATACATGGGCACCTTCTTGCTTTTCTAAACAATTTCATGAATAATAGAAAAATTAGAGTCCGTCTCCAGAATGTCCACTCGTCAACCAAGAGCCTCCGAGGAGGAGTCCCTCAGGGAAGTATCCTCAGCTGCGTGTGTTTCCTTATTGCCATAAATGATATTGCTGATGAAATTCCGCAGAGTGTCCATCGGCTTCTGTACTTAGATGGCTTTGTCATCTATGTGTCGGGCAAAAAACCAGAGTGCCTAAAACGACAATTGCAGATCGCTATTAACCACCTCACGCAATGGACAGCAACCACTGGATTTCAATTCTCCCCATCCAAAACAGTGACTATGCATTTCTGCCGTACTCGTGGCTGTCTGAAAGCCTCCCCCAAACTTCATCTAAACAATGCAGTGCTACCACATGTTGAGCAATTCAAGTATCTAGGATTAGTCTTTGACTCGAGCCTTACCTGGCGGCCTCGCATCCAATCCCTCAAACGATCATGTTCACAACACATAAACTTAATGAAAGTCACATCCCATACCCAGTATGGAGCAGATCGGCAAACCTTGCTCCGTCTTTATATGGGTCTGCTAAAGCCAAAATTGGACTATGGCTCAGAAGCTTATAGCTCTGCATGTGCTACCCTTATGAAATCATTTCACACTGTGCAGAATTCTGCCCTTCGGGTAGCTACTGGTGCGTTCAAGAGTTCACCTATCTTATCACTCCATGCAGAAACCGGAATAAAACCTTAAGCGTATTACCTGGAAATAAAGATCGTAAACTACTACCTTAGACTGCTCACTGATCCTGCTCAACAAGTTCTCTCAAAAATTCGCTGTGCTTCGAGACGCCTGCATGCAAACGACAGAAGCCCCAAACCATTTTATGTTCGTCTGCAAACGATACTAAGGAACTATGACATCTCACTGGAGTGCGTGGCTCCCGAGAGCGTCTCCCCCATTGCGCCGTGGGTCTCTTCCCCGATAGCTGTGTGCAGTGAACTGGCTGACCTGCATAAACGACTGCTTGGTGCAGCCCCATCCAGAGCCCTATTCCTCGATCACTTCGTACGTCACTCTGAAACAGCGGTCTTCTTTACCGATGGATCTAAAACTGAACATGGCACAGCATATGCAGCCGTCCATGGGTTAAACATACTAGCGGTCAAACTCCCTTCAGTGGCTTCGGTGTTCACAGCTAAGTTGTGTGCAATACTGTCCGCGGTGCGCGCATCTCGAGCGGTGGATACGAGTATGATCACAATCGTCTCAGACTGTCGTAGCTCCCTACAAAGTATGATGAAACCCTGCAACACCCATCCTAAAATAACGCAGATCCTAACGCTGATGACTTAGATTGGAAAACATTATACATTGTGCTGGGTGCCTAGCCATGTGGGTGTGGCGGGAAACGAGAGCTGACGAGGCTGCACAGTCTGCTACCCAACGAGAGCGCCATATCGCAAAGGAATGCCTCGCGGAGACTTCGCATGTGCCTTTAAAAGACTCGTCCATCAAAATTGGAATCATGACTGGCGTGAAGTGACTGAGAACAAACTTCGAGGAATTAAGGACACGACGCAACCCCTCCGAACAAGCTTCTGGACCAACCGGGAGTGGGAAATTAGGTTGTGTCGCCTCCGTATTGGACATACACTTCTAACGCATGAGTATTTGATGAACAGGACTGCGCCGCCGCAATGTCACCAGTGTCAAGTTACTGTGAGTGTTAAACACATTCTCACCGAGTGCCAACGATATGCTGCACTAAGACGCCGTTACTTCGGTCAGAGCGAGGTGGTGATGAGCGAGTTGCTGGGAGACTCGGGCCCGGTTGAATTGGGGGGAGCCCTCTATAGGTTTCTCCAAGAAGCTGACTTATTCTATGTAATCTAATTTCCCATGAGTTCTAAATTATAAAGACCAGGCAAATTGATAGTGATGCCATTTACAATTTTAGTTTGAATTGTGCTTGAAATGTAATATGCTACTGCGACTCACTGTGCGGATCACTTGTTAGTGGTAACGGTGGTTAAACAATAACAATAATAATAATAATAATAATAATAATAATAATAATTCTGGTAATTGATAAACATGCCAGACAAATCATCATCACCATCCAAGAGACATTAATGTTTATTTTTTTACCGGGTTATTATAGGGCGAACTGCTGAAGTTTAGCATACTCCTATCTTTGATGCAGCTCTGATGACGCATGTATTTACAAATGGCATCCTTATGAGTTCGGACCACCAGGGAGGTACAACTATTGTATCTGTGGAAATTATATCGCTCCCAGGTGGAAGATCCGAGTTTCCAAGCTGTGAGTTTGGTAGACTTTCCTTTTGTTGAAATTGAATAGGTTTTTTGTTTGGCTACAGATCGTTTTTGTACTGTTCACTGGTTTTTCTGCATCTATTACCTCCTTCTCCTTTTTTTATCTTGTTAAATGAACTTCTTAGTTTTGCAGATTATAAGTACAGGATCTGGGGGAATACCTGCTTCATATTGAGGCATGTAATTAGAGTAAATTTTGGGGCTGTGACGGGTATCATACTGGATGAGTTATTCAATGAGTTCGGATCTTCCTTTGTTCTGTTTTAAACAAGTCTACACAAGACATCAGATTCATCTTAAGTCACCGCTCCTTTGGAGCAGCTCCACTGAGAGAAAAAGGTTCTTGAATCGAAACCATCACATAAACACACCTCGGCGTTTAGCTTTGCTTAATATTTTTCATGCGTGCAGGGGGTTAAAGCGGCGGAGCGTGAAGCGTTCGAATTGCTTCCTGATGACGAGCGGCAGTGCGACTTCTGCAAGACGACCTGCTTCCTGTCAGCCGTGACGTGCAGCTGCTCCCCTGCCAAGCTCGTGTGTCTGCGGCACCACAGGAACCTGTGCTCCTGCCCCGCCGCTCAGCATGTGCTCAGGTGATTCTTCTGTAGTGGTCAAATGTTGCCATGCTAACTCGTGGTGGCTTTATTTAAGGTTCAAGTCTTTAATAAAGCCCACAAGTACCCCTTCTCAAATTTTATCATTGGACTAAACTTCAGAAACAATCTACTTCAGTATCGCTTGTGGTAAATAAATTGTTTGAGTAGTGCGTAACGCCGTTATCACTGGGATTACGTAAATTATGCGGCTAAGCTCATGTGGCATGTTAGAGCCCACATTTTTATCATTCTGTGTTTCCTGAAAGGGACGGACGTATTTATTAAATTTTCATTCAAAATCATTTCATTTTCTTGGTCACTAGACATTCTCATGCAGCGTTTGCTATATGAGTGTCTAGAAGTTGAATCAAATAGGAGAAAGATTGCGTGAACGTATGTATGTACGTTATTGAAGTATCAATGTTTGAAAAATGTTAAATGTACTTTGCAGTTGCCTGGTACGTACCAAGCTTGGTTTGAAAAAGCTTCATAGAAAATAACTGGTTTCAAGCTTGTGTAGGTATGTCTTTGTTGTGTCATAGGTGATTTCAAGTGCAGCTTGTGAAAACGTGTCGAAAGCATGGCTTACCTTTACTGCTGTCCTGTTTTTTAGCCTCTCTGATTTTCATCTTCCACTTCCATCTAGTTTCATAACTTTCCTTTTTAACGTACTGCTTCTATGCGCACGGGATCCCGTGCGGGAGCATACCTTGTGCATAGATTTCTCGTTCCCTCAACTCCATACTAAATGGTGCTCTCATCCTTCCTCTCTTTGGCCTTGCAGGGGTAGACAACTATTGTAGCTATAGGAATTAGCACTTCCTGTGGGAAAATGTGTGAGGGCCCGAGCTGAGAGTTAGGTAGGCTTTCTTTTGCTGAAATTAAATGTTATTGTTATGTTAAGGACCATCTTTTCTTGGTTCACTGCTGTCCTGTTTTTAAGCACCTACTACTTTCTTCTTGAACTTTAATCGTGTTTCAATAACTTCTTTCTCAACTTATTGCTTCTATGCCCCATCTGCATAGATTCCGCATTCCCCTATCTTCATTCTAAATGATGCCTTCCTCCTTCCTCTCTTCAAAATGTTTTTTTTTGTAGCGGTTAGGGAGGCTTATACTAACTTATCATAATCATCCTCTCTTTGAACATCTTTGTTGTGGTAAGGGAGGCTAAAACTAATGTATAATAATCAATTGTGAATTAGGTTTCGTTAGGTCGCAGTTATTTTCAATTTTCAATTGAATTTTCCTTTTTCCTGCATTGCAAGCGGCGACTCGTATGCTTTTAGAGAAATATTGTACATGAACATCAGTGCGAAATTTCGTGAAAGGCATTTTACTCCTGATGACATGGGAGTGAGTGAGAGCAGTGCTGGCGTAATGAGGGTAAGTTTGAGCGAGAGTTAACGCGTTGACTCGACAGGTACCGCTACACGCTGGACGAGCTGCCGCCGATGCTGCAGCAGCTGAAGCAGCGCGCCGAGTCTTTCGATCACTGGGCCGCTGAAGTGAAGCGAGCTCTCGAGGCCAAGTTACCTCAGGATAAGTTGGGTGAGAACTGGCATTTGGTTTGTAATTTGATGCACTATATCTGCACATGAATTTCAGGACTGTTAACCGTGCGCATGACGCTGGTGAAAGACTTTTTCAATGTTAATGTGAACTTTTCTGGTGAATTTATTTTGTTACTATGAATGCGGCTTTCAAATGTGGTGACATCTGTGTTTGTCCACTAGGTAAACTACAAGCAGTCGTCTTGGCTGTTTTCGAATCGTAAGCTTGGTGAACTCAAAAGGATGGGTCAAATTTGTGCCTTGGTTTTTACAAAATAAATCGTGAGCAAAATGAAATTTTAATTCTAGCTTCACAATTCTGTAGTTTTACGTTACCAACCCTCATTGACTGAGTCAGGTATTAGATATTTTGTTAATTTGACCGGGACAGTGTAACACTAAGAGAAGGCGTCTGGCCTGGTTTTATAACATTAATTTCACTATTGAATTTAAAACCACTGGATTAAAATTGTGTTAAATAACGGTGCTGAATGCTGGGGTTATCGTAAAATGTATTGTGTTTTTCTGAAAACTGAGCATCATGACAAAGTAATAATTTTATAAATGCTCTTGATTTCTGTTCTATCATTGTTTTTTATATAGATGCAATCAAACATTTGTTATAGTCAAGTGTCTCATAAAGAATATGAAATATTTTCTGAGCGTATTCTCTTTTTCTTGTTTATGATCCTCATCTCCATGCTTAGATTTTAATATCAAAACCGCAGCTACAAGTCGAGTCACTGGTGTGCTAGTGACTTGAATTACAGTGTAGATCAGGGGCGTTTTATTTGTCCAATGACTTGTTGGTACGTTACTCTCACCCAAATTGTTGTGCACCTGAGTAGCTGGCTCTTGATGTTGATGTTGTGCTGCAACAGACCTAGAGGATCTGCGCGTGATGGTGTCGACGGCTGAGGAGCGAAGGTTCCCTGACAACGAGCTGCTCGGGGCGCTGCTGGCCGCCGTGGCCGAGGCTGACAAGTGCGCCGCTGTCGCTGCTCACCTCAACGCCAAAAAAGTCAGGACAAGGTGAGACCCTTCTTCCCTGCTGATATTCTATTTAGTAAACTGCCTACTGCTTAGTTGTCTATCAAGCTTACCTTCACTTATTAATGAGATATTTACTGGTGAACAACTTGTGTGGTTAAATTTGTGGGGTTAGAAAGGCTTCGTCAGTTAGAGAGTGGAAATGTTTGTGTAAACTGAAGTATCGTTGTTAGAAAATAGTAATTACTAATAATAAGTATCTGTTTAACTTGGTGTGCCCTCAGGGGGATACAACTATTGTATCTATGGGAATTAGCGCTCCCAGGGGGACTATGTAAGGGCCTGAGCTAAAGGTTAGGTAGGCTTTATTTTTGTTGAAATAGAATAGGTTTTTATTTTGTTACGGACCATCTTTTTTCGGTTCACTGCTGTCCTGTTTTTCAGTACCTACTTCTTTCTTCTTCAACTTTGATCTTGTTTCATGAACTTCTTTCTCATCTTACTGTTTCTGTGCCCTTTCTGCATAGATTCCACGTTCCCTTAACTCCATACTAAATGGTGCCTTCTTCCTTCCTCTCTTTAGATCTCATTTGTTGAGGATAGGGAGGCTTAAACTAACTAATAAACTAACTTTAACTTGGTGTGGTTCTGTTGCTCACCTGGATGGTTCAAGTTCATGGAGCATTTTAAGTGATCAGCGTATCCGTTTTTATTGGACAGAGATGTGATGCGTGCATTTGGTTGTTCGAGCTGTCAATGCCTGTGTGGAGCGCAGGCAGGTAATGATGTGGGGCTAAATAAGGGTTTAGTGCGCAACTTCAATAAAAAGTCAAGGGTAAAAACCAAAGAAGTCCCTATTAAAATTGTATGAAGCCAATACTAAAGTGAACATTTCGGGCCTTGACCCAAATATGGGTTGTGTCGCTGTGCAGAGGTGGACGAGTGTGCTGCTGCCTGAAACTTTTAGACCATGAAAATGATGAAAGAATGCGGCAGTGGACAAGCCTGTTTTAAAGTTTGCTAGTGCAATTAAATGCAATTTTTCTTCAGTTGGCTATGTGTTTTTGGTCGTTTTCAGTACTCGGGATGGGAAAGTTGGTTTTCTGAACAATGTATCTCCGGATAATTCACTTTTGGTTCGATTCGGTGTTGCTTACCTATTTAAAAATGGTTATTTACTTCAATAGGCTAGCGATCTGAGCTCATTGTCACGTGCGTGCTGTGTTGGTGCTCCTCTTCTTCTTTTGCCTTTCATAAAAATGTTTTCAAAAACTTTCTTCTCGCTTAATTTTGTGCCCTAAAACTTTCTTCTTGCTTAATTTTGTGCATTATAACCCTTGAGGTACTTGACTTTAGTTGAGTTGTCTAATTTTGGCTGCATTGTTTCGAAACATGTTTGTCGTGGTAGCTTTACTTTTCCTGATTTTATTTATTCAATTCTCGTAACACTGTTACGTCACTTCATGCTTTATTAACTTACATTCATTTAGATCATTTGTTCAAAAATTGGGAGATTTGCTCTACTTGTACGCTGATGTATTTTCCGTGAGTCGACGTTCAATATAATTCTTTTTATTTTGAGGAGCTCACAACTGTGTTGGGAGAACGCGAGCGCGGATCCAGTTTTTCGGAGATAATTGAGGTAGTTAGATGGACGAGCTTGATGTTTTAGCTTTATTGTGATGCAGGCTCAAAGCTTTCACTCGCGTGTCCCTTTACTGTACTGCAGAACTCGAGGCAGCGGGGACCCCAAGAGCCGCCTCACGTTGGACGAGCTGCAGCTGTTCTACGACCAGATCTGTTCCCTGGCGTGCACTGTGAAGGAGAGTGAGGGCGTCAAGGGTATCCTGGATACAGTCATTGCCTACCAGTGCAAGGTGAGTCTAGCCTGCGCTAATGCTCTTCATTCGTTTGCTTTTGTTTCCTTGTTGGAATAAGCTCGTATTCCGACACTCTGCAAGTTGACATTTTTGGAGGTTTTGAAAGTGCATAAGAAGAGTATTAGATGTGTTATGTTTTAGTAGTTGTTGGAAATGTTTTTAGCTACTAGTTTATCCATGTCGTTAAAAACGACACACAGTTTACTTACCCTAGCGGCATCAGTTTTTCAATTATGCACAAGGGAAAAATTTATTTATCCCGTTAATTAATTATTCAAAAGCAGACCCTGAAATTTTTCATTACATGAATAAGTTATCTTAAATCTAATGTTCTCTAAATTGTGTCGGTAGTGACTAAAACTCACAATTATCTAAAAACATTGTTTCGTTTGTCGGCTTCTCTCTTAATGTACTCTGAAACCTGTTGGTGTATTTGTATGCTGTATTTGTGCAAATGTCTTAGAACAAGAGAAAAAGTAACGTTTCTAAGCAGTTGTGTAATAGTTGAATTGTATATCTGAGTTACAGGCATAATTGTACGGTTTAGAATATGTTTATTTCAGAATTAAAGGCAAAAAGAGGGAAATGAGTTTAGTGTACTTGGTCTAATCTCAAATGATACGATTATATAATGTTTGATAAGGCTCATAAATCATTACTTTAATTGGAGAGATTTATTCAAAAAATGCATGATGACCGTTAAGTATAAATGAATTGTTTAATAGCAAAAGTTTTCAACCATTGTATCACGTTCAGTGCTCCTCGTTATTGTGCGACGTCCTTGGACGATTTGCACTGAATTTGTGCTCATTAAGAGACCATATAATGTGTGTGCGAATGAATGAATAAGTATGTACATGCGTTTTGGCGATTAGTCAGAGTACTCGTATTTCCGCTGTCAAAATTGACGGCGGAGTTCCGATTCATTTGTGAAAGCTATTTTTAAATGACTAATTAATTCAAATACGTAACTGTTTTCCTTTTAATTCGTATTTTTATTTATCTATAGCATCGGAATGAATGTCAATGAAACGAATGAACAGACCTTTAAAAAATATAAATATGCCGTCGTAATGTAGTGCTTGAGTATTAACAGGATGGGAGTTGGAACGAACTGACCAAGCTGTCAAGCGAGTAAGTCGGTAACAATCCGTGTATTATCATGAAGAGCGTGCTCTAAAGAATGTTGACCATTTATTGTATTGATGTTACTCAAAGACTATTATCCAAATAATTCAGTTAGATTGAAACTTAAATTTATAAACGGCATTGAAAATTTAATTTCATTTGAACGTATACTATTGATGAAGCATTTTTAGTGGAACTACTGAACTCATCTGGGAGTACTGGTTTTGAATAATTTACAGTAGAGCGCCCAGTACACAACATTTCATTCGAATCCTAATGAATTAGAAAACATGAAACAAAGGTTTAGAAATGGCGCCTAAATAGAATTTTCCTAGACGTGTTCTCAAATTTCTGTCAATGCAGAACTGAGCGTTAGATCGCATTGCTTGCATGACTTTCTTGACATCAATGTATTTTGTTTGAGTAAATTAAGTTTCCTCATGAACCTCCCTCAGCGGCATTGGATAGGCATTAGGTTTAAGGTAAATTTGTCTATCTTTTGATGTATGCAATCTGCCCCTTCGTGTCTACTGGCACTCCAGGGGAAATGCTGTTGGGTTACCTCAGCTATAGGTAGGCCTTTGGCACTTCCATCAATCGTCCCCACTTCGCTTCTTTCTGTTTTATGCTTCCTTTACTATTACTCCTTTATCTTTTCTTACTCTTTCTTCCTTATTTGCTGTTTCTATAATCATGTAACAACCACAAACATGTTTTTGGTAGCCTCAACTGAAAGTGTTGCTGTAACAATACCTTCCCAATGAATTGAAGTTTTGAACATAATTAGTCAATTTACGAAAAAGTTTGTTATAACAATGAATTATACTTTACAGCTTCTGAGTAAAATCAATTCAAAGCACAGTTGACTTTTTGTAATGCCCTTCGTAGAGAAGGAGCTATAACAATATTGAAGACAATCTAAAGGTATATTGCATTCAGATTGCCTTTGTTGTCATCAGCCAACACGAGTACGTTGTGCAGTAAACTTATGTGTGATCTGTGCACAGGCTGCGGCAGCGCTGGTGGAGAGCGACAAGTGGATGGCGGAGTACAAGATGCGGGAGGAGCCGAGTGAGGACACGGCCGTGTCGGACGCAGCAGACCTCGACGTCGGCGCCAGGAAGAGTAAGCGCAAGAAGAGACTGGCCTCCGACGAGCAAGATGCTGCCAAGGCTAGTGATGTGGAGGCCATGGACGTGGCCGACGATGCTTTAAAAAACGAGGAAGATAAGGTTAAGCAAGAAGGTGAAGAGCTTCAAGACCCCAAGACTAAAGTTGATAAAAAAGAAGAGGAGGAGGAAGATGATTCTAAGAAAGATGAAGATATCCACAGTGAAGAGTTATCTGCCCTCCTTGAGACAGGGCTGGAACTCGATATTGAGCTGCCAGAGCTCGCCAGGCTTCGGTGCAGGCTACAAAAAGTAAATATTTTGTATACTAAGTGAACGTGTGCTGGTTGTAGCTGCTCTGAATTACATTAGCGTTTTGCTATCGCTTTATTGGGTTTATTTTCTTTCTTTCGTAGGTCCTAATGCGTGAGTAGAGGGTGATTCTTCAAGGAGGATATTGTTATTGTTTCGTCTCAATCTTTCATTGATGCAAGATATGTATATTGGCCTGACCTCGGCAATGGGCTCACATGTAGTAGCTGTGCAATTGCTGCAACGTGGAAAGGTTTCGTTATTTTACTCACCTTGCCTCTGCCGCAAGGGATTCTTGGCGCACGTCTGTGAAATGAATACTCATGATTTTCTTGAAAAATTTATATTTGACATAAACTCTCCAATTCTGACCACCTCTAGCATGTCCTTTACATACTTGAATAAAAGTGACTTAATCACCTCACGTAAATGTGCCGTAATTACTCGCATTGGTGTAATTTTTTCATGTCTGCCAAATAATTTTTAGTTTCGTCTTCCAAAGAATTGGGATGAATGATGGGGACATTCCGTTCAGAAGGATACAAGTATTCTGTCTGGGGGTATTAGCGCTCCCTAGGGAAGGATGTGGGATCCCGAGCTGGAGGTTAAGTAGCCTTCTCATTGAAACACATTTTTTTTGCATGTCATGGGCTTTTTCTTTCGGTTTCCTGCTGTAATTTTTAGCGCCTCTTACTTTCTTTAACTTCCATTTTGTTTCATAAACTTCTTTCAATTTTGTTTCTATGCATGGGTGTGGGAACCACTCCTTACGTCTAGTTCCCTTAATTCTATTCGAAATGGTGTTCTCCTCTTTTCGCTCTTGGGAACACCTTGCCTCAATGGACAAAGGCTAATAAATAGATTCAGGTTAGTTAGGCTTGTCTGTCCTGTTCTATTTGCCGTTTCTATGTTCAGAGGATGCTGTGTGAGAACACACTGTGGGCATAGATTCTTTATTTTATACGGTCGATCTTAAAATAGTCCCAACTTGTTGCCCACTGGAGATTGCCTTTCTTGTGCCAAGGGATTCTTTAGCTATTTACGATATTAATAATAATCATAAATCATAATCTTCAGAAGACTTTTTTATGGTTAGGGAGGTTTGAATTTCGGATATATTCTAATCTGGTCACTAGATTTTCTATGTTATGGTAGTTGATCTCCACCTTTAATGATCTACTTGAGTTAATGCTGTAATCTGGTCAACGTTGATACTAATTGCATTGACGTAACTTCCGCGTTCTTCATTGTATCGAAATGAACGCGCAGGTGCAGTGGCTGGAAGAGGTTCAGGACACGCTGGATTGCGAGGCATCAGTGACGGCGGAGGCAGTGCGAGCTCTCCTCACCAAATCGCATCAGTTGCCTCCGCACCGCCTGGTCGAGCGTATTCGTTCCGCCCTGCAGCAGCTGGGCAGCGATATTGAGGAGTATGATGCTAGAGCTGCCGCGCTCCTCGCCAGCAAGTGAGTTTATGTTTTCTTTACAATTTCTGAAACCCATGCATCTCTTTTGTTTTGGAAACATTTGTTTGACTGTGGATGAATGCTGCTCTCCTCGTGGTCGTGAGTGATGAATCCTCCTCCAAAGAATTAGAACTGTGGTCATTTGGACGGATTTGCATAAGGTATTTTTTATATTTGGATGAGAACAGGTTTGCGAGGAAAGAAAGATTAGCTACTTGAGTTAAACCAAGCAACAGCTGCCGAATTTTGTCGCATTGATGCTAGAAGCTCTCGGTATCAAGTCCGTATAAGCAAGATTCCATCCAAAGTACTGAAATTACCATTCTTTTGATTGGTTATCTTAGGTTATCTTGGAGTGGTTATCTTAGGCACAACTGCTTTCAGATATTTTCCGGCAGTGCTCTGTATAGCTTACATACATATACATACATATACCGGGCTTATCCTCCCCATGGGAGGGTAGCCGACAGCAGGCCACAATCACCACACTTAGTCACTAGGAGGCGAGAGAGGCAGCACTGGCCGCACCTGAACTGCCAGGATCAGCAGCAGCCCAGCACAACCACCTTCCACAGTCAGGCCCGACAGCAACAGCTGGTTTACCCCGACCGCTTCATTGAGTGCAGCCCCTCCCCCGCACATGACAGGTCAACCCCATCACACGCGGGCAGCTTCCAGTAACGCGTCAAAAATAAAATTACCTCCTTATACACTGCCCCCACTCACTTCTGTCCGCAGCCATCCCTCTCGCCACGTCCACAGTCAGACCCCTCTCATACAAAGCACGTCGCACCCCATCCATCCAACTCATCCGTGGTCTACCTCGCGCTCGAAGACCACTCACTTCCGACATATATATCTTTTTCACCAGCCGCTCAACATTCATTCTTTCTACATGCCCAAACCATCCAAGCACTCTTTCATCCACTCGCCTGCTCAACTTTTTGATAACACCCGTCTGCTCCCTAACCAACTCATTCCTGATCCTATCTCTTCTAGTTACTCCATACATGCTCCTCAAACACTTCATCTCAAACACATCCAACTTCCTCCTCTCAGCTGCTCTCATAGCTTAGTATCCATATATAGCGCAATAGGTACTCTCCATCTTCGCATGTCAGTGAAATTCAAAATGAAGTTGACGGCGTGGGTGCTTTTCAGACGTAGCACGCTGCAGGAGGCGGAGCAGATGCTGCAAGAGGCCAGTCACGTGCGGGCGCACCTGCCGTCGCTGTGGTCGCTGCGAGACTTCGTGAAGCGGGCCCGGGACCTGAAGGCTCGCGCCACCGCCATGTGCGCCAAGTGCCGCTCGCCTAAACGACCCGATCCCGCGCTTGATAATAGCTCTAGCAGTGACAGCTCAATGGATGAGGCTACCATGAACGGTACAGCTGAGCAGCCCAATGGCGTCCATACTGCGACCAACGGCGACATTACGGTGGAAAATTCATTGGTTGGTTAGTACATTTGGTGGTGTCTGCAGCTTTTCACTTGAGAAC
Source organism: Morinoia aosen (assembly GCA_030386875.1). Lineage (NCBI taxonomy): Eukaryota > Metazoa > Arthropoda > Malacostraca > Amphipoda > Talitridae > Morinoia > Morinoia aosen. The sequence continues at coordinate 25,669,439 of CM059565.1, forward strand.
TGTTCAGAGCTTACACTGATGAGCTTAATGTTGCAATGCTTCGGTACTGGCGGGAAGTTTTTGTTTTTGATTAGCACACTCTTTGTGATAGGTGTTGTGTTATGAGGTGTATTGTTATAATAGAAAACGCAAAGCTTACTATGCTTCTCAAAATATCGTTTCTGTAAGATACTCGTATATGTAAGATTGCCTCTTTGCTCTTGTTACCAGCAGCTCCAGTCCTAGCCTAACGCTGGCTTCTGAGATTTTTTTTTACTTGGCATCGCAATTTGCGACCAAATTTCAGACAGTCTTGCATAGTTTTGTTTCGAGGAAACGCCACGTTTGGTGAAACGTATCAGCTGGAGTTGGCTAGCCTTTTTGAGATCTGATCTAATTGATGCGTTGCCAGTTTTGTTGAATGTTGGTTAAGTTCCTGTGTTTCGCTGCTGACTGACTATGTACATGTTCTTGGTGAATGAATCTATTCAAATCTAATTCTAATGAGATATTTCGACTCCCAGGAGGAAAATGTGAGGTCCTGAGCTAACGGTTTTTTTTTTTTTTTAAGGACCATCTTTTTTTTGGTTCACTACTCTCCTGTTTTTCAGCACCTCCTGCTTTCTTCAACTTTATCTTGTTTTTGAACTTATTTCTCAACTTACTGTTTCTATGCACTTTGTGCGTAAATTCCGCGTTTCCTCAAGTCCATACCAAATATTGCCTTCCTTTTCCCTCTTTATGGAACGCCTTTTTTGTGGTTAGGGAGGATTAACATGTTCAGTGCCGATTTACCTCTAGGTAAATTACTCATTCACATATCGGTGGGAATGAACAGCACTTAAATTATTTTTTCTTGTTCTTTAGAAGATTTTAGCATAAGGGGTAAAATATCATGTTACATTTTTGTTCTTCGAATAAAAGATAGAATTTTTTCTTTTTCGATCAGTAAAGTAGTTTTTCAAACTCTGCTACTTACAACCTAACTTAACATGAGACCGCTAGACGCACATGAGCGTCCAGCGGCAGCGAGCGTGTTAAGCTAACATTTCATCTAATGCGAGATATTTGGACCCGGCAGCAGAGAACGCGATGTCGCCAGCCCCGATGCTGGAGATGGTGGAGTCGCTCGTCCACCGTGCGCGCCCCATCCCCCTACACCTGCCTGAGCTGCGCCTCCTCGAAGGGGAGGCCACTGCTGCCCATGTCTGGCTGGAAAAAACCTCCAAAATCTTCCTTAAGAAAAATTCTACTTACTCTCTCATTGAGGTGAGCTGAGAGGTTTCATCCCCGGACAACGTACTTTTAATGTTGAACTGAACGTAGTTTCTCATTGATTTTTGAAATGGTAGTACCTCTTACCTCTTGTGATAAGCATGGAGCCGATCTGAATGTGTAAGGAAAATTATTTTGATGGAAATGAAGGACTATTTTAAGGGGAAGAAATGTTGTTTTGCAATGATAGAATAAAGTTGATTCTCTTAGATATCCGAAAGTTATCTCTTTGATATTGTTTCGTGTGGTCAGGTTCTGGTACCGCGCACGGAGGTGGGCGTGGTGGGCAGCAACAAACGCAAGCGCTTCAAGAAGGACGAGCTATCGTCGGTACAGCAAGCGGCTGCGCTGCTGGACATTTCTGTGCAGCACGCTGCTGACCCGGCTTTCCTCCTCAGGGCGTACAAGGTGTGTGGGTCAGGCGTGCCTACCTCTTCAGGGTATGATTAGCGATTTCTGACTCCTTCCTTCACTGTCTTGTACATAACATTTATGATGTTGCATTTAAAAGTTGCAACATCATGGTGTCAGGACTTTGCTGCGAGTGGAAATTACGTTATTTCGTGAATAGAGTTTTTGTTTGATTCGAGGTATGAAGTTACCTTTCTATGGAGTGTGTATTTCCTAAGATTTCAGGGCTTGGGAGTTTCGCAGAAATGATGTGACCGTGAATATACGATCAATTTTGTTGGCCTGTGTGAAAACTGCTAGATATGCTTCGAAATAATTTGCTTGAGAATTTTTGTCTATCTACTGCGTTCGGTTGATAGTATGAAAAATGAAAATTCGTTATAGGAATACAACAATTCCCAAATTCACTATTCTCAAAGATTTTGTAATGTTTCTCGAAGTTTCGTGCGTTTTATGCATTCATCTGACGCCGTTCGTGGAAAAAATCAACTGGGCCTGGCTTGTACCGAGGGTGAAAACTGCCACTGAGTCACAATTCTGCAAAAACCTCAAACGTTTGCATCGGTACAAAAATGGCCAAACATGGCAAAGGCCCGTAATAATTGTTAGTAAATGTCATCGTCAGCGACATGCACTACAGATGGCACATACCTAATGCCTTAGAAGTAGCTGTATCGTAGGGGGGCTAGCGTATTGTGGACAACGATGGGAGCTGGGACGAATGAGATTCAACTTGCATAGGCTTTACACTCCTTGAATTTTAAATGCTTAATATGTTCGTAAATTAAGTTTTGTAGCCGTTGATGGTTGCTAATGGCAGGTGTTGAACGTAGAGTACAGTATTTCACTCGAACTGCTGGACTAGGATTCTCTAAGAGCATCGTGTGTGGAGCTGTTGTGATAATTCTCAACAAAAGACTACAAATGGTGGTGGTATTTGGGTGAGTTGTATCAGGTTGCTAACAATTGTATATTCAAAATTGTTTAAAGGGCACCATTGTTCGGGTTAACACTACATTGTAGGCGATGTGTGTGTCGAGATCATTTATCATTGCCAGTTATCTTTTTTCATCACTGCTATCCTCAAGGGAATACAGCTATTATATCTGTGAGAATTGTCGCTCTCGAAGGGAGAAATGAGGCTCATGATGAAAGTTTGTTTCCATCATGTGAAAATGGAATAGGATTTTCCATCATTTTGAAACAGAATAGGATTTTATGTTGCAACAAACCACCTCTTTGCTTTACTGCTGTCCTATTTTAGTACCGATTAATTACTTTTCAACTTTTGTCTCGTCTCATGAACATTTTTTAACCTTACCGTTTCCATGCACATGATGTGGGGGCTCTCTTGTGCTTAGATTTCATATTTCATTCCCTTCACTTCACACTAATGATGAATTCTTTTCTTGGAAACATCGTTGTACAACATCTTTGATTTCCTTCGGTTAGGAGACAGACTTTAACTAACTTAGAATCTAATCTATTTTGTAAATATTTTCCCCTATAGATATCAAGGTGGATATGTACTGTGTCTCGTAAAGTGGGTTATAATTCAAACTGTTTTCTTAGTTTTGACAGTGAGTTCAGTTTCTATGCAATGCTCCTGCATAGTTTTTGAGGCTTATATCTGTGCAAGTACTTTTTGCATTAGTTCATTGGTATGATATGCGCTGTATAATTCTGAATCAGAAGCTGTGGGAGGCGCTGTTATGAAGTTCCATATTTTTATGTCCGTGTTTCCGTCTCTTTGAAGCTACTAGGAAGAAGAAAGTTGTAAGCGTTTTCCATTTGTGCGCAGGATTGCGAGGAGCGAGAGGTGAAGGCGATGCGCGCTGTTCGGTGCCATCGTAAGAGCCAGAGGCAAGACCCCGATGCTGCTGAGGAGTCCGTCTGCACCTGCCATAAGCCCCCCTCTGCTGACATGATCATCTGTGCTCTCTGCTCCCACGCTTACCACCGTCAGTTGCTTTTATTTCCCGTCTCTGTAATTTGTACGGTGTTCTGTCATTTGAGGCTAGGGCGAAACTTCGGTTACCTTTATTTTTTATAACAATTGAATGTACAAAACGTGTGAAAAATGCTTACTGTCACCAGTACAAAATTTCCTGTAATTATTTCCTTGGACTACTGGTGGTTTTCAGTTTTATCCTCTTCGACTCTAGGGTTATTTTAAATTTTCACTCCTTTTGTGTAGGGTCGTAGCTCAACTTTACCCATTCCCGTTTTAATTTGTGTTCACCTAGCTGGATGTCAAATTAGTTTCATTGCGGACTTGCACTCCTTGCCCCTTTTTCAAGGAGCTTTTTCTGCTGTTTACTAGATGACTCTGCAACCCTACCTATTATGTCGGTGTTTTTTTGAAATGCTATTAAAAATTCCTAAGATGGAAGGCTTCTTACTTGAGCGCAATTTTTTTTGTGTAGCTGGATGCGTGCCGTTAAGCAGCTGCCGCACTTTACCGTCGCTCCCAGCAACCTCTTCCAGTGCGATGCCTTCCTCGCCTTCCTTTTTGTGTCCTTCATGCCATCGTTCCTGCAGACCCAAGATGGAGAATATTCTCACGCTCCTCTTGCAACTGCAGAAGATCCGTGTCAGGTTTGTTCACATTAAAGTTGTAGCTTTTTTTTGTGAGCTGGTGTGTGCTAGAATATGAAACCCTAACCACTCGCACTATATTAGACTCGTTATTTTGCTGACGTGTTGTGATATTTTCGTACCACTAAGTCCGGTAAATTTCTGGTGCATGACATTAGTAAACAGTATAAGGGTGAGAGTTGTTTAAGTTGGGCTTACACTATTGAACAAATTGGGTTTTTTGAGCTGTGCTATTTCATTTAATGTCATGCTGTCCTTGTTTTGTATTTAAACGTCCGATTTCAGTATGGATATGAATATAAATCGAATAACATGGGTGTTAGTTTTGTAATCTATTTGGTCAAGAATTTGGTGTGCTAACTGAGCAATCGACTCATGTTGGTGCAAAGATTAGTTCCCTTTTTATGAACGATATCTATGTTGCCAAAGTAGCTTTTTTCTGTTGAAATCTACTCTTAAAAATTCTAAACTTCTTGCGCCCGTGAAGAGTTGGTTGGGACTGAATGGCCTTTTTAACAAATTATAATTAGAAGTAGGCCAGACATCCGAATTTTGTCAAGAAACAAGTCCAATTTGATAACACTGGATAAAATATCCTTCATAAGAACTTCGAGGAGCGAGTAGCTCTTGATTCAAAGGAATAACGAGACTTTAATTGAAGGTGAGAACACGAAGAAGTTTCTTCTTTTTGTGTAATATTATGTTAAATTTGCTTCTCTTTAATTTAGGAAGTAATTTTCATTATTATGATCTTCTCATTTGTCATAAACTAGCTCTAGTTGTAGCTTCCGATGATTCTACCCTGTATCTTGTTCTTTCAACTGTGTTAAGAATTTTATGTAGTCCCAGGAAATGGGTTTTTTAATTTTTTTTGAGGTTACATTTTCTGTCCAAGAAAGTGTGAACTATTGAAACGAAATTACATTTGAATTGCGTTGTGACCGATGCTAGTTCTTGAGTTGGACTCCATTTGGACTTGGTGACGCGCATCACCTCCTGACCATAGCTTGTGTTATGGGAGTGGGAAAAACAATGTAGTTCTTGTGTATCCAAGCAATTTTGCCCAAGTTAGGAGGGAACCAGGAATATTACAATGGTCATCTGACGACCTACTTTTATCTAAGTAGTATTAATTTATTGTGAAATGATTTCTCGCTTGTACTGCATACGTATGTATGTAGTGGTAATTATTCATAGGAGCATTTATATTTCCAGGTTTTGTGAGGCAATAGCCTTGCAATGCCTGACGGAAAGAGCAATGGCGTGGCAGGACAGAGTGCAGACTCTACTGCAAGAGCCTGGACTGGCTGCTGCTTCTGCATTTCTGCAGCGTGCGCTGGCACTCCTCGCTTCTCCTTCCTCCACAGCTGATAAGGTGTGTAGCATTAAGCTTTTTGCTGGGTATGATCTGTTCACTCAACTTTTGGTGACACTACCTGTATCGGGACACTACAGCTTTTCTTCTTTTTTTTGGTCGGATTCACATTGAGTAAATGATATTAGTTGAGTGTCTACGATGCAGGGCAAATTATTCTGAGGCTTACAATTTGTGGTCATTGATGACAGCCTTTATATGTTACATTTTTTATGCTAAGATTACGATCACTAATCGAAGCAGGGGCACCAATTGAATTTATTGAATGTGAATAAAATGATTTTTTATATCGAAACGAGCTTCCTCCTGCTATCCAATGCGACGGCGTATGCTAGCATACACGTGCCGTCAACTGTGCAGAATTTTAGGACAGTCTCTTCTCGAGGGAAGAGAAGATCGTGCTATCCTCAGGGAGGATATAACGATTGTGTTCGGGAATTCGCCGTCCCAGAGGGAAAATTTGAAGTCTTGAGAGGAGAGTTACGAAGGCCATCTTTTTGTCCAAATATGATAGTTTTTGTTTTGTCAAGGACCATCTTTCTTCGGTTAACTTCTGTCTTATTTTTCATCACTTATTTCTGTCTTTTCCAACTTTAATCTCCATTCTTAAACTTCATTCCTAACTTACTGATTCTATGTGGATGTTGTTTGAGTTACACCTTTTGCTTACATTCCCCGTTTCCATAATTTCGTACTAAATGGTGCTTTCCACCTTACATTCTTCAGAACACCGTTGTAGTTAGGGAAGCTTAATTTAATCTAATCTAAGGATTTAAAAATGGAAATACAATAAGCACTTTGTAGTTTTTGTGTTTTCTTAATGTGTCATAATATTTTTAGGATGTAAAAGGCAAGAAGGAATGTCTGACGGGAATAATATTAATAAATATCTAATGCAAATAAATGTATTTTGTGAATGCCTCCTTGCTTCATTCTAACTGCCATTTATGTGCAGGATGACGGCAAGTCTGAAACCCTGTGGAGCACAAACTTAGGTTTAACCTCACCCCCTTCTGCTCAGCGCAACTCGTCCGCCATTTCCCCCGGCCTCGTTACCCCAAAAGTGGTGACATCTGTGCTGTCTACCCTAGTCGAGTCCACTGAGGCGCCTCTGCTGAATATTAACGAGTCCCTTCTCAAAGACATGCTGGAAATGGTGCTGGAGGGCGAGCTGCTCGAGGTGACCATGGAAGAGACCACGACCCTGTGGCAAATGCTGCAGTTGGCGTTAATGCCCGTCAGCGCCACCAGCGAGGTGCTCATGGAGCTTGCAGGGGTCGGTAGGGACAGCTACGAGCCCTCGCAGCAGACGCCTTGCTCCAACAAGAAGCGGAAATCCCACGAACCTGAAATGAAGTCTAATAAAAATATGAACAAGTCGCCTAAGCGCGTCAAGGTTGGAGGCGGTACACCGAACTCGTCTAATACAAGGGACTCGTCAAATCTTTCTAAGAACACTGATCTCAATAACGACACTTCTAATAACTGTAATCCTAGTAATATTAATAGCAGGCTTGCTTCAGCAGTGAACAATAACAAATCAACAGGCGACGATGTTCCTAGGAAATCAATCAAGAAGAAGTCCAGTTCTATGAGCAAACTTCCTGAAGGCAAGAAGAAAGAAGGAGGGCCTGTTAGTGCTGGGTGCATAGTCAAGAAAAAGCGACCCCTTGTCTCTAGTCTGTCTAGCGGGAATATTATGAATAAACCCCAGACGATGAAATCTCCTCTTTCTCCTGCACCACTAAAGAAACCCTCCGTCAACCCATCTAAGTCCGGCAAGTCAGGCCCCGGTCCCGCGTCCAAGAAAAAGCCTGTGACCGCCCCCACCTCAAGCAGCAGCTGCACCAGCAGTTCTGACGACGAGGACGTTTGCGCGGCCGCTCGCTGCAAGATTCCCATTGGGTCAGCGGTAGACTGGGTGCAGTGCGACGAGTGCAATGGTTGGTTCCACTACGTGTGTGTGGGCCTTAAGCATACCGACCTCAGGGAGGATGAAGATTATATCTGCGCCACATGTCGGGGAGCCAATCCGTCACGAGCTAAGGTCAGTGGCTGCAGGTCGCTTATCGTTGAACTGTTCGTGCTTATTGAAGTGTTTGGGTGTTTTGAGTATGGTATGATGATGCAGTTCATTACAGTGACGGGAATTTTTTATTTAAGCTGTGTGGGAAATTAGTTGTGTAACTAATCCATTAGGAGCATAGTTATTTTGTTTTGCTGGTGGTTATGCTGCTAAGGAACAAAGTATGTAAGGTTGAAATGGAGTCTAGTGAGAATAGCGAAAAACTTGGTCTCAAAATACCCTTTCTCAGAGGGATACCATTGTATGTAAAGGAATTAGCGCTCTCACAATATGTGAGGCCTCGAGCTGAAGGTTATGTAGGCCTTATTTCGGTTGATGTTGAGTAAATTTTTGTTATATTGCAAACCTTTTTTTTGGTTCACTATTATCCTGTTTTTCAGCACCTTCAACTTTCTTCTTCAATTTTTACCTTGTTTCATGAACTTCTTTCTCAACTTTTTGTTTCTATTGCAAGAGTTCTTGTGTGGGAACACCACACCTTGTGCCTAGATTCCCTGTTATTTAAACTCCATACTAAATGGTGCCTTCATCCTTTCTCTCTTTGGAACACTTTTGTGGTTTTCAGGAAGACTTGAGCAGACTTACAGGATCTATTCGAATAAAATTGTAAGATGGCGAAAATAGGGGTGAAGTCAGATAGATGAATTGTTGAGCATCGAACTGCCATTGGACGTTAGTTTTCTTTTTATACCCCTGACTTTTAAATTTATGTAATTCGGACACCTATATGCTAACGCCGAAATATTTCATTTTAATCGATGAGATAGCCTGTATAAAGGTTCTGAGACATCAGCTTCGCTGTGATGCATTATTCAAGTTTTTAGTTTCTACGAGTGGAATAAAACGGGCGTCTGCAGATTCACAGGCATTCTCAGCCTGAGCGATCATAAAAGCGTACAGTGAGATGCAAAGTAACTTGTTAAAATGGCTCTTGTTTCCTGGTAGACCTGGTCTCTGGTGTAGGCGTTCCTGAAGTTTTTTTTGGGGACTAAAACCAACTTGGAAAAACGAGATCGCTGTGAGCTCACATCACTCTATACTGAGTGTGTGGAGGGCTACACTAACTCAGTTGTTAGGGCGGAGCTCTGAATTATAACGAGGGGTTTCGTTGTTTGAATATTCTGAGTTAGGCATTTTTTTTCATTTGGAGTAGAAGTGGCTAATTTGGGAGCAAATCCTTAAGTGGTTAGACGAGCCTGATATCATGTTACTTTCTTTTACTTGGTTAATTCGTTGTCTGCTCAATGATGTAAGAACTGTGTCCATATTTGTGCTCTTTTCCTATCTACAGAACATACTAAATAAATGTATGGAATAAAGCATGTGGTATATGAAATGCGTTCACTTCGTTTACAGGCCTCTGCCACTGCTTCGAGATGTTAGAACACCAATCATGGCGTGAAGACTTGTGAACACATCGAGCGGCGGCTGCTGCTGTTGTAGTAGACAGTTTGGTGGCGCTAAATCTACTGTTGGCGGTGGCGGCCATCTGGATGTTACCGCCTGTCACGTCAAGCCGCTTTCGCAGCGTTATCATGCCGTCTTAATCGATTATAGTTCAAAATGAAGCGTCAGAACTCCGTTGTGACGCTACTCGCTATGTATCATGGTATAAATATGAGCTATCAAATTGAGGTTTGGGTTTTGTCTTCAATTTCTGGTTTGAATTGATGTTTCGTTCGAGTTTTACGGTCATATGGTTCGACCTAGTGTTTCCTTATTACAAGGCGGCTGGGGCTTAGATGTGGACGTGTGCATCAATGAATTGGACTTGCCAACTAAATTACGCTTCGTGTCTTCAAAATGTGAAGTTACTCATTTGGATTTACTCTGTACTTTTGTTGAACTAACGAGTTTCAATGCAGAATTCTTTGAATGTGCGGAAAAAAGAAAACCAAATTATAATTAAACCGAATTTGACCAATAAATGAATAGCATCTCTGTACATGTACATAATAGGCGTAAGGAAAATTGTGCGTGCCTGTTTTCTAGGCTTTAAATGCTACTTCAAGTCTAGGTGAGCGGCCTGTTGTAGAACTGTCACGTTTAAGTAAGTGTGTAGACGCACTTTTTGTGACCCTATTGTGTTGTTCGAATTTACCTTTGAACTCGTGCGCTTTGACCTGCATCAGTGCAAGCTACGTGATTGATATGAAATTAAATATAGTGCCCTCACGATGCAGATGCACACGTCCTTGTAGTATTACTTGTTTATCTTACGGTAACTTGGGTCTGTCATTCATAATGCTTTTTGCCCGTTTATTTCTAGTTGCGTGTCTGCAACGATGAGGTTCCTTTGGACTCGATCTCTCTACTAACATTCTCCTCATTCGTAGCTCCTGGCCCCAGCGAATGATGGGCATGCAATATTCCACTGCTACAGTCGACCGCTGCTAGTGGGTCAGTTGAAATTCTCATCTCATTACTATACAGGTATCGACTGTATAGTAATGAGATTGCTATCAAGTATTCTCTTTGGTATCGGTTTTGCAGTATAAATTGCAAAAGTGTTGACCCCCTATGGCTACCTAACTGTTGCAGAAACGGTCTAGAGTTCGGACATCTGTTTGGTACCGGTCAGAGTCTGTCGTCTTAGTATCATCTACATGTTGATATTGAGATAAGATGAACTATCGGTATTATGATTTTTAGTATTAACTCATAATTTTTGACTGTCTGTGCACTTTTAGAGACGATCAGTTCCATTCGTAGCTGCAGTTTAGAGCAATCCCCTCGCAGTGTGAGTGAACGCCGCTTGTACCCCACCAACCTCGTCTACTGTTGCTTAGCTCCTCTCCTGTATAAAAAACCAAACCAAAAAAATGGCAAATGTTCAAGAAGCGCCCAAAAAGAAGCTTACCAATGATTTTTTACTACTTTTACCCAAAGGTATTCGTGTCAAGCTGCGACTCTCGCTTCTGCGGTAGACAACGACGCGCAGCCAACATATGAACTTAGTTATTTTGTTACGTGATGACTGCTTCCTTCAAGAGCTATTGAGTATTGACGTATTTAAGGCAAAACTTAGATTTACAATAAGTTTGATTAGGAAGGTAGTGAGAAACGTTTTGTTTTCTTTGCAATTATAATTAAAATTAGAGCTTTCGAGTTAGCTGAATAATGATCGTGATCTTCAGTACTTGAAGAAACTTCAAAATCTATGATTGTTGTTCGCACAGTGTTGTTAAAATTTTGCACGATTAATGATAAGGAAAAGTGGGGATTAACTAAATTAGTATATCAGGCGAAGTCGAAGATATTCTCTAGAAAACACTAAGTTAGCAGATCTTCGCTTCCATTTTCTTCTTTAATTGTGCAAAATTTCAGGAACACTTCTTGTGCTACAAACATGGTTTCTGTGCTGGCTTCTGATACTGGAGGTGAATGTCACTTCATTCGAAAACTTGTTTTTAATGAAACAATGTGTTTCTTGTTACTTTGCTAATTTCCTTTATTTTAAAGGTTTGAAGGAGTTGAATGGGCGTAGACGTTGAAACTATAATGAGGCGTCTCGATGTAAGAACGAGCAGTGCTTGACGCATGCTGCTATTTTATACAGGTTACTGAGAGCGCCGTTCCTGAATGTCCATTCAATTATTTCCACCTTGGTCAGTCAAAGCACAGGTGATGTTTTCTTCAATTTTAATGCTTGTTTCAAATTTCTACGCTCTTACGAGCTGAAGATAATGACGATTGAAGTATCCCATTCAAGACTTACTCAGCAATAGAAAATCGCGAATCTTTTTTGCAGCATACTTTATTTTCCCTGCGCGCCTGCTGGACCCGAATATCTTAGCCTGTGGTATAGAATCATTGGTTAATTACCGTTTATCCCTTAGAAATTGTGTGTTAACTTTAAGTCACCTTAGACTTTTTCTTTTCTCTTAAAGGTACTTTCTCATGTTTTTTTTTGTGGGAGGGGCCTCCGCTGTGAAATGTAATGCTCTTGTAAATTACCTAGGTCGAACATTTATAGCGATGCTTCCAGTGATGCGTGTTGGGCATTTGTTTTGTTCGTCTCTGTTTTGAATTTGGTGACTTGCGTCTCGTCTTGCTTTGGGTTCAGCATATTTTCTATCATGGCTAGATACCCACGGCGGTAAACCTACAGGTCACAAAATTGATCACTTGTGCGGTACATAAAATTAAATTTTTTTTAGGGATTTTGTGTATTCAGAAATAGTTTTGCTCTTCAGATGTCTTTCAGTATGTCAGCCACGAGGACTGTTTATTTGTTTTGCAGTGGCAATCACTCAGTATCACTGAAACTTGTAACTATCTGCTTTTTTGGGAAGAATGTACGTAGTGTGAGCGTGGGGCAATTGAATATCTTTAATTCGTTTCCCATCTGTCTGGATCGCAAAAAATGATGGAAAATTTAAATACTTCTTATTTCCTAACCTTCGAATTTAAACTAAAATAATTAAAATTGTACTGTAAGCGATGGTTTTGGCTACTGTGAGCCTTGTTTTTGATGTGGAAATTTAAACCAGAGTTAAAATTAATATTTAACTTCTTAAATTAACATTTAACAGAGTTAATTATTAACATTTCAATTCACTGTGGGTAATCTATTGACTCGAGGAGGTGTGGAGCTACGCAGGTTCGTCAGACCATGCCGGCCTCAAGCTTGAGATGTAGTGCCTTGTGAGCCCAGCATGCTCTAACGCGGACATGTTGAGGGCAAGGTTGGTTGAAAAAATATTTGGGTAGGGAATTGAACAATTGCGTTTTTGAAAATTACTACTCACACTCACGTGTTCGAAACCAGAACTATTTTTGGGGTGCATGTTTTTACAACTCTCATTTATTCTACGGCGCTTCGAATCGATGGATGCATATTTTTCCAATACAAATACGTCGCTTGTTGCTCGTATTAATAGCTCCATAACTTTTGTATCATACTTCCATCTCTGATTTGGATAATTATGTACATAGTGCTTCTGTTCCGTATTTATTGAATTCTTTCAATCGTTTATTTTCTGCATTTTCTCTATTTATCCTTTCTTCACGTGTGCTCATTTTGGTATTTTATGTTTTATTTTCTTCAAGCAAGAGAGGTTAGTATGGTGTTGCTCATCGTCAGTGAGCTCTGGGGCATTGGATGCATACCTTCAGTGGTGGTAACCTGTGCCTACTGCTGACTGTGTTGAGTAAGCAGCAGTTATTACAGAGCTCAGTGATGGATTTGTTTTAGAGTTACCTATTTCTTATTAAATTCATTCTCTGTATCTCATTTATCGTGGGAAAGGCAGGCATCCTGTTTAACTTACCTTCCGCGTGAAAATCTCGTATGTTTTATTCTTTCCTGAATATTTCGTTCTCTTAAGACGCTTCTTTGTATTTTCGAACGGGGACAGGGGGTAAAGCTTGCACACAGTTTCCATTACGTTTGTTTTGTTTGCTCATTGATTCTTTTGTCATGAATTTACGTAAGCAAAGATAATATTTGAAGGTTAAATCAGATTATACAGAAGACCAGAATCAATAATGTACGGGTTTTACTTGCACGGCGCTGTGAGAATTATGGAATCATTGAATTAGTTTGCGATAAAATTAATTTTAATAATTTTAATTTATGACCAAATTCAATTGTTTTTTGAGAGGTAATACTTGAGTTTAAAAAAGTGTTCTCACTGGGCATCTGAAATTTGTTGTCATTTCTACAAGCCTACATCGTTGGAAAGCCGTGCACAGCCTGATTTCCAAACCCTTTACGTAATTTACGATTGCGTAAATTGTTTGAAAATCTGGCTCCACGTCTGCAGGGATTTCCAACTGCGGGTAGCGTAAAATAATCGGCAAATAGCGTTGTGTTATTATTTTCTTCGATTTATTTTCTTAAGTGATGCCGTGTAAATTTTTCCCTTGGAACGAAATTTACCGTGAGATCACGGGAGGTTGAAGTTACGATTCACCAAATTTATTTCTGCCTGCGTCATTTCTGGTCTGTTGTCGTTAAAGCGACTTTTTGCTCAATTGGAATCGCCCCAACGTTCATCTCGTCCTACATGATGCGAATAGATTATCATTTTTTCACAATAGCCCTGATATTTCTCGTTCTTTTGGCAACTTGATGTGATTGGCATGACTATCAAGTGAAGTTGTTAGTTCAGGCGCATCAGGGGTTGATGGGCGTCTGTCTTGATTACAAATGTAACGAAAATTCGGTGCGGAGTCCTTTATGGCCTTTGCGTTTGTTGTAACTTTCGGTTATTTTACATTTCAATTATTTCGTGCATTGTAAATTCTTTCAGATCATTCATTGAAGTACCTTATTGCAGTTTCGGTTGTATCTAATTGCTTATTAGCCTTTTCATTGAACTAATTGAAACATGGTTACATTTTCTTCGAGCCAGAAACAAATCGGTTTCACAATATTCAGCTATGGAGCTAGAATTGTATTGTTTCTATTATTAAATGTAACCTTTCTTTGTGATTACTATAACTCGATTTCATGGCTGTTCGTCTCATTTGCACTTTGATCGTTCACCTGCCAACTAGCGCTTTTCACGTTTTTTGACGCCACCAACCATGTACCAGCCCGACTCCTGCTTGTGGCTTATCCCTTTCATCGATCTATTGACAGCTAAATAGTCTCTGACCGAAGCTGTCGTTGAATGTTCATTATTATTCATCCTTTCTTGAGTTTATTTCCAACAGTTCGTACGCTGCTGTTGCATCACCAAATTTTACATCTGAATGTTGAAATAATAGTTCAAATTGTCTTATATTATCGGTTTCTCCGTTACTGTCGCACCGTGTTGAAGTGCACTTGTGCTGTTCTTGCTGATGGAGTGTTGGCTGTGACGCGGGTCAAATCCTTCTTTCCTGATGGTCTTTCAATTCTGATTAGTGTTGAATTTCTCTCATTATCTGGACATCATAGACGATGAAAGACAATGTACGAAACTAAACTTCCCGTTTAAGCTCAGAAACTATTCCGGCCTCACCCCTGTACTCACCAGCCAGACAACTTTTAGCGTGGAATACGAGACGGGCGTTGCCTCTAGTTCCTGAAGTTGTACTCGCCATTCCTCGTCGAGAGTCGTCGATTTGTATGTCACGTTCTCCTTTCCCTTTGAACTTTTAGGTTTGTAGTGGAATTTGGATTCAACCGCACTAGCTATATCGTTGTGTAGTAAGGATTGTTTGTCAACGTCTCGCGGTGAAGCAATGACACCTTATTCTCGCGTTCTCCATTATTTTTGTTGTGTGAATTTGTTTGTTTTACTTGTGTACATACGAATTTGTGTGTCTGTGTGCTACCGAGATGTTAGTTTCACGTTATTTGCTACATTAAAATGCTAGTGAAGCATTAATGTTAGAGTTCGTAGTGGTGGCCTGATAAGAACGGTAATAATCTTGGTGGTCATGATCACCTCGAGTTTCACACTAATAAGATGTATTAAAGACTATCACTGATGATGGTGTAGTGTACTTGTGCCTTTCATTTGTCCTGTTTTCTAAGGACATTGGTTTCGCAAACGAGCGAATATGGCGAACTAGCGGCCAAATTGTAAGGCAACCGACGCAATGGCGTCCATGGGGGCTGCTAAATCGCGTGGTGCAAGTTCGACCTCTGCTCACGTACTTTCTGCACTCCAGACGTACTCATCTGTAGAGTTGTATTATCAAAACTGTTTCACCTCTTCCGCTTTATTCATTTGGGTTTGGGGTTGGTCCCTGAGTCATTTTCAAGAAAAAAAATTCAGTTTTTTTATTATTCTTTATTTCAAAGAACAGTTGCGAGTCATTACTTAGTCGGAAATGTGCCAGGTGCGTAAATGGAAATTTCCGTAAATGCTCCTCAAGTTCAGCAGTAACCTTTCAAACGAATTGAAAGAAAAGTTAGAACTATCCTTCATTTTTTTTTTCATTATCAGCTACAAAATAAAATTTACTGCGTCTTAATCGGAAATATTGTTACATTCATGTTGTGGGAGATGGGCACCAGCATCGGCATAGGAAGCAGGGATTGGAGCGTAGATTGTTTGTCATAAAGCCCCAACCTCCGCCTCGGAGCCGGGTGTTGGCCGCAAGAAAGGAAATTGGTGGAGAAATTATCCTCAAAGCTCAACCAAATTTTGAAAAGAATCTCGCGTTCACAGCCTGACGTGGGTGGTATTTATTGGAAGGCGGAGCTGTTCCTGATCCAAAAAAGTTGATATAATTAATGTTCAAAGGGCCGTGAATATTCGCACATGAGCGTACAATTCTTGTTCAGCTGAGAAAAGGTTTTTAACGACGTACAACAATTGTATCCATGGTTTCAACAGCAAATCAGGGTTAATTCATCATTGTCCGAATTTGAATATCTCATTCTCCATAGAGTCGAAGTTGTGAGAATGCAACAAGATTTTTTAAATTCGAAATAAATTTATTTCCAAATTTATGTGGTTATTCAAGTCAGTTTTACTTCGTCATTTTACACACATGCTTCAGTTTATGATGAAACACTTTTTAAAACAGTAATCCAAAATCTCATGATAACGTCGCTTTAGCATACAAGGTTCTTGATTCAGAGGTTCGGTGAAAAGAAAAATATTAGTGCGACACGTCTCTTAGTAAAACGCGAGTCAATTCCTCTGAAAAATGAAACTGAGGGCGTGCACGGTTATATCAAAGAGGTTATTTAGGAGCCTGCGTAAATCGCTTGCATTGAAGCGGTCCCTAGAACTGTAATTTCTTGCTTGAGACAACCTCACGACCGAATTAATAAAGATCGACAACTTAATCGACAGAAAGAATAATGGATAATAATGAATAGAGAACTGTATAAATTGTTTTTTGGTGAGCAATCGGGATATTAGTTCATTTTAAAGGTGTACAATGAAGCCTAGCTAGGTACATCTAACGGTCGAATCGGAGATGTTATGCCTAGAGACGCCAGATGTAGCTATCGCAATGCCACTAGTTATTGGTAACAAAACCCAAGACTCAAAAGAGCAAAATTGATCTACTGGGAGATTTGAAGATGGAAAATTACGGAAACTAATTTAATTTCTGATGAGAGGAACACGACAAATATTTCAATTCTGGAAATTTTACGTGTTCCCTTTACCACGTTTACTGGTACCAAGTGTATTTGTTTATATGTGTGGAGGGAACATTGCTGAATATTGACAAGGATGTGATAGAAGGTACATTCTAACTAGAGTGTATCTAGTCGACCTGCACCTTTACGTGGTGGTACTATTAGTATACCTACTTGTCTTTGATATACATTAAATAATTAATGTAAAATAACAGGCTGACCTCATTTAATTATTCTTGATAGCTTGTTGTAGGTAGAACCAACGCAGGCGGCCCCCCCTCCATCGGGGTTTTGTATTATTTTGTTCTTTTATGTAGATTATTAAACCAATATCATCTGAGGAGCTTGTAAGCAGTTACAAGGTGCCCTCTAGCGATTGTGCTAGGGGGAGCCAACCGGGGTCTCCCCAGTACGCGATGGAAACCCATCAATCCCTACCTGCCGCTGACGACCTGGAAACTCAAATGGATACAGTTAGTTCTGCTCTAATGCAGACTAACGATTTGCCTCCTCTAAGTGTGGACCCCACACAAGGAGCGAGTGCCGAGACTGAGTTGAATAATGGAAAAAATCAGACGAATGAGAGAAACTTGTGTAACGAAGACGCTTCAAAGACCAAAACAGTGGGAGCTGAGGCAACCCGAGAGCCTAACAATGATGAGGAAGCTGTGACCGGAGATGAACAGAGCATCTGGAAAACGATGAACCGTCGACAGGTGAAGAGGAGACGACGAGATGACCGGCGAGCGCGTCAGATGCTGAGACTGGAAGGAATGTTCGAGAACTCCATACCATACTATGTCAAATATTATACTGTGCGATTCCCTGGGGTCAATATCTCCAGAGATTTGAACGTGTTGCTGGCAGAACGCGACATTACTAAGACGATTGGTACTCCAAAGAAAATTGTAAAATCTGGCTATAACAGTCTCCTCATAGAGCCAAAGCAGACACGTGCTCCCGATGTGGGCAGGAAGGGCATCAAAAGAGCTCCTGTCCTAATGCCGTCCGATGCTATCATTGCGGGCAGCCGCATTACTCAAATGACAAACAATGCCCAAAATATCAAATTGAAAGTGAAATTTTAGCCACTCAACAGAGATTGAAGACCTCTCGCTCAGAAGCTATGGACCTCGTTTTGGAGAAACATCCGGAGCATGAGCGGATGTATAGCGCGGTAGTTAGGGGAGATGCAAGTACCCCTGCGGAAGAACCCAACCCTGCTGCTCCTCAGGAATATATGCCACAACAGCCGACTCACACTGAACAAGAACCTGCAAAACCAGAAATAAGGCCAGTTCAGGCAAAAAACAACAATGAACAACCTCCTAACCAAACCACTGCGTGCACTGATTCTACTCCTCGCAACGCTAAATCCACTCCAGCTACAGCTGATGTAAAATCGAAGGCCACCGATTCAATTAGTACAAGCTCAGGAACTCCAACAGTTGCCGTATCCCAACCCATCATTTCACCAAAAAGGACGACGCAAAAAGAAATGAATAACGCCACACTCTCTAAGCCCAAGGTGCCTACAGTCTACAACCGACAACGAAAACAACTGGAGCCAAACGGAGAACCCCCTAAAACAGTGAAAGGCCAAAAACCTACGCCAGCTTCTCTCACCAAATACTCTTTCAAGCGGAGGGAGGCAACTTCCAGCCTTACAAACCTCCAAGGCTATGGAAGCGACGATGACGATGGCAACTCCAGTAGAAACTCAATGACCTACAAACCAAAGCCTACTGCACCAACCAAGAAACAGCGGACGACATCGCCACCATCAAGAAGCCGAGACCGAGCATCGAGATCAGCAGAAAGCCAAAAAATTCAAGTGATCGGAACCTGAAGGAAAACAAACCAGTACCTCTATTTGTAAATGAATTTTGATTCATTTATTCAATGGAATTTGGAATCGTACCGAACCAAATTCTGTGAACTTAAACAACTCCTCAATCTATACCACCCTGCATGTGTCTGCCTTCAAGAGACCATGCTCCGGGACAGAACGGTGACACCACCCTCTCAGTACTCTCTCTATACCTCTGGTGTGACCCGCGCTGATGATCACGAGCGGGGCGCTGCAATATTGATCCACAGGACAATACCGCATCACCGGATTGACTTGCGTACCACATTGCAAGCAGTAGCACTACGTATTAATCTGCACCGGACATACACCATATGCTCGGTCTACTTGCCGCACATCAATATACAACACCAAGAAGTTGAAAATTTGATTTCCCAGTTGCCTACCCCGTATATTATAATGGGGGACTTCAATGCTCGAAACCAACTATGGAATGACAACGTGGTAAATGATAAATGACAACTCATGGAAAGAATAGTAAGAGAAAATAACATCTGTATCATGAACGACGGACAACCTACACATTTTCACAGGCAGACGGGATCCCTCTCTGTCATCGATTTAACACTATGCTCTCCTGACTGCTATCTGGATTTTAAATACCATGTTAATGCAAACCTTTATGACAGCGATCACTACCCTATCCATCTCGATCCTGTCCATCCTCAAAATATGCAAGCCAGATATGAACGGTATGACCTAAACAAAGGAAATTGGACTCTGTTTAGCAGACTGACCCAGTTGTCAAGTGAGGATATCGACCAGCTGAATGGAAAGAATGTTGAGGATCACACAGCTACTTTGACCAACATCCTACAGCAAGCTGCTGATACATCCATACCTCGCAAGAGCGGCTCTCTACCGCGACCTCCGGTACCGTGGTGGAACTCTGAGTGCAAAATTGCAAAACGAGAGCGTACGCGAGCTGAAAGAGCCTTGGAAAGATGTAACAATGCGTATAACAGGATCCGATACAATAGAGCAAAGGCAATCTGCCGGAAGACCTTCCTGACAAGTAAACAAACATCCTGGAAAGCTTTCATCAGTAGTATAAATACTAAAACCAGCCTAAACTTAGTATGGAAAAAAGTCCAAAAGCTGTCCGGAAAATTTAAATTGACTCCAACCCCAAAATTGAGAGATCCCCGTACGAACAACCTGACTGAAACATTGCTGGAAGCTGCGGAGATGCTGGCGGGACACTTCTCATCAGTGAGTGATAAGTGATAACGCAACCGTCGACGCGTCCTTCACGCGATATAAGGAAAGGTGGGAAGGAAGACCGCTGCGCTTGGGGGAGACAAAGAAGCATACAATAGCCCCTTAACCATGTCAGAACTTAAAACTGCCTTACGCACAACCAGCGATAGCGCTGCTGGCCATGATGACATCTCGTACAGCATGATTAAAAAAGCCCACGAAACCTTCCTCCCTGCAGTACTCTCTCTCTTCAACAAAATATGGTCCCAGCAGGTATTTCCAGCAACTTGGTCACTGACGATAATAATAGCAATTTTAAAAACTGGTAAAGATCAGACATCTCCAAATAGTTACCGTCCAATTGCTCTCACCTCATGCTTAAGCAAACTGTTTGAAAAAATTGTTAACAGGAGACTAGTCTGGTTTTTGGAATCAACTAGAAAAATAGTAAATATCCAATCTGGCTTCCGGAAGAACCGAAGTACCACCGACCATTTGGTGACGCTGTCATCACACATCGCTTCGAGTATTACTTCAAAGAATCATCTTATTGCCGTCTTCTTTGATCTACAGAAAGCATATGACACCGCATGGACATACGGAATCCTACTGAAACTTCAGAAATATGGTATACATGGGCACCTTCTTGCTTTCCTAAGCAACTTCATGAAAAATAGAAAAATTAGAGTCCGTCTCCAGAATGTCCACTCGTCAACCAAAAGCCTCCAAGGAGGAGTCCCTCAAGGAAGTATCCTCAGCTGCGTGTGTTTCCTTATTGCCATAAATGATATCGCTGATGAAATTCCGCAGAGTGTCCAGCGGCTTCTATACGTAGATGACTTTGTCATCTATGTGTCGGGCAAAAAACCGGAGTGCCTAAAACGACAATTGCAGATCGCTATTAACCACCTCACGCAATGGACAGCAACCACTGGATTTCAATTCTCCCCATCCAAAACAGTGACTATGCATTTCTGCCGTACTCGTGGCTGTCTGAAAGCCTCTCCCGAACTTCATCTAAACAATGCAGTGTTACCACATGTTGAGCAATTCAAGTATCTAGGATTAATCTTTGACTCAAGCCTTACCTGGCGGCCCCACATCCAATCCCTCAAACGAGCATGTTCACAACACATAAACCTAATGAAAGTCATATCCCATACCCAGTATGGAGCAGATCGGCAAACCTTGCTCCGTCTTTAAATGGGTCTACTAAAGCCAAAATTGGACTATGGCTCAGAAGCTTATAGCTCTGCATGTGCTACCCTAATGAACTCATTGCACACTGTGCAGAATTCTGCCCTTCGTGTGGCCACTGGTGCGTTCAAAAGTTCACCTATCTTATCACTCCATGCAGAAACAGGAATAAAACCTTTAGCGTATTACCTGGAAATAAAGATCGTAAACTATTACCTTAGACTGCTCACTGATCCTGCTCAACAAATTCTCTCAAAAATTCGCTGTGCTTCGGGACGCCTGCATGCAAACGAAAGAAACCCCAAACCATTTTATGTTCGCCTGCAAACTATACTAAGGAACTATGACATCTCACTGGAGTGCGTGGCTCCGGAGAGCGTCTCCCCCATCGCGCCGTGGGTCTCTCCCCCAGTAGCTGTGTGCAGTGAACTGGCTGACCTGCGTAAGCGACTGCTTGGAGCGGCCCCATCCAGAGCCCTCTTCCTCGATCACTTCGTACGTCACTCTGAAACAGCTGTCTTTTTTACCGATGGATCTAAAACTGAACATGGCACAGCATATGCAGCCGTCCATGGGTTAAACATACTAGCGGTCAAACTCTCATCAGTGGCTTCGGTGTTCACAGCTGAGTTGTGTGCAATACTGTCCGCGGTGCGCGCATCTCGAGCGGTGGATACGAGTATGATCACAATCGTCTCAGACTGTCGTAGCGCCCTACAAAGTATCATAAAACCCTGCAACACCCATCCCATAATAACGCAGATCTTAACGCTGATGACTGAGATCGGAAAAAATTATACATTGTGCTGGGTGCCTAGCCATGTGGGTGTGGCGGGAAACGAGAGAGCTGACGAGGCTGCACAGTCTGCCACCCAACGAGAGCGCCAGATACGCAAAGGAATGCCTCGCGGAGACTTCGCATGTGCCTTTAAAAGACTCGTCCATCAAAACTGGAATCATGACTGGCGTGAAGTGACTGAGAACAAACTCCGAGAAATTAAGGACACGACACAACCCCTCCGAACAAGCTGCTGGACCAACCGGGAGTGGGAGATAAAGCTGTGTCGCCTCTGTATTGGACATACACTTCTAACGCATGAGTATCTGATGAACAGGACTGCGCCGCCGCAATGTCACCAGTGTCAAGTTACTGTGAGTGTAAAACACATTCTCACAGAGTGCCAACGATATGCTGCACTAAGACGGCGTTACTTCGGTCAGAGCGAGGTGGTGATGAGCGAGTTACTGGGAGACTCTGGCCCAGTTGAATTGGGGGGAGCCCTCTATAGGTTTCTCCAAGAAGCTGACTTATTCTATGTAATCTAATTTCCCATGAGTTCTAAATTATAAAGACCAGGCAAATTGACAGTGATGCCATTTACAATTTTAGTTTGAATTGTGCTTGAAATGTAATGTGCTACTGCGACTCACTGTGCGGATCACTTGTTGGTGGTAACGGTGGTTAAACAATTACAATAATAATAATAATAATAATAATAATAATATTTCAATTCTTGTTTAATTCTGATCGCATTTTTACTGTTCCCTTTACCACGTTTTACCAGTAAGGTACCAAATTATTGTATCAAGCTTGGTGAAGAAAACGAAGTCGTCAGACAAGGATGGAGACAGGACTGCCAGCCCCCTCGGGGGGATACAAGTATCGCATCTATGGGAATTAGCGCTCCCAGGGGGACCATGTAAGGGCCTGAGCTGAAGGTTAGGTAGGCTTCCTTTTTGTTGAAATAGAATAGGTTTTTGTTTTGTTACGGACCATCTTTTTCCGGTTCACTGCTGTCCTGTTTTTCAGCACCTACTACTTTCTTCTTCAACTTTTTCTTGTTTCATAAACTTCTTTCTTAGCTTCCTGTTTCTGTGCACCTTGTGCACAGATTCTGCGTTCCCTCAACTCCTTACTAAATGGTGCCTTCCTCCTTCCTCTCTTGGAACATCTTTGTCGTGCAGTTAAGGGAGGCTAAAACTTGCTTACATAATAATCATAATAATAACAGCAGGACTGCCAGCTTACAAGCAAGTATTTAATTGACTCGGCACCTTCTCATGGTGGTACCGTTGCAATGCCCAATTGTTCTCTAGTCTATTTTTAGGTTTGCTTTCAAGGGATTAGAATTTTGAATACTTTACCAAATCCCCTCAATTAGGTTGAACTGAGCCGGGCGGTGGCCCCTGCTCCATCAGCATGCCCCTGCTCCATCAGACATGGGGCCCAATTTACGAGTATAATTATCTGTTTTTTAATGAGATTAGAAGTTAGTTTAAGTCTCCCTAACCGCTAAAAAAAGTTCCAAAGAGAGGGAGGAGGAAGGTACCATTTAGTATGACGATAAGGGAACGCGGTATCTTTGCAGAAGAGGCATAGCAACGGTAAGTTGAGAAAGTAGTTTATGAAACAAGATAAAAGTTAAAGAAGAAAGTAGTCGGTGCTGGAAGACAGGACAGCAGTGAACCGAAAAAATGTGGTCCTTAACATACCTAAAAACAACATTTTATTTCAACAAAAAGAAGGCCGACCTTACTCTCTGTTCATTAATTTGCCCTACTTTCCAGAGCTTCCAAACTGTTCAAGAAATTGGTTTTAAGTTACCTGTCTAAGTTATTCCAAATTGATTACTTTGCAGTATTATAGTAAAACCTCGATTGGTTCTGGCAACAGCCAGCAAACAACGCAAACCCCGGCCTCGAGGCGAGGAAACGCCTCTGAAGCCGAGCGTGTACGCACCAAAAGAAAAAAATACCTAAATTACCGATAGTTCTTTATAAAACCAATTCAAACACGGCTACAAATGTAGGTAGTGCGATCCATAAAACCAGCGCTGGTACTGAAATGAAAAACATGACCAATGAAAAACTAGATAAAATAGCCGAGACGACTCCACTCCCAGAATCCAACAGTGAGGACCGCAAACTGGACCACTTGGAAGCGAAGCTAATGAGGTGCTCGATACGATCACGGCTGAAGAGGCGAGCAAAAACTATGATACAGATAGATGTGAAATCGCAAACAAACCGCAGACAGCAGACGACCGAATAATAAAAAATGAACGTACACTCGAAAGAATTTTGAAAGTAAGAGCAGCGCATAACACGATACGTAACGTTAGTAAAGACCCAAGGTACAGGAATTAAAGAATATGTGAAAAAGCGGGGCAAGGTTAAAAGTACGGACTCATATCGCTAGAACAAGCGGTAACAAATTAAGCCAGTTTTACAAAGTTCTGCACAATCAAATTTAAAATTGAAGAGAGAAATAAGTTAAAATAACAGCTCTACAAGCAAAATGAATAACTTACTTAGGCAGAGATAGCTTCTTATAGAAACCCAAAACAAATCCCAGTCCAACTGCATTACTAAACTCGATAGCGTCGACGGCATTAATTACCAAACCAGTGAATACCCTAACTACAATCAATTCAAAGGGCTAGTATACATACAAAAATACAATGAAGATAACATTACAGAATTTAAAGAACGCCTCAATGATCAATACTATATTATTGACGTCATCTGTGCTAATTTCATCAAAACTAGACTTTCTCAAACCATTTCCTTTCTGCTGATCTCTAATAGTTACCCTCCACCAAACTCCATATATATCCCTGGCAGAAAATTGAATACGATAATATATCAACTTATTAACAAGCCCATGATTTGCTATAAATGCCGAAACTATGACCACGTACCAAGTACTGGTGTAACGAGACAAATTGCAAACTCTGCGGAGAAACAGGTCATAGCAGCTAACACTGTAAGAGTAAGAATACCTTGTCTTTCATGTATTGCGCGAACGTCAAACTTGCCACTGAGAATGTCCGAAACATATCAAGAAACTGAAATGAGCAAAGTCCAATATGAACGACGAGTTACAAGGCGTCGTGCTACTCAAATTGCCTCAGGTAGTTCTCGGGGCACTCAGAACTACCTACGCCAGATACATAATAACTTCACGACTCATTTCACTATCACCATACAAGAGAATGGAAGATTAGATTATTTGATTATTAGTTAGTTTAAGCCTCCCTATCCTCAACAAATGAGATCCAAAGAGAGGAAGGAAGAAGGCACCATTTAGTATGGAGTTAAGGGAACGCGGAATCGATGCAGAAAGGGCATAGAAACTGTCAGATGAGAAAGAAGTTCATGAAACAAGATCAAAGTTGAAGAAGAAATTAGCAGGTGCTGAAAAAACAGGACAGCAGTGAACCGAAAAAAGATCGTCCGTAACAAAACAAAAAACCTATGTCCTTTTAACAAAAAGAAAGCCTACCTAACTCTCAGCTCGGGCCCTCACATTACTCCCCTGGGAGCGCTAATTCCCAAAGATACAACAGTTGTATCCCCTTGAGGAGCAAGAGAATGAAAAACGAATAACAACCCTATGGCTTCTATTAGAACGTATTGCAAGCCAAATCTAAGGAAAACCTAAAACAATCTGATCAGGGGGCAAAAGTTCATTTATGGTAGAGATAGCGAACAAGCAACAAATAGATGAGACTCTGATGATCAGTGACAAACAACATTCCAGTGCAAGTAACAAAACAATTTCGTAAACCTATCAAGAAGACTCGCGTATACCTACAACCACTGTATGCTCTGCGCTAAGTATGAAAAGTTCAAACAAGGCCTCTTAGAAAACGATAACATCAAAACGAACTAGATAACGGGATTAAAAACCGTATTACCAACTCTAAGGCAATATTTTTGACCTTTAGAGGCCCGACCCTCATCGGTATATCGATGTCCTTCGCCAAGACCCCAAGTGTAAAGTATCATAAGTGAAAACTTTAACTGCCTCATGTACATGAAATATTTAAAATACAACCACACAGTTAAAAGATCATCGAAGTGTCTGTGCGGAAAATTCCTAACTAGTGGTCACAAAATAACTAATTACTCATAAAATTATTCGAAAGCTGCCACTGCTGAAATAACCATGAAATAGGAGACCGAAAATAGCCAGAACAGAGCAAGCAACGAGAAATCATCTCTATCTCTAGCCAAATTTTTTTTTCTTTTTTGTTGTTGTTCCTCGGCGGTAACTTGAGTTTTCTTAAAATTTCCTTTAGGAAATTAAAAAACCATTCCATTTCTACGTTTTTCAAAGTCCTTTTTCTATTCCTTATCTTTCCTCAGGTTATTTTTTACGATTCACCAGAGCTTTGGCTGTCATTTTAAATATTGAAAGAGCAAGATTATCTTTCATGTCTATTAGCATTTTTCTTATATTCATTTTAAATACGTATATATATGAATATGTGTGTTAGTGTGTGCGTGAGTATGTATGTGTGCGCACGCAAACATAAATGTCTATGTATCAGTGTAAACATGCACACGTTTCGCACACATATATGCGCACATGTACATATATAGGTTTCTATTTCTACTTTTTGCATAAAAAGCAAAACCTCAAGACACATTACATTTTACCTAAAGCTCTGCGATCAGTTAACACTGCACCAAATTTCAGAAAGAAACAAATTGATTGCGCTTGCTTAATGATTTATAAATCGATCTATCACGACCCCGAAGTGCATTTCTGTGAACAGAATAAATTAAAAGTATAAACAGACAAATGAAATAAAGCGCTCGTGCAAACATTATCTCTATATTTGTATGCCGAGCAAGCTATGCATTTCATTTTTGAGTGTAAGTTTGTTTACGCATTTCTAGATGTGCGTGCTGTGTTGCGCGATGTTCTTTACAAATAATTTCGAGACTATCTTTTTCTCAATACTTGATTGTCATTTACGGTGGTGTTTCAATCTAGACGGTGTAACGTTTTTTGTATTTTTCCTACTTCGATAATCTTATAAATAATTCGAAAACTACTAAAGAATTCTTCGAAACTCCCAAGTTCTCAGTTGAAATTATCGAAGTAGGAAAAAGGCAAGGATCGCTGTACCGGAATCTCTTGGAATATAAAATATCCAAGAGATAATATTTCTCATTTCTCATTCAACTAACCTTAACAGAGTTAGACTATTAGCACGCCACGAATGGTTTGTCTATTAGTACGCCTCGTATATTTCTTCTATTAATATGCCTCGTATGGTCTATCTATCTGTACACCTCTGATAGTGTTGTCCCTGGCTAGTAGTACATCTAGTAATAGTACATCTCGTATAGTTTGTCTATTATTATGCCTCGTATGGCTTTTCTATTTGTGCACCTCGGATGGTTTGTCAATTAGTACTCCTCGTATGGAACTTTGTTAGACTATTAGCACGCCACGTATGGTTTATCTATTAGTACGCCTCTTATATTATGTCTATTAATATGCCTCGTATGGTCTATCTATTTGTACACCTCTGATAGTTTATCTATTAGCACACCTCGTATAGTTTGTTTATTACTATGCCTCGTATGGCTTATCTATTTGTACACCTCGGATGGTTTGTCAATTAATACTCCTCGTATGGAACTTTTGTTTTAGGACGTCTTATATTAAGAAACTTTTAAAAGCCAATATTTTAGCATGTATCTCATGTGGCAACTAGGAAATAAACGGTTTTGTTTTGTTTGTGTTCGTACAAAACGAAGCGCCTCAAAAGAACAAGCTCTTATAATATATCGCAAACGATTCTGTCAACGCAAGCAAAGCTATATACACAAATAAATAAAAATTAAAACGATTAAGCAGTTACAGTATAGTTTCCTCAACCTTCCACAGCAACTAGCAATAACCAAACATTCACCGAATAAAATGTAAAAACCTCATCCCGTAACATATCAGATTCAAATGAATTCTATAAACTCCTATGTTTGTAACTTGGCTACAACAGACCGCACATCTCGATTACAAAACTGCAATGGAAAAGAGATACTTAAGATTAAACCCAACCCGACACCATCACTCAAACCCGCTTTAACGAAACCGTAACCGATAACTCCGAAGTCGAAGCGCATGCAACTCTACTATGAGACGGGTGGCCAGAAGGATATTTAACGATTTTAACTTCCAGACTAACAACATAACCCTCCAAAAGCCAAAACAAGAAGCGATGAAAGTCACGATCCAAATCACGGTCCCGCTCTCACAGCCGTAAGACGTGATAAATGTCAGAATTACGCAAATAAGGAACGACCACATAACTCCCGTGACTCAAGATTACATATAGATCACCTAAGAGTAAATAGCTAACAGTGCCACTGCTTAGCCAGAAACAGGGCCAATCACTATCACGGTCACTATAGGAATCTTGCAGTGAACTGCCCAGGCGTCAGGAGGGGGAAGGTTGAACTGATGGAGACAATAAACGAGCACAAACCCAGCATACTAGCCCAATAAAAATAATTATTGGAAAATTACCACTATAATAAAAGGGACTACAACAGTGTTTTACGACACGTGTACTATAATAGCACGCCCCATGGAGGAGTTATAATATTTATTCAAAGTTCAATACCTTTCTACATATTAAACCTGCAGACCGAACTACTAAGAGTAGTTCTTGACCAAGGGAAAGCGTCATGGCGTCCTGGCGTTAGTTATGAGGCATTTGAAAATCCAATGTACAAGGTGATATGTATCAGGCTTGAAATTGGAAATAAAGCATCCGTAGATGCCTTCATTATTATTATTATTCATTATTCTCCAGACACATAAGGAACCTGACAATCATCTGCAATATTCATGTTCTAGGTAGACAAACATTCACTAAATAAATATTGAATAACTTGGTCTTCCGACTACCGAATTATTCTTTCTAGCAGGCGATTTTAACGACCACATTATATAGGGTTGCAACAATAGAGACAACAGGGGTAAATTAATATCAACAGTCATCACAATAACCTTTGCCTAATAAACACTGGATCGCTCACTAGGATGAGAAACTATTCAGAATTTGCTATCTACTTGACAATTTGTTCTCCTACATAGGCTGCACTCGATTGGGTTGCTTTTGACCATCAGCCGATAGCGATCACAACCCAATCATGGGTCACATACGTTAACTAAATCCAAACACCTCCCCCACTCAACTATCTGGATTTGCTCGAAGGCTAACTGGGGTTTGTATTCCAATAACAAAGTATGAAATCAACCAATGATAAACACTACGACTGAACCATGATGAACTGTGACCTAATGAAACTATGACGAACAAATATTCGTAGGTCTGTACAGGCGGTTATATCCATTCTGCAGCTGATAAAGCTATTCCTACTTACACGCCTAGGAAATATCAGGTCGGTGCAAAAGTAATGTTAGATTTTCAGAACGGATTTTTAAAATAAGATTTGCTAATTCTTTACATTCTGTTTCAAGTGTAATGTACTTCTGTACTACACTATACGATTTTCTGTCAGATTATATCTGTTACGTTCATATTTTTCATTAATATTGGCTTCCATATTTGTTATTTGTCCTATCTAAAGAGCACACAACATATCTTGTGATATTACGATGTATCATAACATATCTTAACGTGATGTATCATAACATATCTTGTGATTTTGATGCCGGAAGTGCAACATCAAAATCTTTTCAGAACACTTTTGGGGATGATGAAGTGAATGGAAGAAGTTGCAAGAGATTATTTTCTCGTTTTCGAAGTTGTGATTTCACTTTACCTAAAAAAAGGTCGTCCAAGAACACTTTATACCGATCGGTTAAATGTTCTTGTGTCCGAGAATCCTATTGTTCCCCATGGGAAAATTACAAACAGTTAGACGTAGCCCATACAATCTGATTCTGATTTCCATTTGTTTCGAGGACTACAGAACCCTTTTTGTGAATTTAAATTAAGAACAAGAGACGAGATTGAAACAGAATTGAATTTTGTTAAATTCTAAACCAACAGAATTTTACAAGCGAGGCAATAAGCTTGTTTGAACGTAAAATAAGGTCACTAAAAGTAATGGAGAGTATGCCAATGAATAAATGTTCCGTAGTCGCTGGCTTATTCATTTTTACCCAAAATCTTGAAATCAGACATTACTTTTGCACCAACCTGATACTACCCGATGCCCTTGGGGAGAAAAGAACTGGAAAAGTCGAAGAGAGAACGATAAAAAACTTACAAGAAATACTTCTGTAATCAAAGTATTGCTAATTAAATCAACAGAAATCGAGCACAGGCAAACCACAAGCATAAATTCAAGAGAAACTAGAAACCTGGAAGAAATTCGTCAGCTAACTTACTAAACAAACGCAAATGGCTTAAGTGTACGAAAAGTCGCGTACAAAGATAAGTTCGTACATTGATTGAAAACAGAACACACTACAGCAGAATACCTGACATTGCGAATAAACTAGTTGAAATTTTTTGCAAAGTCTATAGCGGTGACTGTTACCCACCTGAATTCCAACAAATTAATACTATGTATGTAAAGGTACCAAATAATTTCAATTCGCAAAACTCAGAAATTTTCAACCAAATTTTCAAAATGCAGGAATTAGAATTTGCTCCTAGAAATACCAAAAACACATCCTCAGGAAACGGCAGACACGATATGGTCAAACACCTAAATTTAACAGCAAAGCAATACGTCTGGAAAATTTTCTACAAATTTTGGACAACAGATTATTTCCTACCTCAATGCTATAATACTTATCATTCAGCTATAATACTTATCCTAAAACTCGGAAAAGACCATAGTAAAATAGATAACTACATGCCAATCGCAAGGACCAGTTATCAGTGCAAACTGATGGAACGAATGATAAATATCCGACTGGTAGAATACGTAAACTTGAACAATATAATCAGTAAAACTTAATGTAAATGCAGAAAATGGTACAGTACAACGGATCACTTAGTCAGACTTGAGTCACCAATATATAGGATTAGCGCTCGCAATCAGAGAACACTTCATATCTGTATTCTACGTTCTCGAAAAAGCTTACGATAGAATGTGGAGGTATGAAATTGCACGAGATTTATTTCAAGTTAGGCTTCGAGGGAGACTAGCAATTTCCATCGTCAAATTCTAAGAGCACAAAACTCTGAGTTCGAATAAAAAACTACAGCTCAAGCATTATTGAACCGCACAGCGGAGTTCGTCTCGGTTACAATATTCGCCCTCAGAGTAAACGAAATTTCTAAGATGATCCTACTGGGTAGTAAGCTCCTTATTTACTATACGTTGATGACTTGCAAATCATATACCATCAATACCTTTAAGTTATCTAAAACAAGATTCAATTATGATATATTTTAGTGGTCTCAAAATCTTTTCTCCAACCAAACGTAAAGCAATCCTCAAAAAGTTCTAACGTGCATAAAAGTGAATTAAAATATGCATTAATATCGACAAACCAAGTAGGTTCAGTTCTATTATAAACAAGATGTATATTTTTCAAATCAATATCAGCTATTACGTGAATGAAGGAATTAATGGTCCCTAATTTCTAAAGATCTTCATTCGTAAAATTTAAGAAGAGTATACGGTATCTCATATGCAGGTGGTAAGCGAGCAAAATCTATCAAGAAATTCAATAGCGGAAAAATAAAATTCAAAGGGGAGTTAAAAATATTGTACAGATTGTATAGTACAAAAATATGTTCATTTATACATAACAGAAGAGAAGCAGAACATGGGACTGATAAAAAAATGACTCATAGAGAACCCATGGAAGCTATAAGAAACTTAAAAATTTGGGATTACATAAATAACTTTCTTTAACTGAAATTCTTGAACTTATTTCAAATTCATCAGTAATCCTTCCGTAATTTGATGAGAAACTTTGGTTATTGAAGGCCACGAAGATATTAAATAATTGGCATATGCTTGAACAAGACATCGCTATCATATTATGCGCAGGACGTGAATTATTGCTCTCATCCCAAAATCAGGTGGTAGTTTAGTTTTATTTCTCATGAATTGAAGCTTGGAGTTCGTTACCGTCTAACATCCGTGGGGAAAGCTGAAAAAAACATTTAAAACGAGTCTGCCATCTTATTTCCCATGAAGATATTCACAAAGCTAGAGTTAGAAACCCTTTTCTTTCCTGATTACATGTTTCACAGCGATAGGTAATGTTTTGATTTTATATCGATCATCAGTTTATTCCTGAATATATTTTTTTCCTATCATGCGGTCAATAATTGATATTGACTTGTTATTAATTATAACAATATTTATATAATATAATAATAATATATTATTAATTATTATATTATTAATAATATATTATTAATAATAATAATTATATAATATAATATATTAATTATAACAGAATATTTTCATCAACCTGCTATTACTTTTTCGAACGTGACAAACTCTTTCATCGTCTTGTGCACGACTAGCATAAAAGCTGTACGTTTAATGTATGTATTTGTGTATTTTAGAATGAAGCTTCCTGATGGGTGATATATACATACGTGTGACGTTGAACTTCTTTCGGTTCCTAACTGTTTTAAACTGTGAATTTGAAGGGCATTTAACAATTCATGCCTAAATTTTGCTTACGCTTTTGGAAATGAATTGTCTGAAAATTGTTTGAAGACGGGCTAACGGTTAGAATTTTCTTATACCTGAAATAATCTTCAACTGGGTGATCAGAAGTCACTTCACTAAATGGGCTGCACTGTCACTTATCAATTCCTTGTTTGTATCTGATTAGTTTTTGAGCACATTCCATATCTCTGACTCATTTTTTCAAGTTATGTGGAGTAGGGGTGAAAGAAATTTCACGATTATTCATGACACGCCTGGCCTTCGAAAAAGTAGTTAATGAGGAGATATAGTATTTTTCGAAATACATGCAGATAGGCTTCGAGTGTTAACTGTTAGGACAAGTAGATTGAGCGTAAATGAGCTCTCTAAAAAATTGTTTTCATACTCCAGAGAGCATTAACGTTTGAAACGCAGAAAATTTAAACATGTCTGCATATAGTCGAGTGTCAAATACAAAACCTGCATTCGTTTCACGATTTCATAAACCGGCACCAACATAGCACCAGGTTCGGAGAGTATTATTTTGAAAATGTGTAAGATTAAATTTATTATTTAATTATCTACAACTAAACCTGCTAAACTTCATTTCGGTTTTAGCAAATATTCGCTCTTATATAGAAATCAATAAAAGATTCCAGTTTTCAAAATACCCCGTAGATATTCTACGGGCCCGTAATGTTTCCAACGTGGAAAATTCAAAGTACTCCTTATCACGATCATATGTGAATGCACACCGTGCATTTGTTTCAGCGACCAACCAGCGACATTTTGGCAGCAGGTCAACGTCAACAGATACTCTAGCTCATTTGTGTTACTAACCGGCCAAATTTTATTGTAAAAGCAAAGAGTGAGCCATTATTTCATGGAAGATGTTATTTACCGCTCGCAGTAGCTTGGGACTATTCCATAGTATTAAAATCTCCGTGAATCGTTTGGTCAGACTGTTGATCTACCGAATCTTAGCGAAATGTTTTGCATGCAACGGTTATTCTAAACAGATCACATCTACAACACTTAAAGCTGGAATTTTAAAATTAAACCCTACGTAATTATTCAAAAGCAGATTACTGGAGGTAAATAAGCAACATAAAAGGAGTATCAAAATTTTGACCCGTGACCTGTTGGGTCAAGTTGCTGACTACCATAACTTTTTAAATTTAGGAATTAGAAACCAATCATGTTTTACGATGGAAAAATCTCCTATGCTACAGAATTTTTTTTGAATAATGTTGCTGAAGAATCAATAAGAAATATTTTTTATAAAAGGAATATTTGGAGCAGATCTTATCCAAAATACAGCGTATGCATTACTATAAGTTAGACTGGACCAAGAAGAACGTGAATTGATCCATACCTATTTGAAAGACGTAATTTTCTGAAATGTAAACAATTTAGATTTCCGTTATGTTATTTATAAAAACAGACTCTTTAATTTTCGATTATATTATTATTGAAAGTAGGGTGTAGAATTTTGCCCTATGTTGTTACCGTATTCAGAGCGTGGACGATCACAATCAAGCAACCAAGTGGGCAAACCTGGCAACTTATCGAAATTTTCATTGCAGTATATAATTGGAGAAATAAATTTCCATAATTATTATCAGCCCACTACAAGAAAAATGATGAGTTCGTTAGTGGCAACATAGTTGAGACGAGTAAAATTCAAATGGTATATTTTGAAAACTTAATTGTTTGTGAAAAGGAAGGTGCCCCAGAGAGACTTTTTTCTAAAAATTATAGTTTATATTGGGTAAAATGAGGATGAAATTAGCTGAGAACGATAATTTCGGTCAACTACCGACTACATTGTTTGTTAAACACTACACCATCTACGCGTAAAAGCTTGAACAAATTTTCCAAACAGTTGATGTAAAGAAAAAATATTGTTTCATTATGTCAAATTCCTGAATCGAGTCTCGAAAACATGATCAAACTGCAAAAATTTTGGAATATGATGTCAGTTATTAGCAAGCCAAATTTATTAGCAAGCCAAAAGAAAGCAGTGGCTCGACTCCAACGATAACGCGCACAACGCTGTAACCTGAGAGTATCTGCCCAAGATATTATCGAAAACTCGTACAAACCGTGCCGTCTGATACGGTGGATCGTATCGCCAAATTACCGTGTCTGAGTTAAATAATGACTCAAAAAATTGCTACCAGTTCTGTTTTTTTGAGTATTTTTTTAGCATTGTTTGCGTTGCTCAAAGTATATAAACCCTGACAACTTGTTTCGGTACCACACTCTCCTCGTCGCCTGTCCAGCAAGCACAGCCTGCACCACCATCTCCACACATCACTCACAGGTAAGAGGTCGGGTCACATACTCATAAGAAATTTTATTATAAAATACTTCAAAATTATTCATGAATAACTCTGACGACACCAACCTTCTTCTGTATTTGTACTTATTTAGTGAACTAGCTCGGCTTTAGCAAACGATGTAGTGATCACTAGACCATAGGTCCTGGTTATTTAGTAAAATAAAATTTGAAGCAAAATTGTATGTGCCAGTTCCATTACTAGTGTTTACCGTGCAATGCAATCCATTTTTATTAAATAAGCTTTACATTGATGTCGTACGAATTTATGAAAATTTATGAAATGAAATCAATTATGCATAATTGTAAAATAACTTCAACTCACTTGCTACTTGCTCGTTCATGTCACAAAGAAACCTGCTTGAGTATAAATACAGCAGTGATGGCATCGACCCTCTCCAATATTCTACTTCACCCCAAACGTTCGGAGTTCTACTGAACGCCCGATGTGTTTCATACGCTTTGCACGCGTTATTATTGACATTTTGAGGCGTGCGTGTTAGAGTAGGAAAATAGGAAAAGTTAAATCCCCTGCATCAAAAAACTAGATCGCAGAAATGATAAGCAAAAGTCTTACTTTACTCTCTGAACGGTACAAAAATATTTGAAAAAAGTTTAATTTTCGTCCCAAAGTAAACTAAATGAATTTATACCAGATGTTCTTAATTTACTTCGATTGCATGCATATACTATGAAGATTATCAACTGAGTCAGGTTACTGCGCAATAACTACGATGTCACACGTTAAGGTCATTTGCAAAATTTTGTTCATGTTAGAGTGAAGTCGCCTATATACGGCATTTGATTCATCCTTAAAAATTATTTTTGTTGTGCTACACGTAACATGTACACATTTTATAAAAACAATCCTTGTAAAATGTTTTCCGTTACTAAATTTTTTATCTCAAATTTAATATTTGTGCCAAATAAGGACGAGCCCTAGAATATCCTACCGCCAAATACAGCTCAAACAAAAAATTTAAGTGAACATTATTCACTTGAGAGTAATGTGTATAAAATGTCGTAAATTAAATTTTTATTCCACTTCCTTTGAAGAAAACTTGATTTTTATCGTAAATGAAATTGTTGGGCAGAAGAAATATAAGAAATATAGAAGAAACGCATCACATCCCTACACTAAACATCCAACGAAGTGAACTTATAGGAAACAATAACAATTTCATAATGTTCTCTTTCAGATTTTTATCTATGATTATAGCTTGAAGGTACGATCACAATTACCTAATATTTAAATCGTATAATTCGATGCACAAATTTCTTGAATAACTCTTCAATTAATACGCTGCGGAATATTGCTCGATAAATGAGTAAATTACTGTCTTTCAAATGATACTTTTTTGGTGCATCCAGAAAAAATGAAATAAATAAATATTCAAACACACAAAATACCGTAAGCAGTGATGATGATCTGCACTCAATAGTTCGAATATAGCAAAATAGAACACGAATAAATGTATAACTAAATTTCTTGACAGCTCTGTCGACACTCGGCCGGTTTTTTCCCATACATGAATTAGGAATTTTCTTTTTCACTTTCTTACGGTCTAAGATTAATTCAAGATAGAACAAACGAGCCTCAATTTTTCATTTATTGCTTGGATCGCGTACTACACACGAGTTTCTCAAGTTCTACGAACCTAAAATAGAGTAACTGAAACTACCTCTCTTTTACTAAACGTGACGGTTTAATGAAATGCGTCAGAAATTGAACGTGTTGACAAGCTTGAATTATCGAAAAAGTGTTCACTTCTTTCTTGCAGTTACGTTCCATCAGTCACCATGAAGAACTTTTCGTGCATCGCCGCCCTGCTCTTCGCGGGTGTCTGCTGTGTCGCAGCCCAGTCGTCAGCTGAAAATAGTAAGTAGTTCTTATAATAACGGTAATTTTTTTGTCTTCGAAAATTTTGTTTGGACCACAGGTGAAGATTTCTTTCTGCGTTTTGAAAAAAAGCATGAAGGAAAAGTTGCTTCAACGAATGAATTTTTACGAATGAATTATCAAATTCACAGCATGAAAAACCACGAAAACATACAGACAACGAAAATAAGTTCCTCGCGAAATGATAAGCGGTATCAGAGCAGAGACACCACACACTTATTATTGTCTAACTGAATTGAAATTCGGAACTTATTGTTTGGAAGATTAATACATCAATATTTGCTCAGCGTTCCGACTAATTAATTGAGACATACGAGTAACTATTTTTAAGTCAGACTAAGTTCACTGATTTCTAGGGGACCCAATGAAAACCTTATTCTGCGTTTACAATTTCGTTCGAACTGATTGAATAGTTTAGGTGAAAAATGATACCAATCTAACTTACCGTATTAGGCTATGGTGCAAGCGAAAACATGTTAAAGAAAAGATTTAGGATAAGATAAATATTTTGAGCAATGGAACTATTATTTTGAACTATTCAACACATAGGCGACAGCTTCTCAATAGCAAGATTCATCAACACTTTCTAAATGCTCCATAACAGTTTTTATCACGGATGAAAGAAGGCATTGAGTAACATGCCTTACTTCCAGTAAAGTAAAAACTCTTTTGAGATCGGGTTTCGTAATAGTAAGGAAGTATGGATTTACTTCGGGTTCTAGTTAAATGAATAAATGCAATCTGACTTCTGCAAAGTATAATACCCTGATTGCGGCCGAGTTTCGCTCTGGTGCGCTTGCAAATGTGAGAGAGTAATTCAGAAAAGTAATCCAATTCATTGCTAAAATTTGTGTTCTAACTCGTCAACATGCGAGATTCGTCTTGGTGGCCTCAAACTTACTTCAACACATGTATTTGTCCCCCAAAATGCGGAAAAAGTATTCAAGTCAAAATGATGAATAAGTTTGATAGGTTTGTTTGAGCCGCCCTAACCAAAGGTGTTCCAACGAGGGGAAAAATAATAGCACCAGTATGGGATCAAGGGAGCGGGGAATCAATTCTTAAGATGCGATCACACTAAATTCCCCTGAACATAGGAACAGCAAGTTAGGAAATAAGTTTATGAAATAAGATAAAAGTTGAAGAAGAAAATAGAGGGGCTGAAAAGCAGGACATTAGCGAACCGAAAAAATGATAGTGCTAACACAACAGAAAACTTCTATTTTAATAACAAAGAAATCCTGCCTAGCCATATGCTCGACACCTTGAATTAGTTAGACTTCAACGATGGTACAAGCAGAAGTTCAGTTTGTCCCGCATCTTATTTCGTCATGAGAGTCAATACTCAGTGATCTAAAAGAGTATTGGCTGCCGGATTCAATGCCTGACCTCACTCCCCATAACGCTCATTAGAACGGTACATTTCCGGCCCGTTTCAGGGTAGCTCTTAGATAACATTAATTTTTTTTCGAGCCTTATGCGTATGTATTATGTTCGCTATACTTTTTCCAATATTTTTCATCACGAACAATTTTACAATTTAATATTCATTTCCGAGCGATTTGTAAATGAAGTATTTTGTCAAATTCGTAACCTTCCATCATCTTTTCAGCGACTGTAACGACGGAGTTGACCGACGACAACCTCTTTACACTCTTCAAGTTCAACCAGAAACAACCCGATCTCAGCACGCCGAAAAGCGCAGCTGACCTCGTGAATCACTATGTTGTGAAGCCAGTTTACTTCGCAGTCGGTGAATTTGTTTCCAAATTTCCCTACGAAACCGCTAACAAGATAAAAAACTATCGCTTTTTGCGAGTGGAGTATCTTCGCAATCTGAACGTGACTGAGGGCACCATAAAAAATGCCCTGGCAGTGGTTTTCAATTTACCGGTGGAGGATCTTGCTTTCATCGACCAATTCTTGGGAGAGTACCTGGCCGGACTCATCCATCATGCCGTGAGACACTTCGCCGTCTTCATGTATGTCATGCGAGAGTTCATGAGCGCCAACTACCCCTCCCTGGAATGGATGAACCCTAAGGGCACACTCGCATTCGAGCAGTAGGTATTTCTTACAATGGGGGCATGTATTTTGATCAGAAGAGATTCCAGGGTGATCTTTCGGACACTTTTTGATTCCTTGGGTACGATTTCTTAATTTTTTCATTCATCAATGAGAACGGCCAACGGGAGCTACTTTTGAGGCCATGCGAGGACGGACTTTTTCTCTCGACCAGTTCCCTTGAAATTTACAATTGTTCATTAGATATGAACATTCTTGTTCAAGAGTACTTAGCTGGTAAACAAGTTGAGATCAAGGAAGGTACACACTCGTGTACCTCTTCTTTGTTCGGGGCAGTTGTTGTCTCTACAATTTCAGAATTATCTTTTGAGTAAGTAATCCTCAGTAATTTCTTTTCTTCAGTTGTATGGCAGTTTTTCTAAAAAATAAATTATGAAATAAATTTGCCAGCGTTTTAATAGAAATTCAAGAACCTCACTCCAATATATACAACGACGAGTTTCCATTGGCAATCTTTCAAAATGAAATGAAAAATTTCATTACGAGCGGAATCTACGATGGTCCATAAGTAAAATATTTGGCGTTAAAATAGATACTTGTTTTCGATGCAACCATAATAGCCGGACGAATACCAGAATAGTTTATTTGGTTCACAAAAATATCAGCTTAGATGAAAACGTAATGCATAGTTCTGTAAAATGAGAGGTGCGTACATCATTAGCCTTACTGGTAATTTGCTGTAGTTCCAAGTTTATGGGTTCTAATTATTATTAGATATTAGCATGTATTTCATAAAACAGCTACTAC
This sequence comes from Morinoia aosen, assembly GCA_030386875.1. NCBI lineage: Eukaryota > Metazoa > Arthropoda > Malacostraca > Amphipoda > Talitridae > Morinoia > Morinoia aosen. Next base: position 25,708,940 of record CM059565.1, read on the forward strand.
AAAGATTATACCTGAATCCAGGATGTCGAGTTCGAGTTCAGTTGTTTGAATCGGGAGTGTTGCATACCAATGTCCAATTTTTATGACCAGTTAATTTTCGCTTCAAAGTTTTGGCTGAACAACTCTTCGCTCTAATACGTTATTTAAAAAATACTATTTTCAATGCTATTCTCAGGCAAAAACAAATTGAGGTACTGAAAAAACTCCTTTAGCAGTTTATTATCTCGGCCCAAGTGTATTACAACAATGTTACCAAATACCGATAATATGAATTCGAACATTTCCCTCAGCTTTAATCTTACTAGATTTTGAGCCATCTACGTTCAACCATAATGTTGCAAGTTTCGAGTTTCAAATTCTAAATTTATTAAATTCAAATTTCCCTAAGTGATAACGATTTTAATCTCTAGCAGATGGACTGGGCGCCTCACTGTTGATAACAATATAGTGAACTCAGGTATTGTTTGAGCTGTAGGTATGATATGCAGGCTTAGGCCAATTTCACACTAAGCTAGCAAAGCAGCATCTAGCAAGCTCGCATGAGCTATCTAGCAGATGGTCTGCGAGACTGTTAGGTAAGAATAACACTATTACGAGCCGTTGCCTTCACACTGAACTCGTACGTTTTATCCAGCATCCAGCATGCGAGGTGAAAATGCTATTCCTACCTACCAGTCTCGTAGTTAATCTGCTAGATAGCTCTGAATCACCCACCGAGTACTCCACGTCAGGGTTGCTGAACATGCAGGTCGAAGTCATTGTATAGGTCGCTTTACTTCTCCTACTCATTCTAGTATAAGACAACATTGTAGTAATGGCTCCTGTGAACAGATTATTGACATTACCAAATTTAAAATATTAGATACTTGTACCGCCAACTTAGACCTACGTATTTTAGAGTCATCATTCATTCATAAACTCAAACTTTCTCTCAACGAAATGCAGAGTGCATACCCTCTGAAAATAGTCAACCGATAAATTATTATCATTATTTTTTTGTTTGTTTGTTTTTCCGTGCTTAAATTCAGCGCTTCTGTAATCTTGAGCGTACTGACGTGTCTTTTATTTTATTTGCGGACTATTTTTTGAGAATAAGCCAAAGCTCGAAACGTTCAAAGTAAATGTTATTAAAGTATATCTTCTCCATTTCTTTTATTGTAAATTTGCTTCGCAGAAAAAAATTTCCTTAGGAAAATCTTTTCCTAGATTCCTCGGATGAGAAAAAAAATTCAAAACACAAATCATGATGGGTAAGGGTTTGATTAGAGGAAAGGTATGGGTCAGTTATTAAGATGAAGAAGATAGTGGTGAGCTAGTGAGAGAGAAGAATGTCAGGGTTAAAAGGAGATCGTCCCAATTTTTCAACTTTTTTCGTCCGATTCGTTTGAAAACTGGCCAGTATATGTATTCTTTTAAATTAAACTTTTTTTACTCATGTCACTTTTTCGATTTAGGCCTTAGTGTTTTTACGAAAAATTAGTTTTTTGGTATATTTTTATGTATATTTCAAGACGTATCTCCTCATTGAGTTTTGATGCTAGAACAAAACCAAAGACAGTTTTAGAATCCTTGAAGCATTTATAACAAGAAAATGAAGGCAAATTTTAAAATTTTGAATTTTTTTTGTGATAAGCGATATTTTATGATTACATCACAGAAAAATTATTGTTGAGTTTAGAGCTATAAATATATATTTTTTTCTCAAATTTGAAAAAAGGCTATATTTTTTTGTTAGAAATGTTCCAAGAAGTCTAAAACTGTCTTTGGTTTTGTTTTAACATCAAAACTCAATGAGTAGATACGGTTTGAATGTTGAAAGTTATTTGTTATGGGTATAAGCCATAACAAAATTTTTTGTTGAAGTGTAAAATAATGGACAATTTATATAATTGAATGCAGTTTTAATTTTTATTTCAATAATTTCCATACATAACGTCATATTCACTCTTTGAATTGTGATTTCCAAACAGATTTTTTTTTAATTTATGAAATTTTTTATTTTCAGTCTGATTCTTATGAAATTTGACTATAACATGTAACTTTTGAAAAGAAACACAATTTTCTCTATTCATTTATTTGATTAAGGCCTTAGTTTTTGAAAAAAATTGGATATATTGGTTTTTTAGTTAATTTTTATGGATATTTCAAACAGTATCTCCTCATTTAGCTTTTATGCTAGAACAAATATACAGTTTTAGAATTCTTGGAACATTTCTAACAAAAGTAAATTTTCAAATTATCCATTTCCCGTTTTGTTTTCTTTTTATATGGGGTTGAAATGGGGTCGAAAACTCAAGATTTTTGTCCCCTTTCCACCCCCCCCCCCCTGGGGGGAGGGGATCTATTGTCCGTAGCGCCATAAAATTTTAGGACCGAATAGTCCACCACCTAAGGGTCCTTTTCGAACAACAAAACAAAAAAAGCTCACCGGACTGACTGGAAGGGGCCTGGGACGATCTCCTTAAAGGGTGACTAAGCAGAATCTTTGAGTTTGACGGTGATTAAGTGAAATATGAGGATTGTGCACGAGTTGAGAATGCGGGCAAAATTATAGGTTTTGTAGCGAGAAACCACAACTAACGGAAAAAATAATATTATTCCTCAAAAAATCATTAGTAAGACTTCATCTGGAATAGGTAGTTCAAATCCGGCCCCCAATCCTGGGATGAAATATCAAGAAAAAAAAAGAAAATTTAGAGTTAAACGATTAAAATAATTTCAGAGTTAGTCATCTCAACTACAAATGGATGAGAGCTAAAAGGGAAATTTTTCAACGGCTTGGCGTGTGATGGTTAATCCGAGGGGATGAAAATCATACTTTAAACAAGGAAAACCCTAGTTCGATCTTAATCCGGCAACCGCGGTTCTTTCCCAGTGTATGTGTAGATTCTCTGGTTATTATAGTAAGCCGAAAAGACCGAAAAGACCTAAGTGATAACGATTTAATCTCTAGCAGATGGACTGGGCGCCTCACTGTTGATAACAATATAGTGAACTCAGGTATTGTTTGAGCTGTAGGTATGATATGCAGGCTTAGGCCAATTTCACACTAAGCTTGCAAAGCAGCATCTAGCAAGCTCGCATGAGCTATCTAGCAGATGGTCTGCGAGACTGTTAGGTAAGAATAACACTATTACGAGCCGTTGCCTTCACACTGAACTCGTAGCAAGAGGTTCGATCGATAGGAAGCTCATATATTTATTAAGTACGCACTTCACTCAATCACTCTCTTCAGACTAAGAAGCAAAAAACATTTCTACAGCACGTTTGAAATAACAGAGCCATTTGTAAAGATTTCCGCGGAACAAAAAATATTGTGAGGTTAACTAGATAAGACCTAAAATGTTCCAATGGCATGAATCATCCAAGCACAGCAGGGCTTCACTATACACTCAGGATGGCGTCCGATCGAGAACAAAGTTCAGATATTATTAAGAAATAATTCCAGGAAAACTCAGGCCTTAGATTGATCTTTAGGAAAATTGTCGGAATCTTGAAAGCATAGTGCTTGTAAGACGCAACAATTCAGGTTTGAGTTTGTGATACTCAGCCGGACAATAATGACAAAAGGATAGTGTTTTAGCGCAATGATTTATTTGAGCTCGGAGCTGTAAGTTGTATTGCAGCCTAAGCTTAGAAATTGTGCGTTGTACAGATCCCTGAGTCACGAAAACCTTGAGTTTGAGGTGGCAATCGCTATTCCTTATATTTGGGAACACTAATATGGCTTCGTCTACATAGTCGTTAGCGAGACCTCGGTTGGTGTCTAGCAGTTGTGTCAGGCGAACACGGAGAGGTGACTACGCCAACTTCGTTGCACACTTAAGATCTCGTATGTGAGCGTTGGTTGCTGCGAGGGTAGCGAGTGTGCTGCGGAGCAGGCATGTTGTTGAAGTGTTGGACGTGGGGACGTATGAATGCGAACATAAGCTAGAACTATCAGCTTTAGTCGTACGACATGGAGCGAAGACGGCCCCCGATGAGGATACGTTGATGAAGGAGCTTTTGGTTGACGTATTGTGAAGGAACGCTGATACAGGAGAGCTTGCTAAGGAGGCGCTTGCCAAAGAAGCGCTTGGTTGTGTCGGACAAGGAGCACACCAGTAAAAAAAAATATCTTCGCTTGTAACACAGTGGATACATTTAAAAATTAGCTTTATCAACACTGGGTAGGAAGTCTTCCAATATTCTGGAGTGCTAAATCGAGTTTGTACGAAACTTCGGTGAAATTTGTAAAGAAAAAAACAATAGTTATGTAATTTATTATGCAGTATAGAAGTCGGTCACCCTTCTGAAATTTGTGATACGCTTGGTAGTGAATCGTCCGAAACGTACAATGAAAAAGAAAAGCATTTAAGGGGGTGTAAAACTGATAATGAGAAAACTCCTGAATCATAGGACTACAAAGCAACAAAATAAATGCAAGTATCCAGTGATCAAACAAATAAATAGATTCTTGTTTATGAGGGTTGATGGATAGGAATGCGACTGCAATTTTTCCTGTACTTCTGCTTTGGTGATAATAGGTCATTGTTTGCCGGCTTGGAATAAAAAGACACCCTTAAAATCCCCACTTGGCTCATTCTTGTTTCCATATTCTATCTGTTCTGCTATCTTCTTTTTTACCTTTTCGCCATCTCTCTTACACTCTTTTCCCAATATGTCCTTTCTCATCCTCTCTCCTCTCATCCTCTCCTTCCTCATCCTCTCTCCTCTCATCCTCTCTCCTCTTTACCATTTTTTGTACTCTCCTCTCTCATCCTGTCCTCTCACTTCCTCCCTTCTCTCATTTTGTTCTCGCTCTTCATCGCGAATCTCAGTTTCTTGTCAGCTTGATTTTGCTTGATTCGAGTCCACTCCTCTCCTATTTCTTTCACTCTACTCTTCGCTGCTCTAGCCTTTTCCTACATGACCAATGGTCGTAAGCCGGCTTAGTCCTGCTTCGTTACAATTCGTCCCATTCCGCTGTATTCCGTCCTGCTCCGATTCGTACCGCTCCGTTCCGCCCCGTTCTGTCCGGTTCTGTAACGCTTCGCCCCATTCTTTCCTGTTTCCATTCGTTCCATGCTGTCTTGTTCTGTTCCGTAAATAGATGATATGATCTCAAAAGTCGGTACAGTCGGAAACGTTGAATGCTGGTGTTATCATGACTAAGAATCTCTAAAAAGTGTAACTCGGTATGGCGCTTTTATAAGATGTTATCGGGGGTCGTGTAGAGAGTTCAGCTCTCCACAAAACTAGCGAGTGATTATGAATGACATGTTATAGTTTTAAACCAGCATCATTCAGGTCTGGCCATACGGTCTCGCAGGTTACAATCCGTGCAGCAGATATGATTTAGTGCAAACCAATACAACTATTGGGAAAATTTATTTAATTTACCATGCTAGTATAATATAGATGTTTGTACTCGTGAAAGTAAAATATATTGATTCCAATATTCGTCTATTAAGAAAATTTCAAACATATAAACGTGCTTTGTTTTGATTGTCATCATTGGAACAAGCATGTGACGAGTAACGTACGTATCGCTACGAGAATAATGAAGCGACGAAATGGCTGCTATTTCCATATCCCAAAAAATCAGGGACCAATACAAGAAAAAATTGTTTTCATCAAAAAGCTTGAAACATCGATATCCAAATCTTTTAAAATCTTCTAAAAAACTCAAATAAACTTCGTTCGATCTCGGTTGCCATTGTTGCGTTCTACGCACATCTCTCTCCAACGTGACATATTAAATACGATTGTTTCAAGGATAATTAGCTTCCACTTTTCGTTACGTTATCGCAGTAATGTATTGTTTTCTAGAGACTCTGTAATGTGAACCAAATTCTAGATAGCATGGGTATATTTTGATAATGTGATCTACGTTTCCAAGCAGACTTTTATTTTTCGTGCCACCGATAGACATGTTTGTTCCCAACACTTACGCCCGACGCATGGCGTAGATTTTCATCAGTTGAGTCCGAGCGCCGAGCGAGTTGAGGACAGAGAGCATGAGCGCCTCCACCGTGCGGTGCACCTGGTAGGTTCCTCCCACTGCAGTGCATCAATATTGATGGCTAAGTCAGCAATTCTTAAGGTCAATAATAATTCTCGTCATTCATCGCCAATAAACTGGACAATCGTTAGCGTATATCTTCGAGCTATTATGCGTTAACTTCATCATCGAACGGTTACTTGAAGTGCTCGGTGAATCTCCAATGTCGAGGATATTTCAATATCAACCTTCATTATATCAACAATATGGAGGTCACCCCCTGGATCTCCCATGCCACTTTGACCTTCTGCATCTGTGGAGTGCGTTCAGCGACCTACCCATCTATGAGAAGTGTTCCTAATATACTAAGAGCTAACAATTTGTTCTTTCTTTAAATTTTCCAGCACCAACGTGTGTTAGCAGTTTCTCTCAGTAATAAATCTCGTGATTTTTCCCGAGTATGTCAATAGCTTTTTTGTTACGAGAAAACGGATATGTAAGTTCATACCTAATAATAATCGCCATCTAAAGGCTTTATATGTTACCCTGCCGAAATATGAATAAAAATACTTCCCCGTATAGCTACTAATATGACTTTCTTGCATTTCGACGAGGGTGGTGGCAGCGAACTGGTTAACTGACAGCTGAAAATTTACACCTAAAAAAGCAAAATGAAGTCTAACAAAATACGTCGCTTTTCGATGATAAAATATCAGCCCTAAAAGGTTCACGAGATCAAGACAGCTTTTGCTGACTTAGTTGTGCAATTACAGTAAAACAAGCGATTGAGAAAGAATTTAAATTTTCTTACACAAAATTTTCAGTAGCTATCTTTAATGTTTATCAAATTTAAATTATCGTTGGTGTGAAAATAGATTGCAAAAATAGATGCGGATAATTTTCAAATCATACTGGCAAATAGTCGTTAGGACTATTTTTTAGAATCTCAGAGCGCTCATTTTCCTGTGCTAACTCGCGGAGATGTAAATATATCATTACAGCACGTCTAACCAGGGAGCGAAATAATGTATCGCAATGTGTCGAGACTTATTGAGAACATCCATAAGTTCGGGCCACAGGTTAGTGCTGGTAGCACGAGCCTGAACTCCCAATGTCCTGCTGCCACCATTACGACAGGTTCTGTTGTAGGGGAATAAATAAATTTGACATGTCTTGCAAGCAGTGGTAATTAGGAGGCTTATAATTCGCAGCTACCCTCACGTTCGCAGCTCCCCTCGAGTGGTGCCGGGCCGCCGTCCTCGCGCTGCCCTCATTGCTATGCAGGCCTCGCCTCCGCCCAGACGCTGTTGCTCTAAACAAACGACCTTCCCTCGCCCTACCCTCGCCACTCTCTCTTGTCGCCTCTCGCTGTGTCTCTATATTCGCTTTTGTAGAAATTCTGCTCCAATCTTGTCCTTCTTCCGTTTTTATTCATTTCACCGTACAGACTTACTCATTTTCCGATTTTCTCGTGACGTTTTGTTCCATCAAGTACCTTTTGGAATCAGTAATCAATATTTTGTTTATCAGATGACGTATTCTGGTGGAGTCTTACGCGCCTTTGATTTTTCTGGTGTGATCTCATTGGTTGCTTTATTTGTTTTCTACGAGGTTTCTTGCTTTCTCTTTCACAATGCGAGTACTTTTCTGAAGTTCCGTATAAAAGCTGCTCGCTATTGTACAAATAAGGTTCTTGTGAAGAGGAAAAGGACGTTGAAAGTCCACAACAGTCGTTAGTAGTACGAATAAAGTTTATATCATCACTCTTTTCGATAATTGGATAAAAAATAATATAACTTCCGTGAAATATCGACATAGCACACAGTGCGTATATAAAAAATAGATCCTGACATCCTCTTACAAGTTGATTAAGTTTTCGATTTGAATTTTGCTGCTAATTGTTTTAGAATATATCCTATATGATATAACTTTCTGACATTCAATGCTGAATTTAAGTCGTTAGTAAAGTTTCTGTAATGACGGAAACCTTTGCTTTCTTTTGATTCACTCTTGGATGAGATAAACAGAAACCATACACACTCAACTCGATCTCGCAGTAGATCAACACGTGTAATGTGCAACTGACGAGATAAAATTGATTTTTTTCGCCACTATAGGAGCACATAAAAAACATCACAGTAATAACAAAGCAAGAAATTTACTATCGACTACATTCTCAAGAAAACGAAACTTCTCAGAAAAGAAGAGAGAGAAAAAGAAACATAAACATACTCGAAATAGATCAAGAAACAACAAAATGACCACAGAGACTCACGAAAGAGACAAACGATGCACGCAAGTAGTTGAGAAATTTTTGTGTTATAATAAGCGGGGCTTAGTAAACGTCCGGCACATTTTTCTGCTCGTGAGTTAGCCTCGGGAGTGTGATCTAGATGCCCACATTTTAGGGGTTCGAAGTGCTTGAAAATTACGTTACCTTTTGAAGACCTACATTTTCTGCGGCACGCAAGTTAGAACCCATAAATCATAGTAGACGACGTAAAATTTCTTCCTACGCTCGTAAAACGACTGTCAAGTATTGTGGCACTAACTCTCATTTTAAAGTATTGAATTTTTTTATTATTCTAAACAAGCCCCCAAAAATTTGGTTAATTACATATGAAGATCAATCCATTTTTTATGAGGCTTAAGTTGATGGTAAAATATTATTTTTTAAATAAGCGCCAGTGTCGCTGTACTCAGAAGTCATGTTTACGAGTCTATATAGAAATATCATTTTGTCTGCTTGGGTCGATCTGTTCTATCTCATGTATAGACCTACCCAGGCTATGTTGAGGAATTCTCTACATTGACTACAAAACTAAATACAGTTAGCACTGACTACATGTTGGTGTTCGATTAAATTAGATATGTTAGTTTAAGCCTACATATTCCCAACAACTGTGCACAAAAGAGAGGAAAAAGGAAAGCACCATTTACAAGGAAACCAAAAAAGTTTTTTCCGTTTTTTGATTAGCTATTGAATGAAGTTGAAGTACGAGTATACGCAAAGAGTGTAGCATTTGTTTTCAAGCTCGGACAGCCGAAAGTAGGAACATCAGACGTTATGAAAACACGCGCACCGTGCTTACCCATCAGTTATAAGCCGCACAGCAGTGGAGAAAGAGGGAAGTGTCTGCAGATCTCGTTCAGGGCTGTTTGCTTTACGACTTCAAAGTGGGCTTATCAGCAGCTGCACAAAGTCGCTGCATCTGTCAAGCGTTTGGGGATAGTGCCGTGAATGAACGTACTGCAGGGCGTTAGTTTAAAAAATTAAAGTCGGGAAATTTGTCCCTACTTGATGAGCCTCGCAGTGGACGACCACAGGTCTTGAATGACGGAGTTTTGAATGCGGCCATTGAACAGGACAGTAGTCTAATGTGTGGTGACTTGCAAGACAGTTCAACGTTTCCGATGAAACAGTTTGACTTTACTTGCATCGGCTAGGTAAGGCGTACAAATTGAGCAAATGGGTTCCGCACACGCTGTTGGAGATACTCAAGAGACGAGTGGCAGCCTGCGTATCGCTGATTTCTCGCCACCGTACCGCATCCTTATTTAATCGAGTGCTTGCCAGTGATATCAAGTGGGTTCTGTACAAAACTTCCGAGCGTTCCAGACACTGGTTGTCACCTCAGGATGTCCCTCACACCGATTTACCACCTATGCCCCCCCGCAAGATTATTAACCGCAAGGGATTGAACAGGTGGAGACACGTTGGCAGAGGGTGCTGGATGTCAATGGCGATTACTTCGAAGACTAAATATAAGTTACACATACTGTGAAGCGTTTCTTTTTTCCCTTTAAAAGCGAACAGATCTTTTTTAGTTGCCTTAGTATACAATCAAGGGAACACACGGGATGTTCCCAAGTCCGTTCTCATTAAAGATCAGGTGAACATAAAAACAGTACGATGAAAAAATATTAAAATTTGAAGATGAAAATAGTAGGTGTTGGCAAATAAGACTGCAGTGAAAAAAAGAAAAAAGATCTTCTGTTACAAAAGACACAAATTTACTTCGGGAATGCTTTTGCTGAACTCATCAGTTCGGGAACTCTTTTGCTGTTTTCATGAATTACACCGACAAAGGACAATGTATTATTTCTTACACGTTATGTTGATGAACTTTGTGGCTACAGATGATGCAATATGTATCTTATGAACTTTATTAAATACAAATTTATCAATTTGGTTACGAAACGCATCTCAGAAAATTCATACTATTTCAACTGCTTGAGATTTTAAATTCATTCCTGTGTCCACAAAACTTTCATAATTGATTGTGTACACAATCCGTCGGTAAATGCCTTGAACGAAAGCTACCTCAGGAAAGAAGGACGACTTACAGCTTGTCACGCCTTTCGTACAGCGAGTCGTGTACGACATTGCAGTCAATTGTCGTGTAGTCCCAATCGCAGTCAAGGTATGAGCTATGTTATTAATTTTTGTGTTCCAGCAAATGGCGGATTTCTCATATTTTGGACAGCCTTTGCGACTTTCACAATTAGATTAGATATTAGTTCGAGCCTCCCTAACCGCGAGAAAAAAAGCGTTCCGAAGAGAGGAAGGCACCATTTAGTATGGAGATGAGGGAACGCGGAATCTATGCAGAAGGGGCGTAGAAAAAGTAAGTTGAAAAATAATTTTATGAAACAAAATAAAAGTTGAAGAAAAGAGTAGTAGGTGTTAAAAAACAGGATAGCTGTGAACCGAAAAATGGTGGTCCTTAAGGTAAGAAATACATTTTATTTCAACGAAAAGAAGGCCTACCGAACCCTCAGCTCGGGCCCTCACACAATTTTCCCCTGGGTGCGCTAATTCCCAAAGATACAATAGTTGTCTCCCACTGAGGGGATATGGACGACTCTCAGTACTATACAATCAGAGCCCCAGTGTAAAACCTTACTCGCCTCCAAGCTCAGGTCATTTCCATGACGATCAATTAGCGAACGTGAAGCACGCGTAGCTTGAGTTAGAAGTTGCTCTCTGACGGATTCTGTGAACCGACAAAATAGGTCAGATCAAAGTTATTCCTAAATTTACTTTCTCTGTACAGTTTACATCAATTTTGAACACTAACTAAACACGACGTAAAATTTTGCTTTGTGTTGATGTTAAATATAATACATTTTATGCAAAAAGATTTTTTAGTTCAACGCGTTTATCCTGAAACTTTGGGGTTCTTCAACAGACAATAACAAACCTCGAGATGGCTGGACTCATTGCCGTGTGTGGAACTGCTCGTCTGTGCGAGCTGCAACTGAGATATGAAAAATTTCGGTTGCGTCGTAAATTTGTACCACAGTCTTAAAATTATTTCCTGGATCCGAATATCTTTTTCCGTATAGATCACTAATCGAGGATTCGTTGAAAGTTATGACTAAGTGATTCTTCCAGAGAGCTAAAATGACTGCTCTAAGAGTGTCTCAGAAAAAATGCTTAAAAGTAGTGGCCTAGTAAGCATCGAGAAACGGAGGGAAGAAGATTGGAGAAGGTGAAGCGGAAATAAAGTTACTCCTCAACTACGTAGGTCGGCTGAACGGGGCGGCGGCCTCATCTGCGAAAGATTAGGTTGAGTTATGAGTCAGCTTTAGCCTTCCTAACCACTATACAGGTGTTCCCAAGAGGGGAAGGTTCCATTTAGTATGAAATCAAGGGAACGGCGAATCTATGCAAGGTGTTTTTTCACGCTCTACGCACAGAAAAAGCAAGTTTAAAATAAGTTCATAAAACAAGTAAATTTAAAAGTAAAAAGCAGTTGAAGAAGTAAAGAAGTAGAAGTGAGTTGAAGTAAAAAGCAGCGGGAGCTGAAAAAGGCCAGCGAAGAACCGAAAAATGATGGCGCATATTAAAAAGAAATCGAAAAACTTGAACATCTAAAACCGCTATCCAAGAAAACAAGAAAAGGAAGGCCTATCTAATCTTCAACTCTAAACCTCACATCTTTTCTTTGGGGGAACTAATTTCCTTATATATAATACTCGTAGTTGTATTCCCTGGGGGGCATCGCGTGAGAACAAGGCTCGAGTTTACGACTAGCGCACTCAAACATCCATTGCAACAAAAATTTACGATCTTGCTGTGAGTGAACAAATAGGAATAACTCTGCTAGTGATGCTAGAAAGACTAGCTCTGCTTGTGATGCTAGAAGGACTAGCTCTGCTTGTGATGCTAGAAGGACTAGCTCTGCTTGTGATGCTAGAAGGACTAGCTCTGCTAGTGATGCTAGAAGGACTAGCTCTGCTTGTGATGCTAGAAGGACTAGCTCTGCTAGTGATGCTAGAAGGACTAGCTCTGCTTGTGATGCTAGAAGGACTAGCTCTGCTAGTGATGCTAGAAGGACTAGCTCTGCTTGTGATGCTAGAAGGACTAGCTCTGCTTGTGATGCTAGAAGGACTAGCTCTGCTTGTGATGCTTGAAGGACTAGCTCTGCTTGTGATGCTAGAAGGACTAGCTCTGCTTGTGATGCTAGAAGGACTAGCTCTGCTTGTGATGCTAGAAGGACTAGCTCTGCTTGTGATGCTAGAAGGACTAGCTCTGCTTGTGATGCTAGAAGGACTAGCTCTGCTTGTGATGCTAGAAGGACTAGCTCTGCTTGTGATGCTAGAAGGACTAGCTCTGCTTGTGATGCTAGAAGGACTAGCTCTGCTAGTGATGCTAGAAGGACTAGCTCTGCTAGTGATGCTAGAAGGACTAGCTCTGCTTGTGATGCTAGAAGGACTAGCTCTGCTTGTGATGCTAGAAGGACTAGCTCTGCTTGTGATGCTAGAAGGACTAGCTCTGCTTGTGATGCTAGAAGGACTAGCTCTGCTTGTGATGCTAGAAGGGCTAGCTCTGCTTGTGATGCTAGAAGGACTAGCTCTGCTTGTGATGCTAGAAGGACTTACTCTGCTAGTGATTCTAGAAGAACTAGCTCTGCTAGCGATGCTAGAAGGACTAGCTCTGCTTGTGATGCTAGAAGGACTAACTCTGCTAGTGATTCTAGAAGAACTAGCTCTGCTAGCGATGCTAGAAGGACTAGCTCTGCTAGTGATGCTAGAAGGATTAACTCTGCTAGTGATTCTAGAAGAACTAGCTCTGCTAGCGATGCTAGAAGGACTAGCTCTGCTTGTGATGCTAGAAGGACTAACTCTGCTGGTGATTCTAGAAGAACTAGCTCTGCTAGCGATGCTAGAAGGACTAGCTCTGCTTGTGATGCTAGAAGGACTAGCTCTGCTTGTGATGCTAGAAGGACTAGCTCTGCTTGTGATGCTAGAAGGACTAGCTCTGCTTGTGATGCTAGAAGGACTAGCTCTGCTTGTGATGCTAGAAGGGCTAGCTCTGCTTGTGATGCTAGAAGGACTAGCTCTGCTTGTGATGCTAGAAGGACTAACTCTGCTAGTGATTCTAGAAGAACTAGCTCTGCTAGCGATGCTAGAAGGACTAGCTCTGCTTGTGATGCTAGAAGGACTAGCTCTGATAGTGATGCTAGAAGAACTAGCTCTGCTAGCGATGCTAGAAGGACTAGCTCTGCCAGTAATGCTAGAAGAACTAGCTCTGATAGTGATGCTAGAAGGACTCGCTCTGATAGTGATGCTAGAAGGACTAGCTCTGCTAGTGATGCTGGAAGAACCAGCTCTGCTAGTGATGCTAGAAGGACTAGCTCTGCCAGTAATGCTAGAAGAACTAGCTCTGCTAGTGATGCTAGAAGGACTAGCTCTGATAGTGATGCTAGAAGGACTAGCTCTGATAGTGATGCTAGAAGGACTAGCTCTGATAGTGATGCTAGAAGGACTAGCTCTGATAGTGATGCTAAAAGAACTAGCTCTGCTAGCGATGCTAGAAGGACTAGCTCTGCCAGTAATGCTAGAAGAACTAGCTCTGCTAGTGATGCTAGAAGGACTAGCTCTGATAGTGATGCTAGAAGGACTAGCTCTGATAGTGATGCTAGAAGGACTAGCTCTGATAGTGATGCTAGAAAGACTAGCTCTGATAGTGATGCTGGAAGAACCAGCTCTGCTAGTGATGCTAGAATGACTAGCTCTGCCAGTAATGCTAGAAGAACTAGCTCTGCTAGTGATGCTAGAAGGACTAGCTCTGATAGTGATGCTAGAAGGACTAGCTCTGCTAGCGATGCTAGAAGGACTAGCTCTGATAGTGATGCTGGAAGAACCAGCTCTGCTAGTGATGCTAGAAGGACTAGCTCTGCCAGTAATGCTAGAAGAACTAGCTCTGCTAGTGATGCTAGAAGGACTAGCTCTGATAGTGATGCTAGAAGGACTAGCTCTGCTAGTGATGCTGGAAGAACCAGCTCTGCTAGTGATGCTAGAAGGACTAGCTCTGATAGTGATGCTAGAAGGACTAGCTCTGATAGTGATGCTAGAAGGACTAGCTCTGCTAGTGATGCTGGAAGAACCAGCTCTGCTAGTGATGCTGGAAGAACCAGCTCTGCTAGTGATGCATGTGAGTCCTAAGTAACACTTCAGGAATTTAGTCTATTTTTCAATCAGAGCGAAGTCTATGGGTTATGTTGAAAATTAACCCCATTCATCTCACCCCTGTAAAGAACTGGTCAATTGATGATTTGATTTAAATTTCAGTGAATGGTTTTACGAAAGTTTGTTTGGCGGAATGAATTTACCAGCGTCTTCAAAACACCAGTCTTGAAATACCCTCTTGCCAGCTCAAGAATTTTCGTTCAAAATAGAGCTAAATCTTGTTAGATATTCACCTTCAATATCTGCAGCAGAAAACAGGAGCAAGGAGAAAGTTTCTCGCTGAGGAGACCAGTCTATCATTAGAGCCCAAATGGTCACACGATACTGCAGAGAGCTTGTTACGCCCGCGACCGCGGACAAGAGGCGCATGTCAACGAGCTTTGACAGGCGCGCTTCCCAAAACTTTATATGGATATGGTAAACAAGGAGTGGAAGATGGTCGAGGCACATTAATGAGCAGGTGCATGCTCGAATGTCCTATTTTGGAGACTTGAAATAAAATTCACTAGAGGCACGTAAACTAAGCTTTTCGGTTCTTTACTCGCTAGGTGAGCAGCGTGCTCGTCTTGAAGTAGACTTATCTTCATTTATTTGTTTTACTTACTATTTTTCAGTGTCTTACTGATTTCTTCTCTCTTTTCACGTACTGACCGAAAACTTTGTAGAACAGAAAAGATGAATATAGAATCTCTACTCAGGGAAATACAAATGCACAGCTGACAACTTACTTCTTCCTCGTCTATTGATAAACAATTTAAGGTTTGGGCGAAAAATCTTCAAAAAGGATATTCAACACGATCCTGTCGAGGAGAGACTTTACACAGTACTATGCGTCGCTCACTGGCTTATGGCTCTAATTTCCAGAGCAAAATGAATCTGGTGTTGCGGTTAGGCTGTCATTTATTATTTAAAGGAAGAAGGTTTAACCTCCGTTCCCACTCCGATCACGGAGAAACCCTGAAGAGTTGAGGTGACAAAGAGCGTAAAGGAGCACTACGGAGCGCTCTGAACTCCAATGAAACAAAAGAGTATAACAAGTATAAGCAATAAAAGGTGAAGACGCCAGCGCAAGAGGTCGATTGCACGGTACGCCAGGAGACAGGGCAGTGAAGAATGTACGATGAAGCTTATTTAACTACGAATCTGAGCAAACCACAGACTTATGCAGCAAGTGTTGCTGACTCGGTGGTGGGCAGCTAAGGTTACCACTGGGAAGTGCTTGTTCCCCAAGGTACACTAGCAACGACTTATACTACATATTAACTTCTGAGCGTTATTCAGGTACCAAATACGGTCTTGAGTAGTTATTAGACTAAGACGACCTGAAGTTTCAGACCTAGAAGTGGACGAGTTTTAACG
The DNA here is from genome assembly GCA_030386875.1 of Morinoia aosen. Classification (NCBI taxonomy): domain Eukaryota; kingdom Metazoa; phylum Arthropoda; class Malacostraca; order Amphipoda; family Talitridae; genus Morinoia; species Morinoia aosen. The sequence goes on from CM059565.1 coordinate 25,724,760, forward strand.
AATGGGAAAGAACTCCATTAAGCGACTACTGTATATATTTTTCGAATAGATATAATTGTTAGATAGGTTACTTTCAGCCCCCCTAACAGCAACAGAGGCGCTTAAAAGAGAGGAAGGATGACGGCACCGTTTAGTATGAAGTTAGGGGAATGCGGAATCTGTACAGAAAGTGTCCCCACACACTGAGGACAGAAACAGTAAATTAGATGAAAGGCTATGAAACAAGGTAAAAGTTAAAGAAGAAAGAGGTGCTGAAAAACAAGGCAGCAGCGAACTGAAAAAGATGATCTTTAACAAAACCAAAACATTTCTACAAAAAGAAGGCCTACTTAACTCTAAGCTTGGGACTTCCCATTTTTACTCTAGGAGTGCTGATTCCCATAGACACAATAGTATGTAGTACATCCTTGAGAGCTATATACGAAGTAACATGGCTCATATTCAGGATGTTTCAAAACAAAAGAAATAAAGTTTTACACCAAGTATAAAATGGCCAAATACTTTTCTTCCATGAAATTTTGCGAAAAAATTTGGGTTTTTGAGATATTAGCTGTTTATTGTTTTAAAGGATGAAATTTAATGACACAATTACTCGCAATTTTTATTTTGAATTTACTTTACACAAATTGTTCAAAATGTGTTTCACCTACATCAATGCACTTTTCAAATCTCAGCCTTGACGACTGCCGGATATTAGGAAACACGTCTGGCATTTCAGAAATCTCACCAGCAGCCATTGCAATTCTGGGCACGAGATCTTCCTCAGATGTGTTCAGGGTGTAGCATAAACAAGGCTCTTCATGTGTCCCCAAAAAAAGAAATCGAGTGGAGTCATGTCAGGAGACCTAGGAGGCCATGCGACATGACCATTTCGCCCGATCCACCTGTTAGGAAATTGACCATTCAGGGAATTTCTAACACTAATACGGTAGTGTGCAGGAGCACCATCATGCTGGAACAACATTCTTCTTCATCTTGCAAGTATTAGATCATCGAGTAATTCGGGAAGTACTTCTATCAAAACTCTTTAATTATTCCCGTTGAGAGGCGATGGCATAATATGAGGGCCAACAATTTGATTATGGTCATAGGGATGTGACATTGAGCATATTGCATATTTATGCTTTTGAGCATATTTTAGATTGCATGAAAAATGCCCACGAGTATATATGCAGTGCGGGCATATCGCATATTTTTCTCGGAACAGCATGAAATATGACGAACATGGATGAATAACTGTAAGTCGCAGTAAACCGAAACCTAGTTAAGCCTTCCCATTACTTTTAAATTCTATTCTTTTTTCATCCAATTTTATTTAATAATTTTTTTTGTATAGCTGGAACAATTTTCTAAATTGAAAATTTTCGCAAATCAATTATAATTGTAAGGTGCTACAGCTACTTCAAAATTTTATTTTAATTTTGCGAGAATTAGCACAAAAATTTCTAGATATAGTTACCCAATGAAGTGTATTCGAGATTAGTACGGCTAGTAGTGATCTAAGAACCATGCCTAAGGTGAACAAAAAGCATCATTCTTAGACTACTCCAAGGAATTTGAAGATTTTCAAGCCGAGGAAGGATTTCTCTATTGCATTTATTGCAAGAAACAGGTGAAATACAAAACTGTTTTCTCATTCAGAACACGTTGGAGAAGTTTTGCGCGGTACAAGGTTTTAGTTTCTAAATATTGTCACGTAGCACCATGTTGGGCTTAGTGCACACTTTATCAAATTATTGTTATCGAAGGATATGAATTGCTCTTGTATAACTACTTACAATATCGGAAATGGGAAAACTTAATTCAAAACTGCGACTATATAAAGTGCATGAATAATAATGTAGGGAATAAATCTAAAAGATTACTGATATTGCGCATTGACATTTGATATGCACATGGAACAAATAGGATTTACACGAGTGTGTAGTTTCATTTTGAATGTTTTTTTAGGTGTCCTGTTCGCGGAGGTATTTGGCTGCTCAACATTCGAGAACTGCAGGGCATATAAAAAGGAAGGCCCTTCACCAGGAATGTCGCAACAATGATTCTTTCATATCTGCCACATCCACAGTCAATCTGTTCAACCTGAGTTGGAGGAACCCGAGTCTGGTTATCCTGTATTAAGTCAAATGGAATCTGGTGGAAAGGGGTCTGGCGAAAATGGATTGAGGAAATCAGAATTTAGTCTACCAGGATGTACTCAATTAGGCCCAAATCAACCAGAGTCAAATCAACCTGGCCCGAGTGAGCCAGGGCCGAGTCAATGTGGATCTAGGCAACCTGGACCTGGCAGTTCCGATGCTCACATATGTAGTACAAGCCTAACAAGCCAGACACAACATCTTCGCGCAATGTTCGTAAAAGATGCTCCATATTCAATGCAGACTTGTGTACCGCCTTAGTTTCCAGTGACATACTTCTTCTCAAGTTGAGCAAAGTTGATTTTAGGAACTTTCTTTCTGAGTACACCGGTAAAGAGATTCCAGATCAAACCACATCGAGGAAATATTACGTGTCAGATATGTATAAGATTAAGTTGAATTCCCTTCGACAAAAGGCTACCGGTCACAAAATATGTACCTCGGGGGATGAAAGTACTCATGTTGGACAACGATATATTGCTGGTTTTGTTTTCGGTGTTTTGGATGTTCAGTCTGAACGGGACAAATGCTACTTGGCTAACATTGAAACTTTACCAGTCGTCAACTATTCGCCTGTGGCCGCATTTTTCACAGTTTCTCTCCAGGTTATATGGCCCGAGCAAATCCTGTACGAAAACGTACTTCTCGTGTGTACAGATGCTGCAGCGTGCATGATAGAAGCTATGAACGGATAATACATTCTCTCACCAAAAATGATTCACATAACCTGTTTAGCTCACGGTCTTCACAGATTGGCGAAATTAGTAAGAGCAAGTTATCCTGATGTGAATCGATTTATATCTGCGGTGAGAAACGCATTCGTGAGAGCACCTCAGAGAGAGAAACGATTCAAGGAACTTGCTCCGAACACTCCCCTTCCTCCAACACCAATTAATAGTATTATTGTGACAAGATGGGATACTTGGTTGAACGCTGTCCAATATTTCACTTTGCATTACGGTAAAGTACACCCTGTGTTCATGTCCTTTGAACAAAATGAAGTGCATAGCATCAAAGAGTGCCAGAATCTAATGGAAGACTATCAATTACCAGTGAGTCTCGCTTCCATTGATGGCACATTTTCGGCCTAGCATATAATATGCGCTTCTACATTTATGCGTACAGTGTAGCAAATATGCATCGAGTGTTTCTGCATATTTTATGGTTTTAACAGCATAATACTTGACGAAGCTCTCATATTTTATGCTGCAGGCATTTGAGCTACAAAAATCATTAGAGCTGTGCCAATCTGCACAGGCATATATGCAGGCGCATATGAAATCATGAGCGCATAAAATATGCGGCTTCAGGTTAGATATATGCGATTGCGGAGTGTCGTATGCACAGTACTCGCATCTATATGCAAACAATATGCGATCAAGTCTTGCAATTGCACGGCTGAATGACCGACTTCAATTAGTTGGAACTTGTTCGATATTGTAAATATTTAACCCTAAGGTAATGATTCATTACGATAGTATTCAATAGTTACAATACCAAGCATTTGCTACTAATATAGAAAACAGGAAAATAGGTTTTCAGGGGATTTCAAAGCAAAACAAGGTTTCACGTATGTGGTTACATTTAATAATAATGTATTTTTTACTGTTTTCAAATGGGACACTTTTTCGCTTATCGGCAAGAATACTTTTGTACTGCGAATATATTATTTCTACATCGTACGACAACAGGGGAGCAAATTTAAAATTCTCCATGTCAGATGGAAAGAGTTGACCAACTACTTCGTTGGTCAACAAATTTGGTTGGTTGGTCTTTGTTCCACATCAGGATAGCCATGCAAAATAGAGTTGACCTTCTTAATCATAGGAAGATCTTACCGTTGCTAAAAATCTAGAAAAAAAGCTTCATTCCAATCAATTAAGCATGATAAATATCATCTTGTACATTGGTTTTTCAAATGCCGTACAACTATTACCAGGACGCTTACTCCCCTGTCGAGCTGGTACCCATTTCAGATATCTGGGTAGAGTGGGGTATTGTGTTTGAGTTTTCCTTTTACCCAACGGAAAATCGCCGTGCAGCGCCGGGGTTCGAACCCATGACAAATTCACGGAAGGGTGCGTTCTCAACCACGGCCACGGCGAGCACTAAAAGTTGGTTTCGTACGTTAAATGAGACGTGGAGCTTAAACTACCAGCTTTCGGTGATTTTATCGTAGCTGAAAGTGGGTCAATATTGGTCAAATTTATGCTGAACCAATAGGATTATCTTAGTTATTCATAACTATGAAGTCAGAGCAGATATTTTGACAATAACAGTGAATACTCTCTTAATATATTGTATGGCAAACCTACAGTTTTCCGGCAATAAGTACAATACAGATTTCCGCTCGAAAGACATATTCTGGGAATTCATTCATGAAAGTATCATTCCTTACACTTTGTGGTACTTTAGGATGGCCTAACTTTTAAATAATGGTAATCATTAGAATATTGAAAGAAATTTGTTCATTTCTTCATTCATCAACATATTATCCACTACATCTGTAAATTTAAATAAAAAAATTTAAAATTTTTTTTTTTTAAATTGTCATAATGTTCCTGTAGGTGATCCCCTCATTCCGGACATACCACGAATACCAAACATTTGCGTTAGATTTTGAATAACCAAATATTGCAGGAATATTCAAATCAGCATATGATCACTAAATGTCAATTGCAGATTTGATTGTCATTATAAGAGCTGTGACATTGCATAACTTGCATATATGCACGTCAAGAGATATGCAGAATGTTTTATGCAATGCAAAAAATTATCTTGAGCATATGCAAAACAACATATGCAATTATGCATATGCACGATAACAGATATGCAAATATGCAAAGTGCTTTATGCATATGCACGATATCATTGCATATATGCTGTAATGTGAATGGTGTAATTTGATTGTTTTTAATGTAAAACTGTAAATTTGTTTCTTAATCCACAAATTTTGTACTTTCGCATACATACTCTCGGTTGCTTAAGCAACATTACAAGTTTTACCCGGTGCACTGTGTTCAGTACCTGATGCCCAGGTTACCTTCTTTACCTCTTCAGCTGTTAAATTTGGTTCATAAATAAAATAAAGTAGAGGTGTCCGAACTGAATTTAATGAAGTTCGAAGTTTTTAAGAATTGCATGGTATTATAGGTTTTGTACACCTAGTGATAGTTTTCTTGTTCTGTTCTACACATAGGCCTACCTATGCCTACCTATACGTACAAAAGTTTTGAAGTTGAAATGCAACTATGAAATTTGCATCAACTCCCGAAACATATGCGTTTAGTGAATTAATAATAAATACCGTTGTTGTGCTCTGCTTGTTCATCAAAAAATGAGAAAAAACTCAATAAGGTAATCCCTCGAATTCCGGACATCCCAAGAATTCCGAAAATTTGCATCATTACAGTGATTAGGCTTTCTGGACTTACATAAGGAAAACAAAATCTGCAATTAACATTTAGTGATCATATGCCGATTTGAATATTCCTGCAATATTTCGTTATTTAAAACCTAATGCAAATGGTAGGTATTCGTGGGATGTCCGGAATGAGAAGGATTATCATGAGGAAGATTACGAGAACTTTATTGTAAAAATTTTGTATTAGTTTTTGTACTGAAATTTACAGATGCATTGGATAATATGTTGATGATTGGAAAAGTGAACAAATTTATTTTATTTTTCTAATAATTATCAGAATTTTTTTAGTTACGCCATCGCAAAATACCACAAAGTGTAAGGAATGATACTTTCAGGAATGAATTCCCAGAATATGACTTTTGGGACGGAAATCTGTATTGTACTTATTGCCGGAAAACTGTGAGTTTGTCAAGCAATCTAATAAGAATATACACTGTTATTGTCAAAATATGTGCTGCAACTTCATAGGTATGAATAACGAAGATAATCCTTTTGGTTCAGCATAAAGTTAACCGATATTGACCCATTTTCTTCTTCGATAAAACCACCGAAAGCTAGAAGTTTAACCCCCATGTCTCATTTATTGTACGAAACAAACTTTTAGTGCTCGCCGTGGCCGAGTGGCTGAGAACGCACCCATCCGTGAAGGTGTCAAGGGTTCGAACCCCGGCGCTGCACGGCGATTTTCCCCGTTGGGTAAAAGGAAAACTCAAACACAATACCCCACTCTACCCAGAAATCTGAAATGGATACCGGCTCGACAGGGGAGTAACCGTCCCGGTGCTATAGTAATACGCAGGGCTGTGACTTTATGCAATTATAAATATGCATTATATGCACTTATGTTATGCATTATATGCACTTATGTTATGCAAATATGCACTTATGTTATGCAAATATGCATTTATTATTATGCAAATATGCATTTATTATTATGCAAATATGCATTTATTATTATACAAATATGCATTTATTATTATGCAAATTTGCCCTTATCATAATGCACGTATTTTAAATATATTTTAAGTGAATTCCTTTAATGGATTAGATGTAAAAGAGAAACTTAGCATTCGTCTGCTCTATTGGCTATAACTATGCACCGTATAGATCACTAGATTGTACTAGTTTAGCCATAAACTCTCAACTGCATTGAGGAATTGGGGAGAAATAAAGGACTCAAGGGAAACAAAATTACTAACTAATTGTAATGAGTAATAACATATATAAACAGAACAAAACTTGTTAACAAACACATGTAAATGAGACCTATTTACTGTGAAATCATATGAAATATGAAAAGTAGTTGCAATCTTATTATAGCTCGTATAATGTTGGCAATAGAAGGTAGGCTAAGTAACATTAACCATGAGTATAATGTCATCTACTTCACGAGTTACATTTGACCACCACATGGTACTTCAAATTTTCAAAGGTAAAACTTCTCCTATTGTGAGCTAAAACAGTTTTATAAACAGAAAAGACTCTCTCAACTTCACAAGATACAACTGGTGCATAATTATAAAAAAGCATACCACAGGGGGTCAGATCATTTGGAAAATCATCCGGTGCAGTAATAGATGAATCGTCCTTCAATACTGAATTAATATACTTCAAAGAGGCGAAGCCAGTATTTTTCTCTATTACATCGTCAAGTTTGTTTAGAATTTTTTTGTCATATGTCTTCAGGGATTCTTTAACATTGTCAATAATATCAATCGCAGAAGACAATGGAAGGCCTGTAGCCTCCAACTGTTTTATTGACTTGGGCAAAATCGAGAATGTTGCAGAGATGAAACTTAATGTGGTTGATGTTTCTACATCCTGAAGCAGAGCATTGGAGTCTTCAATGCTTTGAGCTCGGCTGCTGTCAAACGTGGATATAACTTCCCAGATTTTGTCAAAGTTAGTTGCCAAGTATGTCGCTGCTTCAATCCATGTGCCCTATCTGGTCACGACAGAAGGAGCAATCGGTGTATTGGGGCAAAGGTCTCTAAATGTGTCAATTCTGTTAGGTGACCGCGCGGATACATACTTAACCGATGAAATGAACCCTATGTAATGCATTTGCTAAACACGTCATGTGTATCATTTTAGGATACGTGACTTGCAGTGCATTAACAGCTTTCTTCATATAAGAAGCAGCATCAGTAGTAACTATCAGAACGTTGTTATAGTTTACTCGCTGCGACCAAATGCATCGCAAGGAATCGTGGAAAAATGTAGAAATTGTCGAATGGTTCACTTTGTCTAAGATCTGTTCATTAGCCAAGTAGCTTTACATCGTTCTTCGTCAACTCTAGTACGCCAAATACGTAGCAGACAACGTGTTGTTGGTCTATATCTGTGGTTTCATCTAGAGATACCCATACTTTCTGTCCTTCTGCCTTCTTCCTTAACGTTTTCATTTTATCATCATACACGCGCTGCACATAATACTTTCGGATGGTTGACTGGTCAAAAACTCCTTAAGTATTAGATTGCTCAATTTGTTGAAAGGTATGTCCGCTGCTAAAATGCTTCACATAGGTCATTGTTGAATTTTTTTTAACAATATGACCAAAGTTTGGACTCTCAGATACTTCAGGGTCAACAGTTTCAGGGTTTCCACACCCTTCGGGCAGCAGGCCAACCGCAGCCTGTTTTTTTATTTCTGTGGCGCGCGGTCCCTAAATGTTGGGTCACTTGTGATCGTCGCTGAGTTGATATCTGAGAGAAGAGTTCAATTTAGAATTATGCCGTACTTACCTGCCACCTTAAAGGTGTCCTAAGCTCAATATCATGGGTGTCAAGATTTTCGTTTAAAAATATAGATTTAAGGTCCAAACATCAATGTTCCAATAGTTGTTTATCTTTCTTTTCAGTAATGAAAAATATTATATATTCAATTTCGCATTAATGAACAGTAACTTTACAATGAAGACAAAACTATTGCGGAATTCGGTTCAACGTGTCAATATTGAATATGGATAATTATACCTACTCATTTTTACTGAACTTCTTACGTCAGATTCCATTAACTTAATTTCATAGGCCACAATCATTACTTTTGGAAGCATTTAATAGGCAGTCATTCATAAGTGCACTGCACGACCATAGCGCCCTGACCAACTCAACATACCCAATGGAATTGAACTTCATTACAATCTTATTACAACTCATAATGCCTATAAAATAAAAGGTATGTATTAATTTAGTTATTTGTGCACCACACTAGAGTTGCATGTCAAACCAGATTAATATTAAATGTCAATGCATATAAATTGATGTTTGGACATTATGTATATATTAATGGTGCATATGCATTGTGAGATAATGCATATGCATTTTAGATATTGCATATGCATTTTGAGATGATGCATATGCATTTTAAGATAATGCATATTCATTTTAGAAATTGCATAGGCATTTTAGAAATTGCATATGCAATTGACCAATTTTTATGCAATATGCAAATATGCATTTGCATATGCATTTATGCAAGATGCATAATGTCACAGCCCTGGCAATGGCACAGCTTTAATAATCACTAAATGTAAATTGTAGATTTGATTGTCCTCATGTAAGTTCAGGAAGCTAAATCACTATAACGATGCAAATTTTGGGAATTTGTGGCATATTCGGAACTTAGAGGGATAACCGTATTGAGTTCTAATTTTTTACGAACAAGCATAGCACAAAAACGAAATTTATTATTAATTCATTAAACGCATATGTTTCGGGAATTGATACAAATTTAATAGTTGTATTTCCACTTCACCACTTTTGTACGTATAGGTAAGCGTATGTGTAGAACGAAACAAGAAAACTATCACTAGGTGTATAAAACTATTACACCATGCAATTCTCAAAAACTTTAAACTCCATTAAATTCCGTTCGGACACCTCGTATTTTATTTATGAACCAAATTTAACAACTGAAGAACAGGTCAAGAAGGTAACCTGGGCATCAGGTACTGAACACAGCGCACCGGGTAAAACTTGTGATGTTGCTTTAAGCAACCGAGAGTATGTATGCGAGAGGTCCCATCGATGTACAAAATTTCTGGATTAAGGAACAAATTTGCAGTTTTTCATTAATTAATCAAATTAAACCATTCGCATTACGGCATATATGCAATGATATTGTGCATATGCATAAAGCATTTTACGTCAATTTTGCATGTGCATAATTGCATATGCGATTTAGCATCTGCAGAAGATAATTTTTGGCATCGCATAAAACGTTCTGCATATCTCTTGGCGTGCATATATGCAAGCTATGCAAGGTCACAGCTCTATAAATCAGCAAATATGCAGCATATTTTATGCTGCATATTGTCACATCCCTACTCGATAATGATACGCCTTTGAACGACGAGTTAACGAGAAACCATTTTTCGGAAATGTTCAACACGCGAACGGAAATCTAGCGATAACAGTTTTGGGAAATTTTTTACCAGGATACTTTAGATTTTGTGTCGCCTGGCTTTTACGGAACTAGTTTTTCGTATACGGCAAGCCTTTAACTGCAGATTTTCATTTCGTCGCAAGACGAGTTCTGTAGCTCCTGCTTTCGCCTCTAAAATCTGGCTTACATTCGCGTTCATTCAATTACAGTAACCACAATCAAGTTGAAAACGTGTCAACGTTATGAAGCAGCTTTCTCTGGTCGACAACAGGTAATTGGCTGTCTTCAAAGCTATCAGTAGCCGTCTCTAATCTTTAGGCAATAGCCAGTGCAGCAAAGTTTGTCATGCCTTAATATCTTCGCGTTATTTTACATATTTCATATTTTATACAACATTTCGCTGTTTCACTTCATTGAGAACCGCACTTATTGCTATGCGGAGACATTGGCTTTTTTGTTTGAGCTTAGATTCCAGACAAGTATCAGGTCTTAAAAATTCAAAGAAAAAGTAAATTGAGAATTTTTGACCTCTGTTGAAGCAGATCTGAACTTCTCTCCCGTGCGATTAATGGTGGGGGTTCACAGACTTATTTTCCAGCTGCCACAGCTTATTGAACCGCCTCCGAGATTGAATTTCAACGGAATGGAGATTATTGGCGAGATATCCTTCAAACATTCAAAAGCATGAACTGAAGCACAATCTACGACGCGGTATAATTTATCAAAATCTGTTGTCCTGCCTTCAATACTTTCCTGGAGATAACCTTCAACACTTCGAAGTTTCGGCAGCGGGAACTAAGTTTCCTTTCGACATGTTCACAGTGCCAGGCTGTTTTCGTTTGACTGGAAAGTGCCGAAGCGACAGAAGCATCTAGTAAAACTTAAGCGTGCACCGAAAAAGAAGTTAGGGACGTTGAAAGAAATCATCGTAGTTCCGTTTTATTATAGGAAAGTTAAAATGCCTAAATAAAATTACAGGTTGAACGTCTGCCTCACGCGGTAGCAACTGAAATCTAAGTTATTATCATACACCGAACTGCATGCAAATTTTAGTAAAATATTTTGATTTAGAAACTTCAGACAATGTAGTCGTGTTAAAATTAACTTTACGAGCGGCATTAGTTCATTCAACTCCGCTAGCTGTCAAGTATCGTCTTAAAATTTGCTCCTCTGGGTATAAATCAAGGGTTCCAGAGATTTTTTCTAATGAAGCTCAGCGGGGTTTGCACAGCCTCGACGTGATGGGTCGCGTTGCCGTAGCATTTCTGCTGCGCAGGATCAGCTCTGTTGCGCGGCAACTGCGGAATATTCCACTGGAACTCAAGGAGAGCTGGCAGCTCGTGATTTGACACCGGTTTGAAGGTAGACTTTCCGTTCAGAGGCATTGTCAAGTAGTACATCTGCCGTTCTGCCCGGGCCTGGTCGTAGCACGTCTCGCCGTCGCAGATAAAACGAGCAGAAAGTTCTGCTGACGCTATGAGCGTCATGAGAGCGAGAGCAAAGAGAGCAGACGCCATTGTCTTCTAAATCTGGGAAAATAATTCAATACATTATTACATGCGCTAGGTTGGTTTTGTCACCAATAAAAGCCATCCATACACGATCGTCAAAGGTTTGAGACACTTTCTCTTAGCTCACATCTCACGAAAAAGTTGTCTGATGCATGATCGCTATTCTGGAATTATACTCGTTACGATGAACCCACCAACTAAAGCGTTGTCTACCCACAAACTTTTTTCATGTCTATTCTCCAAGAATGGCCAACCTGCTGATCTCCACAATCAATTTTTTTCCATTGCAGCCTCTTAAAATCATGACGCGCCCCCATTAGAAACTTCCCTCATTAATATATTGCTGGAGATGCCCTCCACAGAGAAATAATTGAGGCAACAAAAAAAAGAATCTTTAACAATCTTTCGGTAAAAAGTGCCGTGCCTCAACCCAGAGCTAGGCAACTAGAAAAACGGCTTGCTACCCTCTAGACAGCTCGTAATATATCTGTGCAAGGTTTCCACGCCAGATTTTGCCACGTTACAGAGTACTTTCGAAGATTCACAGATTTCAAAGATGGGCAAACTAAATGTTAGGAACCAGCAGTCTCAGATTTAGTTTGTTTCATGGCAATACAAGTTAGATCGTAATTTGAACAGTCATTAGCAGTTCAGACTAGATCGTGTACACTTAACGACGCAGGCGAAAGATTTACGTTACTGACATTTGGGTCACCCATGAAGACCTCGGCAGCGTGAAGTCTAATTTCTTTCTTTAACGTTATTAACACGCCCTGACAAGATTTACGTCGTACAAACTCTTTATCTTAGTTCAATGTTTGCATTATTCAACGAATAGAATTAAAAAGTTTCATGAAAGGTTGTAAAATTTCCTAAGTTCGTACCCTAGTAACGAAACGCGTTCCTTCGTATCGGGCCATATGTAGGTCATTCGGCAAATCGCTAATTAACGCACTGGTATAAATAAACGACACTTCAAAGTTTGAGATATTTTTTAAAAAATGCTACCATTCGAGGCGATATGTTACGTGCAGATGGGTTACTCATACTTCAAGAAGGCTATATATTATATATTAGTTCAAGACTTCTGAACCGCTTGAAAAATAGATGAGGGAAAGAGAGGCAGGCACTATTCAGTATGGAGACAAGGGAATGCAGAAACTGTGCAAAAGGGGGGGGGACGTAGAAACAGTATGGAGAGAGAAGATTAGGCAACAAAACTTGAAACTAGTATGTGCTGAAAAACAGGAGTGAACTGACCGAGATGATCCTTGACAAAAATAGGTTTTATTAAAAAGAGGGCTGCCTAACCCTCGGCTCTGGCCCTAACATAATTCCCCTGGGAGTGCTAATTCTTTAATACAAAAGTTCGATCCTCCGAGGGATCTTACGCAGGACAATGTATTTGAGCTGTACAGTTTATATTTGAATTCTGCCCATTGCAACCTAACGAACCCAATCGCTAGCCACCGTAAACAACCGCGGCAACGCGGTGAAAGCGTTAACGCTCACTCAGGAAGCACGTCTTCGACAAACGCTACGTATACTTTTCCCGGCGAGCAGGTCGGCTGCAATCATATCACCCGTGTTTCCTTTGACAACACTGTGAGCCGTAATGACCGTAGAAAGGACTACGACCGCTTAACCTTAAGCGAAGTAAAGTTTACACAAACGACTTATGCTTCATGGCGGATGACTACTCGCGATGAAACGGCAATATACTTCACAATGTAACTTAAGCGTTTGGATAAAATATGTCTAACGGCAATTCCTGCACACAATGAACCTAAGGAGATCAGATTCCACCTCTAAGACTTACTATAACGACTGAAGATTTAAGAGAAGCCCAGGCATTGAAAAGATTATCCCTATACTCCAATCCAATATCCCATCCTACTTATGTTTTCACTGGAGCCATATATAGATATACCTATCTTCATGGGATATTCAGCCCATACATGTCCTAACACCATTTATATGCTTAAATTCCAAATTATACGATAGAACCATGCAAGGGACTTGTGCTTGAAGATGAAGTACAAAGCCCTTATTCAAGCAGGTGGTGCTCACGCTTGCACACGATACACAGTGAGTGAAGAAGATTAGCCACCAAGAGGCGCTACGACTTGCACGCACGCTTACCCACTTCACAACTAGACAATAAACAGGACATCGAAGCCGCTCCACCCTCCACCTGGTCTATACAACCCGCTAAGCCCTTAATACCACATGATCGTACCAAACTGGTCGCTACTACTTTCCTATCAACAGAGCACACCACACAATAATCCAACAATCGATCACACTAGCTCTCAACGAATCATAGAGAAAGACGTGCGAGCCGTGAATGATGATGCCCAGAAGTGAACAAACCTCTTTATATAAATTTCTTCTTCGCTTGCTCATGCAGTAGTCAGGTGCAAGTAAATAGCTTGCGTAAAATGTACCAGAAGAAGATGACAAATAATTCATTTAAATGCTTTCAGTCGACATTCTAAATTCAATATTTCTCTTGATGAAAAATAATTTCAATTTCTTAACAGGAATTGACATACCGCCTCCCACGATGGAAAATGGTATGATATTTCAGGATAATTGATTTTTTGAATTTTGAGCCGATTAAAATCGAGTAACCAGAAATAGATCGCGACAGTACAATTACACTAAAATTATAGTACATAATGTAAAAGAAAAATTTATGCAAAATGCATTTTCCAGCTGACTTAGAATGTTATTGAAACTTGCAAAAAAATTATAGTCATTGTATAGATCTTTTAGAATTTTATACAAATAGTTCAAATTTGCATTTGAATTTCATCAGTTTTAAGCATGAAAATCTCATTTTCTGAGGGCAGAATAAGTGACTCGAACACATGAACCCTGAACCTCACCTTCATTACATTTTGCAAATTGTGCTTTCGGAGTCTGCCGTTTACTACACCGCATATTTGGTGTGCGGGGTTCAATAAGTACACTGTATTTGGTCAGGGCCCGTGACCGGTGACGAAAAACCCAAATCCGACGTTAAAAAGCTGTTGGAGAGAGACAAGAGTTCTGGATCCGAATTTCAAACAATTTACGTCGTTGGAGCGATATGACAGGCAGCGTCAGTCCTTATAGATCAGGGCTTCTCAACCGGGGGTACATTTAACATACTTCAGATGTTAAAATGTGCAGTATATATTTACATACAACCGTATAAATATATATATAATTATCATTCATCAAGTGTATTTTTATAGTTTTTTAAACCTTTACCTGTGCTGGGGGTACATAAAGATGCACCATTAAGCTAAGGGGGTACACGAAAATAGAAAGGTTGAGAAACCTTGTTATAGATGAACTTACGCTGCAGGCTGTACTGCCATGACGGCGTATATCGTTTGGAATCCGCTGCCAGGTGCCTGAAGTAACAGTCCACCTGGCCACAGGGGGATGCGAGAGTTCAGATTTTTACGTACCAAAGCTCAGCGGTGTAAAAATATAAACGTTTGACACTGGTGCTGCTCGAGGTACTTTGGTGACTTGCAGCCCGAACATGGAACGAGTCCTTGAAAAATTCCTTCTGAACAGGACCTCCTCATTGCGCGATCTTTGTTTATATTCACTCATAAATTGTATTTGAAACCATAGATTGACCCTTAATTTTTAACATAATTGTGTGGATCAGTGTGAATGTTACGTGTGCCTGATTTAGTCTACTATTCCAACTTATTTTTTGAGTTATTGGTAGGTGCTTTTAATTTACAGTCTGATATATTATAATGTAATACTTTGATTTCATGTGTCTTTTAAATAATTATTAGGTTTATCTTTTTATTTTTCTTCCGCGCTGATGATGAGATTCATAGATCTCGGTTCGTTAACTATTAAAGATGATCATTTTTACGTTGGTTCTCCTTTTTATCTTGAGGCTTCGATTTTCTTTTCAAATATTTTAATTACTTGACTAACATTACCTAATACTTTCTAAAAACATCGCAAAATGTTTTCATTTGTGCGTGGACGAGTTCAGCGTCTGATGTGAATGATCCGTGAGAGCACACGCTCTGTATATCATTAGCCACTCCAGTGCTGTTTTCAAGCGAGATGAGCTAATTGTTTGGTGTTCAAAATCTACTAGCGCAAACAACAAGCGCATTCATTAATTGGATATCTTGCAGCCTTTCTGGTAATTTACGGAGCCTTTGCGTATTTTTGCTTCGATTTTATAAAATGACACAAAGTTTCTTGTTTTCGTTGTAAGTACGTACGTACGAGGCCTGTCTAAAAAGTATCCGACCTTTGGCCAGAAAAAATATTTCGAATACCTGTCGGAGTTGGGACCCTAATCCCCTTCAAAGTATGCCCCTTGTGCTTGCACACACTTAGCCCACCGATCCTTCCACTGCTGGAAACACCTCTGGTAGTTTTTTTTTAGAATGGTGTTCAGCTCCATCGTCGCATTGCCTGTTTGACTCCTTCGATGCTGACTGTTTTCTTTGATGTCCGTGGAATTGTGCATCACGAATACGCACCGGAAGGACAAACAGTGACAAAGGAGTACTATCAGGATGTTCTCCGGCGACTTCGTGATGCAGTTCGGCGCAAAAGACCAGACATGTGGACTGCGAACAACTGGCACTTGCATCACGACAACGCGCCCGCACATTCATCCCATTTGATCCGCAATTTCTTGGCCAAACATGGAATTACGACCGTTCGCCAACCTCCCTACTCTCCAGACCTGGCTCCTTGCGACTTCTGGTTGTTTCCAAAATTGAAGACACCACTGAAAGGATCCCGTTTTGAGAGTAGAGAAGAGATAATGCGGAACGCGACGACAGAGCTGAACACCATTCCAAAAGAAGACTTCCAGAGGTGTTTCCGGCAGTGGAAGGATCGGTGGGCTAAGTGTGTGGAAGCACAAGGAGCCTACTTTGAAGGGGATTAGGGTCCCAACCCCGTCAGGTTGTTGAAGTATTTTTTCTGGCCAAAGGTCGGATACTTTTTCGACAGGCCTCGTATTCACTGGACTTGAACTCGCATTTTTCAGCGTTTTGCACGTAGCGAATTTTCCGCCAGAAGCGAGTTACCTTTCCGTTTGCAACGCATGATTTTTACATCCACAAAATCGTGGAGTGTATGTTTTAATCACTGAGAAAAAATTAGGCCTCGGTGTGGATTTGGAAGACTGGCGTGTTATTCACCTTAATTTTAATGAACGTTTTTCGTTCAGTACATTTTGATTCGTGATATCAAATTATTATGAAATGTATAATTTAATAAATTCAGACCGTCATCAGAAGGCGGCACAAACTCCTCACGAGGAAACGGTGCGGGGAAACGGTGGTTTCTTATTACTGTGCCAGTAGACACTACACACTGGCGTGTTTTTTTCTCTGTCAAGAATCCTGTACATGTTCACAAACATCTATAGGGCTACCAAGTTAATGAGAACTTGGATGCCAAAATAAGTCTCGGTGAAAAATGTTTCACGGTACAGTGAGTAAGCGGATAATTTTTTTCACACTATACCCTAGACCTGACTTTATCTGCTCCTCGGAGAAGAGCTAAGAAAAACGTTTGGTTTCAAAGGCTAAGAAAAAATGTTCTAATATCTCAGAGTTCACATGGACCAATTTTTGGATTTTCATGGAGTCAACCAACCAACAAATCAAAAAATTATTTAGGAGCTTTTCCAGAAAATGTTTCCGAACAGTACTACAAAATTTCTAAAGATTTGTTACCGTCTCAATCGACAACCAAAATATCCTGAACCTTAACAGCACCGACGGTTACAACTTGCCCTATTTGCGATGTGGTATTCTCGAAATGTTAAGTATAATTGGGGCGGAGCGCCAAATGTAAAATTTCATTTTTACTGTACCTGCTCTCCAAGACTATTTACTGAATGAATGACTTCTAGCGCGGCGCTGCTCATCGACGCCTACACACCATAAATGTTTTCTTAATCTTCTGAAAATCAGCAAGAATTGCACGTTGACTTGCGTTTCCCAATTCTTCAGCATCTAAGACGTGCGTGTTGCTCATACCGGAACTTTAACGTATTTAGAGCCCCACTCTTCCGTTCACAAATGCTCCACAGTTTTCCGAAATATATTCGCACGAATCTTTTAATGCGCTTCAAGAAATCGAGCGACTGACTGCCAACGTCAGTTAACTATCCTCGTGAGCTTTTGTTGATTCGAGGTGTCTTGCGCCAACTGCGTCCGACTCGCACTAGATTGTGGCGCTATTCGTTTTTGTTTGTCTTTCTTGTCTCACACAACTTCTTTCCCTTCTATTGCGGGAGATCGAGTTGTTGTGAAGTACATTAGTCTTAAATGATTTCCTGGTTTAATTCATATTTTCACAAATGCTTAAAACTGCTCTGAATAACGATACCGATTTGAAACAATACAATTTGAACGTCGGAATTTTCATAAACCGTGATCTACCTGAGAATATAACTTATTCACGCCTTTTAATTTTTGTTTTCATTTCCGTTATTTGTAGTTTTGAGAGTACAATTTGATAAGTTAGGTTAAACCTCCCTGACTACAGCCGAAGTGTTTCCAAGAGGGTAATGAGGAAAGCCCCATGTTGCATGAAAATGAAGAAAATGGAGAAATCTGCGCCGAAGGTGTGCCTCTACAATCTGCGCATAGAAGCTGCAAGTTTGAATGAAGTTTATGAAAAAGGTGGAAGTTGATGGATGAAGAAAGTAACAGGTGTTGAAAAAGAAACGGCAGTGAACCGAAAAAAGATGGTTGGTAATAGAATGAAAACGTCTACTCTTTTAGATGAAAAGAAAGCCTACTAAAAACTTCAGCTCGGGACTTCACTCCTTCCTTTTGGTGTTGTTTTCCGAAGTCTGCATTTATTTCAGTGTCGTCCTTTTCAGAGCCGCTTTGTCTCCGCCCTCACGCAGCCTGCAACTTGATGCGTCGAGGCGCAGGAGCCTGCATGGATGATGGCACAGATACGCTCATTTTTTTGTCGCAAATTTGCTGGGTTTACACTTAAAAAGTTCACTACGTATTGGTGCATATGTGTACCACGTGGTAAATTGTTCATTTATGCACCATTAACCAAGTTACCATTTTACTGATTTCCCTATCTTCATTTAAATTACATCATAGCGTATACAAGTTAAAATGTTATAGCGCAGTTATATTTCCCCCTTATTAGAAAGAATAAAAATGTAATCAAGTTGTAAAGATGGCTTTTCAGTTCCGTTTCTTCCAACCTTACCAAACCGACTGTAGAAACAGCGGAAACGTAGTGAACGTGTTAAAAAGTTCGCTATCGTGTCCACGATTCTGGGAGCGATCGCGAGACAAAGGATCGAATGAGACTTCGAGTTCATCTCCCATCGCAGGGAGTTAAAGTTCCAGAGGTTTATTCAGTATATTAACAACAAGCGTTGTAGATAGAAGTACAGCGATGAAGTGTTGGCTGGCATCACTTGAAGAATATCTTCTAAGGTAGTTTAAATGGGAATTGGCAGCGACTAGGCAGGTCACCCACCGGACCAGGGTGAGAAGCTGTAGCGTCCTTCAAGCACAAGGGCTTAGCTCCTGAATCTCTAGATATAAGCTGCTTTTTATCTAAAGTAGGAAGACTTATGACAAGACAGATTTGTGGTATAAATACGCGATAGAAGGTGAATTTTCCCAAATTGGAACTGATGCGACCGTGTACATTTATAATTTAAGGAGCGCTTCAGCATTAAGGATAGTACCTTGAAGTGTACTCCTCGATATTTATTAGTACTGGTTCTGCAAATTTCATTTGCAACTTGAATCAGCAAAGTTCAATTTCATTCGTAGGATTAAAATCGGTTATTATGCTTTTTAAAGGAATAGGTTCATTGAGAATTTCTCTGATCTTAAAGAAGGGGTAAGCATTTAAATGCGAGTCCATGATAGGAAAAGGAATTATTCCCTGAAACTAAACTTCGCATCCATTCCACGAAAATAATAGAAGACGTACTAAAAAATTCTTCATTGAGCTTCCTGAAAATCGGTGAACTCTACCAGAAAAACTTGTATGTTCAGGATTTTTGGAGTACTAACATAGCAACTCACATGCGTCCCTGGTCGACGTCAAAGAAAGGGTTCGACTGCTGAGATAGTGCGTGCAAATTGTTGTCCCAGCTTTCCTTTCTAGAGTACGAGCTTTGATCTAATTATACTAGAAATACTCTTTAGGGGCGCTAACCACGCGACTGGTCAGCGGATGTTAATTGATTCTTAAGTGAGCGCAACTGAATCGAGACAACGGACTCGACGTAACTTTGTTCATTTGGCCGCACGAAAGGCATAGCTTGTGTCCTACTCCCACTCCGAGGGAGATATACCTCTTGGAACTCACCAAATTTGGGACATTGAAAAAGATAGATTTTTAGGTGTATTAAAAATCATTAAATGACAATTCGACTTGTGAATTTATAGGCACTGAATTTATTACGGAACTTAATGACCCGGAAATGGTTTAAATACTAGTTCACAAGATATTAATATCATGTTAAATATACTGGATGCGATGTCATTGATGATTAGTCGTGCGTGAACTGAACTGCAAGCAAGCACGAGATGTAGCAATAGTAGTTAGTAACAATTACTGGCTATAAAATTATCAACCACGATCGTCACTTTTTACAACAGACTTAAAAAATCTCCAAAGAGAAAATTTCACGCAAAGCGCTGCTGATCTTAATTAATGAAAAAAACCTGTTTAAATTTCGTCGAATAAATTAAATTACCCAAGCCACCAATCCACAAACATGTTTCAGTCTTTGTAACCCATTTTCGGATTACAAACATTTTCAAACATAGACTTTCCACAAACCACAGTTTTAAAAAATGAAAAGACAATAATGTGAAATATTGCTCGGAGAAAAACTGAATTATTTGAAAGTTTCACACCAATTAACCTTGAAAGTCTAACAATCGCGTTACAATACAAATGCAGAGCACAAAATGATTGCGACTTAGCTGACTTATGAGGTTACCTTGTTCAAATGTTTCGCATAATCACGGCATTATGAATCATTTGCTGATCCCATTTTTTCTGGGACAACAGAGCAGCAAACTCGCAAGTCGAATCCATATATCCTCACCACGTCCTTATGTCCCTTGGAGAATAAGTATTACGTACTCATAGATATACTGTAGAACTGGAATTCTACGATAACAAGGGGCTGTTGTACAAACAAAAACATCTCAAGCCGAAAGATACGCATTCACACAATCCGGTGAATAACTACTAAAATATTACAGAACTTGGCAACATGTCCAGGTAACGAGACCGCTATGCTCTTGGAGCGCTACATGTTTTGAAAGCTAGAATAAAATAATGAAACAACTTTCTTTGTGTTACGGAAGTCAAAAAAGTAAACCCTTTGAGGTCTACTGCCTGTAGCCGGTCATTTGTAAGATAAACTTTAAAACGCTAAAAATCTGTGAAATACATAATTAAAAATTGAAACGGTAAAACAAACTCCTACATCGCTGCTCAAATTGCATCAACCCTAAGATATCATTGTATAAATTTTACGTTGAACTCTTAAGAAACGCTAAAAACTGATCAATTCTATAAAGTTATTCGAAAAAAATTCAAAATGTGATTCAAGTTCGCAGTAACTAAAAACATTTCGCGCATAGGAATCATACCAAGAAGGACTCCATTTCCTAATCCAAAAACATCGATCTCTTTGAAAATACGGCAGAGGTACACTGCGCTATTCAATTTAAAGATTGCAACCTCATTTAGTTGCGTAACAAATCACTTAAACTCTCTAATATCACAGCATGTTGTTGAATTACATTGTCAAGAATGTACTGCAGAGAATAGAAAAGAGAAACGAAGCCTTGTGGATTGTTTTCGGCGAAAGAAGGTGTCACCATCGCTCTGTAGAACTCGGAGAGAAAGTGATCGAGGGCGCTCGGTAGGTTATTTTTGGGCAGCAGTTTAGCTAAGCTCCAAAAATCGTCGTCAGCTTCTGATGAGAGGTAAGGTGTCAAAACTCTTATGGTTCCGATGAACGAGTACAGGCTTGGCAGGAACTCTTCCCAAGTTGTCACACTATCCCACTCATTCGCAACCCTCCTGCTAAGCTTTCTCAACTGCTCCAAAACTTCCATTCTCTCAACTAGCAATTCGACAAAAGGTTGTAAATGCTTCTTAGATCGATCGTTTAAATCATAGACTTGAGAGGGGTAATGCTGATTTGTCGATGCGCTCAAAACGCTTCTAACGAAAGACCTCTTACCTCTGGACACCACGTTACTCAGGACCTGAACAACCGAGTACATCTTCAATAAGGTTAGCGTTATGGACTCGTTGAAGTAGCGCTGCGAATCTATTAAGCCATTTTTCATTGACTGTAAATATTCGCATAGCTCATTGAGACTGTTGTTGCAAGGTAGAAGTAAATACCTCATATTGGAGAGTCTTTGGGGAACTTTGGACAGCAACTGTTGGAATTGATCAAACAAGCCAAGGAGATTAGCAATATATCTTCGTATAGTCAGCATTTTCCTTTCTTGCACTGCCAAGATTTCACTGCTCGGTTGTGTCAAATGGCTCAGTACAGAATGCAAGTTAGTTTGTACCAACTGTATTGCCTCCAAAATTATTTCTAGCGTTGAAAATACTATCCCAAGATCGAAGCGGCATTCAACAGATCTTGCTTGCTGGGAGACGTGTGGTGATTCGGAGCAGCTCGTGGAAAGTTGGTCTTCGCTGCGTAGATAATCAAAGGTAGGAAACAGATTTTCGTATGAATTTCCTTCATTTTTTCCGTACAACTTTGATTTCTGTGCTCGGTCTTCGAAGAGATTGTAATAAGCCCGTTTTTTCACGCCTTTGTGCTGGAAAACTTCACGATAAATCTTCTCGGTCTGAAACAGCCCTATAGAATGATCGTCATTGACCATAAAGTTGTCAGTGCAATTGTATTGGAATTCTGCCCTCGTATGTTCAGATGGTAACTCATTTAGTTCCTTCTCGTGAACAGAATCACATAAATTACTCTTTTGTCGAACAATTCCGAATATTTCCTCAAAAGACGGCTCATTATTATGTGTGAACTCCAACGCTAGCGGGGGCATGGAAGACAGTGACAGAGATTCTTTCATGGTCGACGTTGCTGGAGCAGGGTTGATTGCATCCTTTAGTTTCGGGTGAATTAACATAGGTCGAAGCTCTGCTTTGTCATTACTAGATCCATCACAAAATGGCATTTGTGGGCTGTCAAAATTCATCTGTTGAGAGGAGCTTGACGATAGAGTAGTAACCTGCGTAGAATCAGAACTTTTTCGATACGAAGTTCTGCACATGAAATCCTTCGGAGTTTCCGGTGAAATAGGCAACTTGCACACATTACTGAACGCTCTTTTCACGACTTGCAGTGTTGACAAATCGTATTCATCTGTTTGTGCTAAATTAAGTTTAGGAGCATTATTACGGACGATTTCAGTTTTTTTTATTGCATCGAGTTTCTGAGGAGCAATCTGGTCATCCTTCGAATGAGATTCGTTTCTCTGCGTACTTTGAACTATATATTTCTCAGGATTGGTATTCGAACTGTTGCAATCGTCGAAGTGGAGAGATATTTCTGACGAATAACACACATTTTGATATCCCTTCCATCGTGAATCGATGAGTGGGTAGCTCAGCATACCGTGGATCAGGGAAGACGAGTCTTGATGAACTGGATCTTGCCTTTTAGTATCGACGTCGGATTTATATTTATTCGAATCAACTTTTCTTGAAATTTTGCACTCTTTGATTCGTGAAGAACCATCACACTTCTCGCTGCTTCGATCGCTCGTCGCCTTGCATTTTGTGGTCGTTGATGCTTTGGTCGAAAACCCGAAAAGCTTCTTCAAATTTTTCCCTTGCAATTTTCTGGCGAGGATTGAACCAATGCTTTCTGTCACAGAAACCACTGAAGAATTTCTTGCAGACGAAGCTGCTCGGAAAACTTTCATTTTACGCAGAATGAACAGAGTTTTATTTGCCGGAGTTAATTTACTTGCTTCAGAAGCCTAGCAATATTAAAAATTTCCAACGAGTTTCGTCAGAAACGTTTGTCACTTTAACTGGAGAAAGCACTTATATTTTCGTAAATACGTCGTTACTTTTTTGTATGTAGAAGCAATAAAACCATGGAAACAATTTTTTATTCGGAGAGAGATGAGAATGTGATGTTAACTTGTAACTACGTTTCTACGGGGAAATTGACGAAAAATACGTATCAGATTAATTACGAATTCATTCCAAGCCAAGCACAGCCTCCTGGATACAGTTAAGGAATTCGAACAAATACATGCGGTAAATTAGAAAAGGGGGGAAAACATAGAGAGAGTTGTACAACCCAGGTCCTTACTCGGCGCAGGCTGATTGAAGCGCAAGGAAATGCATCACGAAACTCAATTAATGCCTTTTGCCCTGAACGCCAGATATTGCCGTAGATATTTTGTGCACACCAGCAGAGTGCGGCCTGGACGCTGATGTGAGAAAGGATCAAGGTTGTGGTTGAGTATAAAAACGATTTACATTGACAACGTCTTCAGAAAAAATTAATAGATGTTAATGATAGTTTCATTCTTTTTTCAAGTGGACCAGCTGTATACAGTGTACTTGAAATTCAAGCCCAATTTGTATCCAGCTTGATCCCCAACATCCGTCACAACCTCTCTCATAGCTGTGAGAATATTTCAATAGAGAGTAATTATGACATACTGTAAGACTCGTTCAAGCCCAAGAGGACGAGCCATATCGACCTCCTACTCGCATTTGGTGCAAGCATTCGACGTTTAATGACCCAATTAAGCCATGAGTGGGTAATTCTGATCATATTATTTCATGTGTTAGTTTAAGCCTCCTTAATCGTTAAAAAAAGGTGCGTACCGAAGAGAGGAAGGAGGAAGGCATCATTTAGTATGGAGATAAGAGAATGGGGAATCTATGCAGAAGGGGCATAGAAACAGTAAGTTGAGAAAAAATTTCATGAAACAAGATCAAAGTTGAAGAAGAAAGTAGTAGGTGCTGAAAAAGCAGGACAGAAGTGAAGCGAAAAAAGGTGGTCATTAAAATGAAAACATTTTCTTTCAACAAAAAGAAGGCCTACCTGACTGAGCTCGGGCCCTCGGACAATTTTCCCCTGGGAGTGTTAATTCCCATAGATACAATAGTTGTATCTCCCTGGGGGGGGGGGGGGGGGGGGGGGAGGGAAGTAATTCCGAATGATATACTTCGCGAATTTTTCAAAAAGTGACATTTACAATTAAGGCGAAGACATTATCTAAAATTTGATTACTTAAATATATTCTTATCGAGAGGCAACAGCCGTCAAGAACCAATAACATGAGCAAATCCATATTCAAATAGTACTTTAGTCGTGGAATATGAAGAGAGACATTTTGTAGCTTGGCCAGGGAAAACTAGCTGCCAGAAAGTTATTTCACACATATGAACTTTTATTTTCCCAGTCCTTTCGTAAGCCACGCCATATAACAAAAATTGCAAAGCTGCTTTCATCTCCACTGATAGCATTTTTTTCTGCATTTCTGAGAACTGCAAAAAGCCAAAAGACAGACCTCTTTTATGAAAATGTCCTAGCAATGCAAATAATTTTTAATGTAAAAAAGTGACATTCGAGTGTGAAAGCCGCTTGAAAGTTATTCAACCCTAAAAAAGATTTAGAGCTTGATTTCAAAACATGAGAGTCTTCGTAGACTTGACTCCTGAGAATCAGCTGTGTTTTCAACATTTCTGAAATGTCAGTTAGTGATTGCCGATTTATCCATACTTTGAAATTTTCTCAAAGGTCTGTAAGTTGTTATAACTAGTCAGTATTTCAATAAGATTACATATTAGTTTATGCCTCCCTAACCACAACGAAGGTGTTCCCAAAATAGTGAGGAAGGTACCGTTTTGTACAGAATGAAGGGAACAGGGAATCTGTGAAGAAGATGTGTTCCTGACCAAAATCCTCTGCCAAATTGTTTGAAACAAGATAAAACTTGAATAAGAGAGTAATAGGTGCTGAAAAAAGGACAACAGTGTACGGGAAAATGATGGAACGTAATAAAACTTGTTCTTTTCAACAGTAGGAAGGCCTACCTAACCCTCCGTTCGGGACTTCACTACTGAACCCAAGGAGCGCGTCAGTAATCCTAACGACTTCTGGAAAGAAGTAAGCAACACGATCGATATGCAATCTAGAAAGTTCCAATTCATTTCGAGAAATACGCCCTATGTTGAGTCGATATCTGAAAGACCCGTAACAATGCTTCAATTCCTCAAGGACGTAAACACAGCGATTTTTAATTTTTGATCGAATGGTTCTGAAATTTGGCCGGTACATGTAATTTTTTTCAAAGAAACATTTTACTCATGTGACTTTTTCGGTTTTGTCCTTAGTTTTTGAGAAAATTTGAAATATTTTTTATGTAATTAATCGCATATTTCAAAAGAATAGAAGTCAATGAGTGTTCACGCTAGGAAAAAAGACAGTTTTGGAATCCTTGTAACATTTTTAACCACCTAATGTCTCAATTTTTCCAATTTTTACATTCAATTTTTTTATCACAGTTCAAAATGATGAATATGTGATTTTTTTTCCCCCAGTTAGTGATAAAAAATAGCATTTCAAAAGTAATGAAGAAAAAATTAAAAATCCAAATTCATTCCTTTTTTGAAAATGCTACAAGGATTCCAAAACTGCTTTTGTTTTTTTTAGTATGAAAACTCAGGTTTCAATTCTTTTGAAATGTCCCGTAAAATGACAAACTAGTATTTCAAATTTTCTGAAAAACTGAGGCCAAAATCGAAAAAGTTACAGGAGTAAAATTTGTTTCTTTTTTAAAAATTACAAATAATGGGCAAATTTCTGAACAATCAAACACAAATAAAAAACACCTGTGTTGTTCCCCATAATCATTTAACGCTTCAAACACGCTTAAAAAACCGTCACCTTCTCATCGTACAGTTGTTACTGACTGGATGCCTAATTACTTCACTTGCGTTGTAGAAAAAACGATGATGTCGACGCTCCCGTCAACCTGTCATCCTACAAGGCATTTAAGTATCATCATTACAGCTATATTAGATACTTCAACTCCCTAGCCTCAACAAAGGCGATCTCAAGACAGCGAAGAGAAAGGACCATTTGGCATGGACTGCAGAAAACGAGTAATCTAAGCACAAGGATGTATTCCCATGCTGGACATCCAGCTCATAGAAATAAGAAGTTGGGAAATTCGAGGAATAAATTGAATTCGGTTAGTTTATAAGTTAGTTTTAGCCCCTCTAATCACAACAAATGTGCCCGAAAGAGAGGAAGGATGATGGCTCTATTTAGGATAGAGGTAAAGGAATGCGAAATCTACGCAAAGATCCCCAGTGCATAGAAACATCAAGTTGAGAAGAGAGTTTCTGATGCAAGATGGGAGTTAGACTCCGAGGTGGTGAAAAACAGGACAGCAGTGAACCAACATGACGGTCTCCATAAAAAACTATTCTATTCCAACGAAATAAATGCCCAATGTGCATTAAAAACAGTAGGCAGAGAAAAAAGTTCATGAGAGTTGAAGAAGAAAATAGTAGGGACTGAAAAACAGGACAGCAGTGAACCGAAAAAAAGATGGTCCGTAACAAAACAAAAACCTATGTCATTTTAACAAAAAGAAAGCCTACCTAACCTTCAGCTCGGGCCCTCACATTGCCCCCCTAGGAGTGCTAGTTCCCATAGATACAATAATTGTATCCCCCAGAGGGGGATGGGAGAGCCATTCACCTTGACATGAAATAAGCAAACTTGACTTAAACCCACTGCCTATTCTATGCCAGTTGAAGACAGTTAGGTCTCAATGCGAAAGCTGCTGGTCACAGCTTTGTAAAGTGCCCGTAAACTTCCAAACCCTAAGTCGTTTTTATTCTGTGCTGGAGCTTTTACGAAGTACAGCAGCTCAGCTTACTCCGTTTAAACGGTGAATATGAAATCTTGAAAACGATGAGTCGAATTTGAAATTCACAGGCTGACGGTATAAACTTGAGCACGAGCTACGAAAGCTCGCTGCATAGCATGGAACAGCGCTTGTTATTTTTTGATGTCACCCTGGCAAATTCATCGTTGGTGAATCAGGTCTCCAAAATTCTCGATAGTATTGGTTTATCACATGCAGTAGTGTTCCACCGAACTGATCAATCGTCGCGGTGAAGTGGATCACTATTGAATACGTGGTTAAACAAAGGTAATAAGAACCAGTAGACTTGGGTTCAACTGGGGGAACGTCAGCACTCCCCAACGACAGCGTTACGGACGTCCGTTTTATTGATTTATTTCAATATTTCATTTATTCCTGGTTAGTGTGTTCACCGAGTGTTAAGTATCAAGCAATACATTACGCATCTTTTATGATGGTATATAACAAGTGAAATGAAAATGAGCTAATTGTTTTATTGACAACCGTACGGCACAAAATTGAGCAATTCGTGATTCAAAAGAGCCTCAATTAAACCACGCAGAACACAACTTGTGCGGAGCAGACGGGTTCCGTAACGCTCTCGTCCCTGCAGTTAGAGGGCTTGAATTACTAAGATTTGCAGCTTTCAAAGTAAATATCATTGTTTGGTTGCAAGCAAATTTTCCGAAAAATCACTCGTCCTCATAGCTGGAAAGTTCTAAAATTTAGGGAGAATATATTTAGGAAATGAAAAGTACCATTGACTTCTAACGGCAGTCACAAATCTAAATAAACACAATTTCTTTACTCGTGGCCATTCAGAAGTTGTAGAAAAACATGCCAGAATATCAGTGAAGAATGTATAATGCAGCGGCTGGATAACTTCAATTCAGAGTCTTCTCTAGACCTTTGCGCTTAGATGTGGAGCAAATCAAGGAGCGGATCCATTCATGTTGTTGAAGTAAATTAAGGAACAAAATTAATCACGAAGGGAAGCTTAAATCAGATGAGATTTGAAATTTTTGTTCGCAATTGAGCAATGTAGATCTTTAGGTGCTCTCTCCGGTTCATTATCGTGGACAGAGGATGTAAGGCGTGACAATGCGCATCCAAAATAATACCAATCCTCGAGTTATGGATCATCTGATGCAAACCACAACTTCTGCATATAAAAATTAGTCCCAGCTATTCATAACTAGAATCAAGCGTCGTATTATTTAAATGCCTGCCATTTTTGTTCATACAGATTGAAGCTTGCGTTCATTATGATTTTCATCATATTTGTTTAGCACTCCGCAGCCTCAACGAAGCGGAACACACGAGAGCGAAAAGAAGAGACCGTTAAGTATGGGCGAAGGACAGCATATAATCTGTGTACTCACACAGGAAGCCCTTGCGCATAAAAACTGCAAGTTGAGAAGGAAGAGGAAGAAAAGACAAAGAAAAGAAGGCGAAAAAGGATAAAAGCTGAAAATAAAGTGGGCATGAAAGATAGAAGTCCCGAAAGCTTACCTATAGCCGAGGTAATCTCCGAGTAGTGCAATGCGTGCGCGAGTCGCCGCAGAATAGAGTAGACGAAGCCGACTAGCCTAACCTTATCTTATGCCTTCTGAAGATTTCCAGTTATTCATAACTGGATTTAAGCATCGAATTGGTTTTTAAGCTGTAACTGTGACAATTTTATCCGAACAAGTTGACATTCGCATAAGAGGAATCACTCAAGGATCGACTGCAGACATCAGCGTACACACCACTGATTTACTTTCTGACAGACCGTTATTGAAAGCACCTTATATGTAAATCCGTCACCACATTCATAATATCTTAGTGCAAATTCTTACCAAATCAGCCAGGTCAGTCGGTCCCGGCAGCGCTGCAATGTCTCCTGTACCACAGGTTGATTTTTCAGAGTGGGTCGAAGATGTAAGGATGAGTAATTGCTACTGTAAAGTTAAAATATTTTAATAATTTCACAAGCATGTTAACACGTAAGACACAAAGACCGTAATAAAACCTGCGGTTTGAAATGGATTTGAAGCTAATCACGAAGTCCAACGTACTGTTGAATGTCCTAATAAGATCGTAAAAACGGCTCGGTTTCAATTTAATTGACATCCAGGACATCACGACTCATCTCAACTATTTCCTCCACGACGCATTAATGGTAAAAGCTGGGATGTGCCGTCACAACATAAATATCGTGGAAACTATTGCGTGAAGCGGTCTTTGCTTTGTCCGAGCACATGGTAATAAAACAGAATGGAAATATTCGTAAAATGTAAGCATGGAACTGGAGTGCATGAGCAAATTGGAGGCATATGAACATTAGAGATTTAAAATATATTCATAAGAACGTCATGGTAAATAGAATTCAAGCAGTGCGCTAAAATCAAGCGAAATTAAAAAAAATAACAAACTCACCAGCGTAGAGCTCCAAGTCGAGAAGAGCTGTACGCTTTGCTGACGTCTCTTTACTTAAGAAGAAAAGCTCAACAATACAAGAAGCGCCCTTCAGCTCTTTATTCATAAAGTTAAAACTGAGCAGCTGCTCACTGAAGATAAAGTTTACCTCTAAGTTAAAAAATTAGGATTACATGTCAGCCTCTCCAGTTTGTTACTTTCAATGCAGTTATAAAGTACGAACAACTTTTTTTCTTCTAAGATAACCAGTGGTAGTCAAAATGCTTAACAAAACTGACATACGTTCGACTTGTTAACCATAAGCGAAATTGGCCTTTTCTAAAGCTCCAACACAAAATATCTTGGGAAGAATTACCTCTACTTCACGTTCCAGTCATGACATTAAATTAATTTTCGAAGCTACGACATCGTTGATCAATTAATGAACACTGTAATGTAAATTATAATCAAATTTTTTGGAAAAATAATACATACCAGCAATTCTAATTTTTTTTAGAGGATAATCTTTTTGTGATCAAACTTTCGCAGGCCAGCGCACAGTCGTAGGAGCGCTGCAGAGCTCGGCTAAACGACGTTTCAAGTCTTCGAGTTATTAGCCGTACGAAGGAATGAAGATTATAAGTTAAAAACCAAAAATTTCAGTGAATATCAGTGGACTTGGAGAGGAGCAAAAGTACGAACGTCTGTGGTTTGTAAGGTCCAGATGTTGTCGGTGCAAATGAAGGGACTGCGTGGCATGTTACTAACCCACTTGGAAAACGAGGTCACACCCATCTCGGATTCAAACGCTGCGTAGCTGACACATGGAGCATTTGTTGTCAGGCACTCAGTTTGGGTATCAAGCGGTTCTTTGTTGGTGAACGAGTCATTCATGTTTGGAAATGCCAAAAAATTCCCCTTATTAGTTGGCCCGAAAGAAAAATTTGCTTTTGGATCATCTTTCGCGAGACTCACAGATTGTACGAGGATGTTGTCGTTGCGATCTTCGAATTTCGGCGATGGCAAGTCAGAGATCGAGTCTTTCAATTTTGGCGTCGAAACTCGTGGAGGAGGGACAGAAGCAAATATCTCGGAGGACAAGCTTTTTCCCAATGCATTCATAGTGAGAGAAACTTGAGATCTGGCTGTCACAGCCTTTGAATACATTGAAGGACCCTGCGATTCTTGTGTAGCTGTATTGTCCGATTTCCTTGAATTTATGTCTCTAGTTGCATATGTTCCTTTGGAGACTTGCAGATTACCATTCAAATCTGATTGGGATTTGAAAGCCAACGGATGAGATAAAGGATTCGTTTTCAATGCTGGAACTGCCTCTGAGTACTGATTCTGCAATTTCAATTTCAAACGACGGAGCTCGCTACCTACCGCTCCAAACTTACAGCCAGACGACTCAGGGTTGTCCACAATTGGGGTGAAATTCTCATCCTCTTTCATCTCACGAATAGGAAGGCGATTTTTTGCTTGTGGATAATGAAGCTGTTTTGCGCCTGGAAACGATGTTTTTCGAGTGTTCACACATTCAAAATTAGAATCACTGGAGAAGAAAACGTCATTAGGAGACAAAGGAGTAGTTGCAACCTTTTGCTCCGTTGGATGAAAACGCTGTCCGCTTGACTGGTAAATGATGTCCTGTTCTTCACGTGAGGACGGACTCGTGTCTTGTCGATTGAAATACTCGTAAGACGGTTTGGTTTGAAGTAACCCTCGGTGAGAATTTTGAGCCATGTTTTGGTCACGAGAACATTTCATAGGAGACTCGTTTTGCACGTCCTCGCCCGAATTGAAATTTGCATGTTCATTCATTGAGGGACTTCCACTAGGCATTTGATTCTCAAGACAAGTGGGATACTCTTGAGTTGACATAGTTCGTCTTGGATATCCACTCCAATGAACACTTTCCGGCTCAGCAGAGAACTCATTAGTAGACATGGAACGTTTGGCTAACCCACAGGCATATCGGGCCATTGTTTGATTAACTAGATACTCTTGAGTTGATATTATTCGCCGATTGCATTCACGGGGGTAGTTGCCCAACACATCATTGTGAACTAAATACTCTTGAGTAGACAGCGATCGTCGTTGTCTGATTTGAGGAAATTGGCTAGACTGAGTTGATGGATCGGCCGGAATGTCACGAGGTCTTGGGTAGAAGCCATGAGATTCGTCGCCGTGAGAAGAGGGCCTTTGAGGAGGGAAGGGAAAACGTGTAAATGCCTCCTGAGCAGCCGCTCTGGGGAAAGGGATGGACGTTGCATCAACTTGATGATTTGGAGGCGAGAAACGAGAGCGTCTAAGTAAAACTTCTTTCTGCAGCGGCTGAACCTGCTGGTGTACAGGTTGAAATTGCTGCCGTACGGGTTGAATGTGGTGGTGCATATGTTGAAACTGCTGACGCACAGGAGGAAACTGCTGACGCACAGGAGGAAACTGCTGACGCACAGGAGGAAACTGCTGACGCACAAGGGGAAATTGTTGACGCACAAGGGGAAATTGTTGACGCACAGGGGGAAATTGTTGACGCACAGGGGGAAATTGTTGACGCACAGGAGGAAACTGCTGACGCACAAGGGGAAATTGTTGACGCACAAAGGGAAAATGCTGACGCACATGAAACTGCTGATGAAAAGGGGGAAAGGGCTGACGTATAGATGGAAACGGCTGGCGTACGGTTTGAAAGTGCTGATTCGCTGGTTGAAACTGCTGAGGCACGGGCTGAAAATGCTGAGTCACGGGCTGAAAATGCTGAGGCACGGGTTGAAAATGCTGAGGCACGGGTTGAAACTGCTGAGTCACGGGTTGAAACTGACTTACTGGCTGAAGTTGAGGCTGCGGTGATTGCATGGGGTGCGGAGTTCGCGGGGTAGGCTGGGTATTGTGAAAATATACATTTCGAATACCACTAGAATGAATTTCAGGGCTCCTTACCCCGAATGTCTGTGCTGCTTCTTCTGAGAGTCCATAGCGTATGTGATGAGCTTGTGCTGGTACTGCTCCTGAGGAATGCAGAGGTCTGTGTTGGGGAAGCTGGCTGTCAGCTTGGGGAAGCTGGCTGTCAGCTTGGGGAAGCTGGCTGTCAGCTTGGGGAAGCTGGCTGTCAGCTTGGGGAAGCTGGCTGTCAGCTTGGGGAAGCTGGCTGTCAGCTTGGGGAAGCTGGCTGTCAGCTTGGGGAAGCTGGCTGTCAGCTTGGGGAAGCTGGCTGTCAGCTTGGGGAAGCTGGCTGTCAGCTTGGGGAAGCTGGCTGTCAGCTTGGGGAAGCTGGCTGTCAGCTTGGGGAAGCTGGCTGTCAGCTTGGGGAAGCTGGCTGTCAGCTTGGGGAAGCTGGCTGTCAGCTTGGGGAAGCTGGCTGTCAGCTTGGGGAAGCTGGCTGTCAGCTTGGGGAAGCTGGCTGTCAGCTTGGGGAAGCTGGCTGGCAGCTTGGGGAAGCTGGCTGTCAGCTTGGGGAAGCTGGCTGTCAGCTTGGGGAAGCTGGCTGTCAGCTTGGGGAAGCTGGCTGTCAGCTTGGGGAAGCTGGGACATAACATGGATAATTTCCTGTAGAGAATTCTGAAGCGACAACATTGCTGCTTGGTATGGACCAGACCTCGGTAGAAATAAGTTTGTAGAATGCTTGACGACTTTCTGGCCAAGTGGGTTACACTCTGACAAGACCGACTTATGCATTTCAACACTCGATACAACATTGGCTCTACCAAAAAGCTCTCGTTCAAAACCAGCCAAGACACCAGGACTTGATGCTCCAATAAGATCGGGCTGCGGTGGATCTGAGCAGGACTCCCTGCCTCCTAAATGTGAGGAAGGCGACGGCGACGATGACAACTCGTGCGGGCGTTCTGGCATTGTGGTGACCGGAGCCCTCGGTGCGCGCCGCTGCACTGCGCGAGTCTCTTCTACTGGCGGCGAGTCTTTCTCGTCCGGCGACAAGGCTTCGTTCCCATCAACAGACAAGGCTTCGTCCCCATCAACAGACAAGGCTTCGTCCCCATCAACAGACAAGGCTTCGTCCCCATCAACAGACAAGGCTTCGTCCCCATCAACAGACAAGGCTTCGTCCCCATCAACAGACAAGGCTTCGTCCCCATCAACAGACAAGGCTTCGTCCCCATCAACAGACAAGGCTTCGTCCCCATCAACAGACAAGGCTTCGTCCCCATCAACAGACAAGGCTTCGTCCCCATCAACAGACAAGGCTTCGTCCCCATCAACAGACAAGGCTTCGTCCCCATCAACAGACAAGGCTTCGTCCCCATCAACAGACAAGGCTTCGTCCCCATCAACAGACAAGGCTTCGTCCCCATCAACAGACAAGGCTTCGTCCCCATCAACAGACAAGGCTTCGTCCCCATCAACAGACAAGGCTTCGTCCCCATCAACAGACAAGGCTTCGTCCCCATCAACAGACAAGGCTTCGTCCCCATCAACAGACAAGGCTTCGTCCCCATCAACAGACAAGGCTTCGTCCCCATCAACAGACAAGGCTTCGTCCCCATCAACAGACAAGGCTTCGTCCCCATCAACAGACAAGGCTTCGTCCCCATCAACAGACAAGGCTTCGTCCCCATCAACAGACAAGGCTTCGTCCCCATCAACAGACAAGGATTCGTCCCCATCAACAGACAAGGATTCGTCCCCATCAACAGACAAGGATTCGTCCCCATCAACAGACAAGGATTCGTCCCCATCAACAGACAAGGCTTCGTCCCCATCAACAGACAAGGATTCGTCCCCATCAACAGACAAGGATTCTTTCTCTTCAACAGTAAATGGGTCATGTTCATCAACCGGTAGGACTTCTTTTTCATCTACTGACAAAGGATGTTTTTCATCTAGCCATGGCTCATCATCATAAACATCAATCGACTCGCTTTTATTACAAGAAAATGATTCTATTTCGTAAATCGACGACCATTTATCGACATGACCATACGAAGACTCACTAAAAGTTGATGAATCTTCATCACTCGAAAACTCGTCTGCAAAACGATTCGACAACGCTCCTTTAGGAAGAGACAACCCCCTAGAAATCGACGACGATTTCGTTTCATGAACAGAAAGCGATTTTTCTAGTTGCGCCGAAAGCGATTCTAATTCTTGAATTGACGACGTTCGTCGCAGAGTCGAAGTCAAGTATTTCTGACTCGACGTTTCTGATTTGTGCTGGATTTCTAATCTCCCATCATATGATCGAGATCGCTGAAGTTTTGACTTGCACAATATGTCCAACGGGCCCGATACTTTCCCAAAAAAATACAGCCAAGGCCTTCGCGGGCCTTCATTTCCAGCCTTGACATGCACGCGGAGTTGACTGAAGAGATTGAATGTTTCATGAGTTTTACGATCACCAAAATTCGCAAGAGTCTCAGATGTGCGCCTGTATATTATTTTGGAGGATCTATTGTAATCAAAATGACGGTACTCTGTTACAACAAAGTCGTTCCCCATATATATGGACGAATCTCGCACCGCGTCGCGGTCTTTCCGTGACACATCCAGCGGCAGCGTCAAACTTGCCCTGATCTCTTCTGAGCTGTCATTCAACACATCATAGCTTACACGTTTGATTTTATGAAGCCTTTTTCTTATGAGTGGTTCAGAGCTCAAGCAGCCACTCATTTCGACACGGCTGGCTGTTTCAAGTTTTATGCGACTTGATTTACTCAACTTTTCAGGCGCTTTGAAGGCAGACGTAGTGGTAGGACTTGCCTTGTTCAACTCGTTACACCTACTTTCGAGCTCCAGACCATCCATCATGTCGCTTGGACAACCGAGAGTGAATTGGTGAAACTCCTTCGCTCTGACGCTGGGATTTCGTTTTCGACGATAGGAGGCTTGCAAGTCGCTGATGAGATCGTTTTTGCCGTACCCTATGGGAGGCTCAATTGAAAATATCTACAAAAGTTACATCAAATGATGATTGTCGACATCTGAAATACAAGACAAATAGCATCACTGGAAATGTAAGTAGTAACTTCAGCGCCAGGGTAAGGCTAGATATGAAATTAATGCCACTGGTAAATTTAACGATTGAGAAATTCAATCACTCCTATTACCGATACCTGGCATCAGTAATAAGAGATGCGCATTACTGACACCTGTGTATTACTGATATCAGACCTTGCGTCAAAAAACGAGAAAAATTCACATTTCAAAGAATTGTTAGAGACTGATGTTGGGAAAACTCACGGATAAGTAATTCACTCATTCTTTTTCTTTGTTAAATGTTTCGTGAAGCACAAGGGCAATCCGAACCGAGCTCTGTGTATGAAGGAATTTAACCCAATCTGAAACCCCAAGAGAAACAATCTTCCCACATCATAACGCAACGTGTCTCCTTTAATTTCTAAATAAATACATTTATTAATTTTTGTGCGGCATTCCTCTTACGTTATTACAATGGAAAGATTAGATTAGTCGTTAGTTTTAGCACCCCTATCCGTAGCAACAAATGCGATCCAAAGAGAGGAAGGAAGAAGGCACCATTTAGTATGGAGTGAAGGGATTAGATTAGATTATTAGGTAGTTTAAGCCTCCCTATCCGCAACAAAGGCGATCCAAAGAGAGGAAGGAAGAAGACACCATTTAGTATGGAGTTGAGGGAACGGGGAATCTATGCAGAAAGGGCATAGAAACAGTAAGATGAGAAAGAAGTTGTAAAACAAGATCAAAGTTGAAGAAGAAAGTAGTAGGTGCTGAAAAAACAGAACAGCAGCGAACCGAAAAAGATGATCCGTAACAAAACAAAAACTATTCTATTTCAACAAAAAGAAAGCCTACCTAACCTTTAGCTCGGGCCCTCACAATGTCCTCCTAGGAGCGCTAATTCCCATAGATACAATAGCTGTATCCCCTTGAGGGGATGACAATGGAAATCTTTCTGAACACATTAAATTTGATGATAATTTCATGCCCTTATAATAAATAATACTGCACAGTTACTGCTTGCTTGGTTCCGTCCTTGTCACGCTCATGGGATGCATGAAGACCGTAGGCGAGATACGAATTTCACCAGTGCACAAGTACAGGGTGTTTTTTAAATAAGGGGACCGAAAAAATCTTTAAAAACTTGTGATACAATGAACGGATTTTTAAAAACAAAACGGCAGTAGAATCTTGAGATTTATATCTTTTATTTGGTCTAATTTTTGAAGACATTGTTCATGTGGTGTCCACTCGACTGCGAGCAATATTGGGCGCATGCTCGCATGCTTCTCATTACAGCACTGGTGAGGGTGGGATCGATCAATCTTATTTCTGAGATGAGGGTATCCTTCAGTTGAGTCAAATCCGTCGGTTTGTCACGATAAATTCATGCCTTTAGATATCCCTACAAAAAAAAAAAATTCAATGGGACTAGATCAGGAGACCTTGCAGGCCACCCAACGTCGCAGCATCTTGAAATCAGCTTTCCAGGAAATTGGTTACGCAGGATGCCCATGTTATCCCTTGTGGTATGGTACGTGGCCTCGTCCTGCTGGAAGTAGAGATTTGCAATATTCATGGTGCTCACTGCAGGAATTATGAAGGTGTTTAGCTTGTCTTGGAATCGCTGACTGTTAACAGTTACTACTTGGCCATTGCTGTCTTCGAAGAAATAGGGACCAATAACGCCATTTTCTATGAAACCGCACCAAACAGTTACCCTCATGAATGAAGTTGTGTTTCCATAATCTCCGTAGAATTTTCAATAGCCCAAAATCTCATGTTCTGTTTGTTTACACATGCATTCAAACTGAAATGAGCTTCGTCCGATATAATCAAGCTTTTAAAAAGTCCAGGACCATCTTCCTCCTACGAGAACCACTCCAAGAAATTCTTCCTTCGTTCAAAATCAGCTTCCTGTAATTTTTTGACAAATTTGTAATTTATACACAGGCATTGACAACCTTTTCTTCAAAACCTTCTGAGCAGAACAATGACTCATCCCTAACTGTTGTGACAGGTGCCTAAGACTGATGGTGGGATTCTTTTCCACAATCTCCATGGATTTTTCAACATTCAATCAGTGAGTAACGTTACAGGGTCGTCCTTCCTGTTTCTTCTTTGCCAGATTCTCACTGTTGGTTTAATTCTTTATGCATCTGTAAATGACCTTCTTTAACGGAGAACTTCGCAGGTTATACTCTTGAAACTTCGCTTGGCTAGGACAATGCTCCTTCCATTAGAAGTATGCAGTGCTCATGAAAGCTAATTGTTCCTTCGTCCAGTTCGTCATCTTGGCGGAAGTTTCAAAGCAGGATGAATTTTAGTGTGTCTTCTGATTCTTATTTTGACTGTTGTATCGTGAATACGTAGGTACCAGGTAAAAGATATAAATTAAGATTCTACTACTGTTTTGTTTTCAAAAATCCATGCATTGTGTCAAAAGTTGTTGAAGATCTTTTTTGGTCCCGTTAAAAAAAACACCCTGTACCATGGGGTACAATCAAAATGGATATATGTAATTGTTTGTCATCCATATCTTGAGACTTATGTAAGGAAAATATCAAATCCTGTCATTTTTGACGGGTCGTGTACACTAGCGGAAGATAAAGCATGATTCGTTTGCGTTACCAATGCAGAAACTAAGAAGCTTCAATATTCAATGTCGGGGAGTAATTTTTGCAGATTTCCCATTTTGAGAAGCTAATTTTTCAAATTGAACGAAATTTGAACCGTATTTTATATTGTCTTACAGAGCTGAATATTATTTTATGTTTAGATAAATTCAAACTGATCAACTTTAATTTTACAAAATGAAATTAAAATAGCTTGCTTGAAACCCAGCTAAGATGGAATTACCCAAGAATTATTTCAGGCGCATAATGTTTTATGAGTTCAAGAAAGGGAACTCAGCTGCTGAAGCTGCTAGAAATATTCACTCAGCTTAAGGAGAGGAATGTGTGAATAAAAAAAACTTGCCAAAGATAGTTTGCGAAATTCAAAAGTGGAGATAATACTCTCGTAGATGAAGATCGAACCTGACATCTAATTGAGTTTGATGACCCCACAGAGCAAGAATCACGTCACAAACGATCGAAAAACTCGGTTGGGAGAAAATTCCACATCTATCTTATTCTCCCGATCTTGTTCCTTCAGCCTACCATTTGTTTCGTAGCTTACAAAATCATTTGGAAGAAACAGCTTTTGAAACTTAGCAAGAGGTTGAAACTGACATTTGGGACTTCTTTGAATCAAAACGAAAAAAATTGTACAACAATGGTATTAACAAGCTTGTTAATAGATGGAAGGAAGTCATAGATAATCAGGGAAAGAACATTGAAGAATCCTCAATTGAATGAAACATTTGGTTACTTGTTTTATTCATTCAAAATCTGAACAGAACTTTTGGGATGATCTGTATATTGGTACTGCTGCTCGACTTTCAAGAAAGTACAGCAACCAAAAGCATAAATTCACTCTAAACCAACTATTCGAGAAAGGTTTGTTGTAGGTACTCAGCGTCAGTAAGCACCTTTAGGGAATGAAAAAAGCACATAAATGAGGTGCGCGCTCCTTTTTAGAAGATACTATAATACAAATCGGCTACACAATCAATAGGCACATCCCGAAACAGAGGAGAAACAGTTATAAACTTAGTTGAAGCACCAAATGTAAATAGTAATCATTTGAATTTATGATAGCGAAAAAAATCGACCCCGGGCCAGGAGGCACATTTTGTCTCAAAGTTTTATTGAAAAATGCTGCCGTAAGAGACAACGTATTAATGATTTCATGATTAAATGTGTTAGTTTAACACGTTTCCAGGAATGGTTTAAACTGAACTTCAACATTCAGATTTAAAGCTAATTGTAGAATCAATTTAAAAACCGCAAACATCAACTGAATCGTGCCTTTATTTAGCTCAAATTAAGTATCAATTAAAATTAAACTAGTAACTGCTGGTCGATTAGTAGCATTATGAAAATCCTCTCCGTGACCACCGGTCGGTCTCTTCGCAGGAAACGCGTGTTAAAACTTCCTTTCAGAGGCGCATTTTGTCTGTTCAGGAGAGGGAAGTTATTTTTCGATGCAATTCACTCCGCGTCTTTTAAGCCTCCCTAATCACCACAAAGGTGTTCTAACGAGAAGAAGGATGAAGTCATCTTATAGTCTAATCAAGGGAATGTGGAATCCGTATAAGATGTGTTCCCACAGAAAATCCCCTGCGCATAGAGAAAGCAAGTTAAGCAACAAGTTTATGAAGCAAGATGAAAGTTGATGAAGAAAGTAGCAGGGGCTGAAAAAAAAAAATCAGCAGTGTCCCGAAAAAAGGTGGTTATCAACAAAAAATAAAACTATTTTACCTTAACAAAAAGAAAACATTCCTGACCTCCAGCTCGGCAACATTAAATTTACAAATTAAGAGCAGATTCTTAATCTACTGTTTCTCATTCTGTTCTGCTGTCACAGAGGTAAACGAATTAAATGTTAGTTTAAGCCTTCCTAGCCACAAAAAAAAAAACCTTTCGAAGAGAGGAAAGTACCATATAGTACGAGGATAAGGAAAGCGGAATCTATGCAGAAACAGGAAGGTGAAAAAAGTTATATGAAACAAGATGAAAAGCGTAGAAGAAAGTAGAAGGTGCTGAAAAACAAGAGAGGAGTGAACCGAGAAAAGGTGGTCCTTTGCATTACAAGAAAAAAATCACTTAAACAAAAAGAAGGCCTACCGAACTCTCAGCTCGGGCCCTCCTACATTTTCCTCCTGGGAGCGCTAATTCCCATAGATATAATAGTTGTATCCCCCTGAGGGGACAGAGGTAAACTGTTCAATCAGGTGCAGTGAAGTGAAAAGATGCTGTTAGTGAACATAGAGAGTGAAGCACAAGAATTTTCGATGCGCAGCAAAAAAAGACTAGTAAAAAGGATAGGAAGATAGTCTCGAAGGCTGCACAGAGATACAATTCCTCCCTCAGTATTTCTGATCGCATGGGACTGTGAAGGTCCAGAATTATTTAGGAAGAGAACCATGAGAGCAAGTCGTAACACAAACACCCTTGTACTAACGAATTGAACAGCTCATCACTTCACATATTCCATTTTTCACTTAGAATTCCATTTTTTTGACTAGGGCAACAGA
This sequence comes from Morinoia aosen, assembly GCA_030386875.1. Taxonomy (NCBI): domain Eukaryota; kingdom Metazoa; phylum Arthropoda; class Malacostraca; order Amphipoda; family Talitridae; genus Morinoia; species Morinoia aosen. The sequence continues at coordinate 25,765,662 of CM059565.1, forward strand.
TCAGAGTACGGTTCGTTTCTGCAGAGAGAGGCCTCAGTGGTACTCAAGTAACATTCCTGTGAACTTTACACCACACTAAAAAGTTATTCTAATACGCACTTTGCCGTTAGTAAAAGAAGTCCACTAGAGCACCTCCTCAATTATATCAGATCGCATAAACAAATGTACTGTTCGTCATTGGGAGTCATGCTAGAATGAAGGGGGAATAAATTATTAAGGTTAAATTAGATTATAAATTAGTTTCAGCCTCACACAACGAAGGTATTCCATAGAAAGGAAAGATGAAGGCGCTATTTATTATGGAGTTAAGAAAACTCGGATTCTAAGTACAAGGTGTGTTCCCACACTAGATTACTTACGCATTGAAATATTAATATGAGAAGAAAGGGTCAGAAACAAAATGAAGTCGAAGAAGAAAGTTGGAGGTACCACCAGCTATACCGCTGATATGACGTTAATTGTTTCAAACTCCTGACTTACGACAACTAGTGTAACCACAACGTGGGGAAACGTCACTTTTTGCACAAATTAGAATAGACTAGATTATAAGTTAATTTCAGCCTTCCTAACTACGAAATAGGCATTCCCAAGAGATGAAAAGTGAAAGGAAGGAAGGAGGAAAGCACAATTTACTATAGAAACGAGGGAACGGAAATATATACGGGTGTGTTCACACCCCGTGCATTGAAACAATGAGTGAAACGAATTTATGGAATAAAACCAAAGTCAAAGAAGAAAGAAATGGGTATCGAAGAATAGGATATCAGTGAATCGAAAAATGACGATAATTAATAAAAAAAGAAAATTACATCACGAAATGAGAAGCCAGCCTAACATTTAGAGCTTCTCGAAAGCTTTAATTTCCACAGACACAACAATTGTACCCTCCTCAGGATAACTCCCGTTTATAGATAAATTATGAAAAATCTACACGAAGAAATTAAAATCACCGGAACAAGGCTGTATGCATCTGTTCATAAAGAAAGTCTTTAAGACCATGTTTATGATATATATAAATATATATATATATCTATAAATATATATTTTAAAAAGATAAGATTAATAGTTAGTTTAAGCCTCCCTATCCATCAAAAAGGTGATCCAATGAGAAAGGCACTATTTAGTATGGAGTAGAAGGAACGCGGCTTCTATGCACAAAGGGTCTATGCGGAATCGATGCAGGAAGGGAAACAGTAAGTTTAGAAAGAAGATTATGAAACAAGATCAAAGTTGAAGAAGGAAGCAGTAAGTGCTGAAAAACAGGACAGCAGTGAACCGAAAAAATGGCCCTCAACATTTTTAACAACAAAAAAACAAAAACATTTTATTTTCACAAAAAGAAAGTCTACCTACCTCTCAGCTCTGGCCCTCACTATATTATAAAAAACTTCGAGCACTACGCTAGTATGGGAAGTGTAGCAGTATCACAGAGCAACTCATACACCAAGGAGACATGGGAAAGCTTGACCCTATCAGACCTCTTACGTTTTTTCGTAATTTCCAGATTTGCCGCTGAGCCGTTGAACATTATTTCAGTACATTGCATAGTACAAAAAAAAAAAGCGTCACAAATTGAACCACTTATCAAGGTTAAACCTCATGGTTAACTATTGCAAATTTGTGCCCTCTTGTGTTTGAATTGAAAGCGTGTGGTGTAACTGTTACCAGTTAGGTTCAGAGCCTAAGGTTGAGTATACGGGTTGTGAAGTCGCCTCTAATCGGTGATGAACTAGAACTATACTAATACCGTGTGTTGTTGCTTATCTCTAACGAATTCTAAATTTCATAACAGCGATAGATTAAAACAGAACAGATCTGTTCTGTAAGAGGTACTTGCCAATCGTTTAGGGAGACCGGAACATTGCATTCTCCTGGATGAGATCTAACAGAGGTTAGTGGGGGGACCCAAGAGTACCAATCTCTAGTGTACCATTTCTAGTGTACTGAGAGAACCAATCTCTAATGTACCAATACAGTTGTTCACGTTATGAATCGCGGTACGTTGGTTCTACCTGCCGTACCCTGATGACTCGAGTTTCCGACCACGCTTCATATGGCCAACACATAGTTCGATTACTCAGTTTTTCCTTTTCCTTTTATATTTTTACCGTTATTGTTTCTCCAAAGTCTAAAATTTTTAAAAATACTTCATTAGTGATTCAATTCTTCCTCTTTTGGTTTTGTTTTAGAGAGATTTTTGCTGAAGATGGGCAGTTTGTCCGAAACGTTCAATTTTATTTGATCATTTTTAATATAAATGACTTTACTTGCAGCGATTTTCGCCTTGCTTTTTATTCCAGAGAAAAAGGATGGCACTACTTATTTAGACTTTGGGCCAGATCTAAGAATTTTGAATTTTTTTGTATGTATCTAGGATATGAACCACGAAATCTTGTTTAGAACGTTATTTTCCATTTCCTGCGTGCGAATCCCTTATGAAAAATTTTTATGATAGAGCGCATCGAGTACTCCAACTAATTAGCTCTAAATTGGAAAAAAATTATAAGGTATCTAATAAGGTTTGAAAATTAAATGAAAATTAAATAAATTTAATGAAGGACTGAGTTACCGCTCTTGCAGTCAGTACTTGGGGTTGGGGTAAAATCTGTCAGTCCCTCATTTTCCTGCTAATCGAACAAGCATTTCCTAACTTGTTTGGATTTTTTACTGCGACATCAAGCGTTATTACTGGAAAAATATGTAACAGCTCCTCTGAGGAATTGATGCAACAAAGGAATGAGACATTTATCAAGGCAAACTATTCACTATAAAAACAGCCGAATATAATACACACGCGTGGATGTCTCCTGCACAGGTGGCTAGATTTGATCGATATTGATTTTAAGTGCGCTTGCCGAAATACAAAATTTGGTTCTCACGAATCACTAAAGGAGCACATGTAAAAACGTCTAACATGAATGACATTTTGCTCGCTTGTGAATAATTTTCGAGTTATTCAACTTCGAAGTAATAGGAACGTCGTAGGGTAAGTTCCGCGTTGTCAACCGTTCCTCATTTTCATACAAATAACATTTCATTGGAAACAACACGGCTAGAATTAGATAACTAGAGCAAGTGTGAACTTTGTTACCCACTTCCAACATCGCCCAGCGCATATCAACACTTAAGATAACGTTATGAGTGCATTCGTGATTAATTGTATAACAGAATAAGAGTACCATCAGCAAACTGGCTCGAAGAAACTGAAATCGTCTAACTGATAGGCTTCAAAATTGTGAGAACAAAAAGGATAAGTGCACCGAGTTCGAAGCTTGGGAGGCGCCATCTTTATTGAAAAAGGTATTGACACCATTTATGACGATTTTCCCTCAAGATAAATTAAAGGGGCCGATAATATAAGCAGTGTTCGACAACCGAACCAATATTATTTTCATAGTTTCACACACACTGTTCGACAATGCGGAACGAGTTCTGGTAGGGCTTTCTTACTGTTTTAGTGTGAATAACACTAACAGATTCCCAATACGGAGAAATATTTCATGTACGTTTCCAACATAAATACGCTGTATGATTTTTAAAAGTTTATTATTGCTAAAAAAATGTTTCTGTTCCAGATTTAATCAGTTATTAGGCTGCCTCTATTTTCTATGTTTTCATTGCTATTTGAACAAATACAGCTCTATACATGGCACCACGTAAGGTTCGTGAGTCATACAGATGAGGCTCTGCTCCAGGCTGTTGCTGCAGTGAAGGCAAAAACTCATTAAGGGGACCGCCTACCCAAATCGTGATCAAATTTGCCATGGTGGTCTACAGGCGGTCCTATGGCTATTTTTTGTTAACGGAAATGCATACTGATATGGTAAATTAAATTCTAAACATTTACTTCTATACAAATTCTCGATGTTTGCACGATAACTATTTTCCTATTGCGAAAATGAAAAACTATTATGGAGGCAAATGTTAGATTAGATTTCAAGTTAGTTTAAGCCCCCCAAGCCGCCACAAAAAAAAAGAGCGTATCGAAGAAAGGAAGGAGGAAGGCACCATTTAATATGGAGATAAGAGAATAGGGAATCTATGCAGAAGGGGTATAGAAACAGTAAGATGAGAAAGAAGTTCATGAAACAAAATCAAAGTTGAAGAAGAAAGTAGTAGGTGCTGAAAAAACAGGACATCAGTGAACCGAAAAAAAGATGGCCCGTAATAAAACCAAAACCAATTCCATTTTAACAAAGTGAAAGCCTACCTAACCTTTAGCTCGAGCCCTCGCATTGTCCCCCTGGGAGCACTAATTCCCATAGATACAATAGTTGTATCCCCCTGAGACGTGAAGGAAAATGTATTTAAAATTCAATTTTACATATCGGTATGCATTTTCGTTTACCTAGCTGCAATAGAACCGCCTGTGAACCACCATGACAAATTTAGTCGATTTTTGGTGGGCGGTTCCTATGGAGGGGCCTCAACTAAATATGTCTCCCATGCAACTTTTCAGGATAGTCTATGGGTGTTATACTCCTGTTAAGCATCAGCAAGGCACCTAGCTTAGTTATAAAGAGCGTGGAGATATACAGGCATGAGGGCACGTGAGGGCATGGGCGGTGAGGGCATGAGGGTACGTGAAAAAGAAGAGATAAAAAAGCAAGATAAGAAGACTCGAGTTCAAATGCCCTTTTTGTTCCAAAAAGGATGCTTTATTCCAATCAAGGGGTAAATGTTAAGGACATACAATTAATCGATTTTCGAAATTTTGTTACCTGTATCATAGTAATTATATCAAAATGAGCAACTTTTCTGTTATGCACTTTTTGGGGCAAATGGGTGTTTAACGAGTTATAGCGGTAAATTAATTTTCGTCTTTGTTGACTGGAATGCGCTCGAATAAACAGCTACTAATCGATTTTCGAATTTTTGTGGCTTGAATCACGGTAATAACATCGAAATAAACTACTTTTCTTCTATACACTTTTTACGGGAAATGAGTCGAGTTATAGCGGTATGTTAATTTTCGTCTTAGATGGCTGGAATGCGCTCGATCATTTGAGCGCGTCGGAAGGGAGAGTCCATTGAAGTCTTCCCTCCGAACAATTTTTTCCCGCTTCAAACACTAAGAGTTGCGGTGAGTGATTTAGCGCCATAACTCGTTATATACTCATTTGCCTCAAAAAGGTCATAGATGTAAAGTTGTTTATTTCGATGTAATTACAATGATACAGGCAACAAAATTTCGAAAATCGATTAGTTGCATCTCCTTAACATTAACCCAATCAAGCCCGATACATATCTTGAACATTGGTTTTTCAAATGCATTAAAACTAACACCAGGGAACCGTAACGGTTTCCTCCGGTCAAGCCGGTACCCATATCAGACACTTGGGGAGAGTGGGGTATCGAGTTTGAGTTTTCCCCTACACCTAACGAGGAAAGTTGCCGCGCAGTGCTGCGATTCGATTAGATTAAATTAGTCGTTAGTTTTAGCCTCCCTACCCAGCAACAATTGCGATCCAAAGAGAGGAAGGAGGAAGGCACCATTTAGTATGGAGTTAAGGAAACGCGGAATCTACGCAGAAAGGCATAGAAACAGTTAGTTGTGAAAGAAGATTATGAAGCAAGACCAAAGTTGAAGAAGACAGTAGTAGGTGCTGAAAAACAGGACAGCAGTGAACCGAAAAAAGGTGGTCCTTAACATAACAAAAACATTTTATTTCAACAAAAAGAAGGCCTACCTAACTCTCAGCTCGGGCCCTCACATTGTCCCCCTGGGAGCGCTAGTTCCCATAGATACAATAATTGTATCCCCCTGAAGGGGTGCTGCGATTCGAAGCTTCGACTCCTTCACGGGAGGGCGCGTTCTTAACCACTCGGCTACGGCGAGCAATGAAGAAATGAGCCCTTCTATATTCCAATACCTAGTATTGTCTTGGAAAGCCTTCAAAAGGATTGCATCTGTTTTAATGATCAATTATCTACTTTCTCATTTTAGAACATTTAAAGTTACGATAGTTTGAGTCACATAGTCATAAGAGACGCGAAATTATCTTACACGAAGATTGTAATAATGTTTGAGATTGAAACAAAGATTGAGTTATTTATTAAAAAATGGCAGAGCTTACGAGAGCCCCGTATATCAAACACAACAATGAGTTCCTAGAAAAAAAATGCGATATTCATTCCTTTGATTACGAGATTTCCGATAATTAAATCGGAAATCTCGTAATTAATGGAATGAATATCACATATTTTTTAACTAACTTATATATTAGTTGAATAAATTTAGCTGAGTAAACCTAAATAACTTCACTTAGCCTTACCGACACCGATGGATTTTTCCTTCCAAAGTGACTGAGCATGTTCCGTATCCGCTATACACCGGAAGAGCCGTATCGTAACTGCCGTTAATGCTATTCTTACCTGAACGTTATTTATGATATATCTCGTAAACTAAGCATTTGCGAGCACAATGTCATTCGTGTAAAATGTCTTCAAATTTATTATATCACCTATTTGTGGCAACAAAATTATTGAAATCGTTGGCAATATCAAATTCAATATTGACTTAGAATTTTTAATTTCCAGGAGCGCATTTAACTCAATATCGACAATAAATTAGATTATACAAGATGATAGCTCAAGCCTACCTAACAGCAACCAAGGCGTTCCAAAGAGAGGAAGGAGGAAGGCACCATTTAGTTTGGAGTTAAGGGAACGCAAAATCTATGCACCAGGTGTATGGAAACGGTAAGTTGAGAAAAAAGTTCATGAAACACGATAAAAGTTGAAGAAGAAAGTGGTACGTACTGGATAACAGGACATCAGTGATTAAAAAAAAGTGATCCGTAACGAAACAAGAAACCTATAATAATGAAACAAAAAGAAGGGTAAATCTGAAGGAGATGACAGTTGTCGATTTTGTAAATTTCGATGCCTTAGCATAGTTAATTAGACCGAAATAAACCAGTTTTTTTTCTATGCACTTTTTGTCTCAAATGAGTATTTTATTAGTTATAGCGGTAAATTACTTACCGCAACTCCAGTCTTTGAAGCGGAAAGAAATTCTTTGATCGAGTTGTATGGCAATACTGCAATGGCGTCTCGCTTCCAGCGCTCTGTCTTGAAAGACGAAACCAAACCTACCGCTATACCTCGTTAAATACTCATTTGACGAAAAAAGTGTATGGAATAAAAGTTGTTTATTTCGATGTTATTACCATGTTTCAAGCAACAAAAATTCGAAAATCGATGAGTAGCTGTTTATTCGAGCGCATTCGTCATCAATGACGAAACTAAACTTACCGCTATAAATCGTAAAATACTCATTTGAGAAGAAAAAAGAATAGAAGAAAACTTGTTTATTTTGATTCAAATAATTAGGTTCAGGCACCAAAAAGTGGAAAATCGACAACTGTCATCTCCTTCAGATTTACCTAAACAATTTTTCTTCTATGCACTTTCCGTCGTAAATGAGTATTTAACGAGTTATAGCGATATGTTAATTTTTGTCTTCGATGACTGGAATGCGCTCTAATAAAGAGCTACTAATAGATTTTCGAATTTTGATGCTTGAATCATGATTACATCGAAATATACTTCTTTTCTTCCATGCAAGTTTTGGGGCAAATGAGTATTTTATGAGTTATAGCGGTATGTTCATTTTCGTCTTTGATGGCTGGAATGTGCTCGATCATTCGAGCGCGTCGGAAGGGAGAGTCCATTGTAGTCTTCTCCCTCCGAACAATTTCTTTCCGCTACAAACACTAGAGTTGCGGTGAGTAATTTAGGTAAATCTGAAGGAGATGACAGTTGTCGATTTGGTAAATTTCGATGCCTTAGCATAGTTAATTAGATCGAAATAAACAAGTTTTCTTTTATGCACTTTTTGTCCCAAATGAGTATTGTATTAGTTATAGCGGTAAATGACGGTAAATCTGAAGGAGATGACAGTTGTCGATTTTCCACTTTTTGGGGCCTGAACCTAATTAATTGAATCGAAATAAACAAGTTTTCTTCTATACACTTTTTGTCTCAAATGAGTATTTTACGATTTATAGCGGTAAGTTTAGTTTCGTCATTGATGACGAATGCGCTCGAATTAACAGCTACTCATCGATTTTCGAATTTTAGTTGCTTGAAACATGGTAATAACATCGAAATAAACAACTTTTCTTTTATACACTTTTTTCGTCAAATGAGTATTTAACGAGGTATAGCGGTAGGTTTGGTTTCGTCTTTCAAGACTGAGCGCTGGAAGCGAGACGCCATTGCAGTATTGCCATACAACTCGATCAAGGAATTTCTTTCCGCTTCAAAGACTGGAGTTGCGGTAAGTCATTTACCGCTATAACTAATAAAATACTCACTTGAGACGAAAAGTGCATAGATGAAAACTTGTTTATTTTGGTGTTATTAACCATGTTTAGCCATGAAAATTTGCAAAATTGACAACTGTCATGTCCTTCAGATTTACCTAAATGACCTACCGCAACTCCAGTCTTTGAAGCGGAAAGAAATTCTTTGATCGAGCTGTATGGCAATACTGCAATGGCGTCTCGCTTCCAGCGCTCTGTCTTGAAAGACGAAACCAAACCTACCGCTATACCTCGTTAAATACTCATTTGACGAAAAAAGTGTATAGAATAAAAGTTGTTTATTTCGATGTTATTACCATGTTTCAAGCAACAAAAATTCGAAAATCGATGAGTAGCTGTTTATTCGAGCGCATTCGTCATCAATGACGAAACTAAACTTACCGCTATAAATCGTAAAATATTCATTTGAGACGAAAAAAGAATAGAAGAAAACTTGTTTATTTTGATTCAATTAATTAGGTTCAGGGTACCAAAAAGTGAAAAACCGACAACTGTCGTCTCCTTCAGATATACCGTAATTTACCGCTATAACTCGTTAAATACTCATTTCCGACGGAAAGTGCATCGAAAAAAAATTCTTTATTTAGATCTAATTATCCATGTTTAGGCACCGAAAAGTGGAAAATCGATTACCGTCCTCTCCTTCTTTTTTACCCACATTTTTTAGCGGGAGTAAAACAGCCTCAGCTTGGGTTAGCTAAGGTAAGCTGTTCTAAATTGATTTAGGTTATTTTAGATCAGTTTACTGAACTAGCCTAACATTACCTAACCTAGCATTACCTAACCTAACATTACCCAACGGTACATCAGTACCGTATTACAGCATATTTACGTGTTTGTTCATTCACTTTTATATACGACGTTCGTATAACTTCAAAGTTGAATAACTCGAAAATTACGGATCAGCGAGCAAAAGGTCATTCGTGTAAAACGTTTTTAAATGTGCTCCTGTAGTCATTCTTTGGAATCAAATTTTTAATTTCTGTGAGTGCATTGAACTCACTATCGACCATCATGAGAGACGAGAGAAACAGAGAAGGTTGAGAGCTTCTATCATTAGGGAAGTACACATTCTATTAATTTATACTATCGCTTTGCGATGACACGAAAATTACATTATACTTGCGGCAATCGTTCTGTTCGTTTTTTCTCGCCTGACCTGAGAGGGTCAAAACATGTGGGTCCTGTCAATGAGCAACGGAGAGTTATTTGGGAACAAATTCAGCAGGTTTAAAGCGGCCAATAGACGATCAATTTTATTATCAATATAATTAACAATGATGAATACTGACAATTTAATTGATCGTCTGTGTGTTTGATTGACGACCGCCAATTAATTTACTTAGTAGGCAAAAAAAATGTCATTATTTCGAGTCAATGATATTGCCAATTAAATTGGTCGTCTATGGGCCGTTTAAGAAAGCCATGAGAAACATGAGCATTGGACCTACCTGCCCTGCATAGATTACGCAGCCACAGGAGATGAATTACACGGGTAGCATCATTAAAGACTCAAATCGAAGCTTCACATTTATACTAAGGGCACTACTCTCAAATTTCCTCTCCATAACTAATTGTTACCGTTTTCTTTTCAAATCAGCGTCAACGAAAATCCCGAAATTTTCATTCGTTATTCGTTTAAAGTTTTACAGAACATTTTAAACCAGTTGATATCTAGGATAAGAAAGCTCCAGCTCGAGTATCTGAACAAAAGAGCACGCAAATGATGTTCCAACACTGTCCACTGTAGAGCTTGGCATCAGTGTGTCATTAAATACTTCTATAATTTGTAGTATGTTTCGCATTGTCTACGTTATCAAAGTCACTTGTCTTGAAATTGTTAGTCAATTATTAATTTTGCGTGGACTAAAATATCATGTTATTAGCAATTGTTGAGAGCAATAAGGAAATGTGTTTTTTACTACAAAATTATCAAAGTTTGATCATTCTGTGGGCATTTCCAGTCGAAGAAATATTCGAGTAGTTATACAGAGCTTAAATTCAATTTAACGGATACATTCTACGTTGCAATATGATATGAAAGACTGACGATCTTTTAGCATATAACTTGCATTTGCCCAATTATCGATTATACAGATTGTCAAAACGTTTGAATGTTTCATAGATAGCAATAAGAGAGCCAACTGCAATCGACGATATTATGAGAGCTCTCTAAATTTTTCCTCATAAATTCGAAAATCTTGTAAGTTTCAAATAAAAAAATCAGGTTGAAGCGTCGGCACGCTTTCATGTTCGAGTGCTTTTGTTGTTACTATTTTTACGTTAATTTTTGTTCGTCGTTGCACAAGGTATTCACGCGTGCAGCCAATAGCAAGCGTGGAGTGGAGGTTCCAGGTGTTCAGCAGGAGGACTTCATCGAGGTGAAGGCAGGAAATGCAGACGCCCGCAGGCAATTTTGCGGGTCCTTCATTTTTTGATGACAAAACGAAGATGAGAACTTTTCTAAACAGCCTATTACATAATTCTTTATCTACTTGAGCCAATCTAAATGCTAGCATAGAGAATTTTGAGAAAACCGAGGTTTATCACAAATATATCTGATGCATGCTCTGTGTGCATCAAGCTGTTGCAAGGGTATATGTAGTTATACAAAAGGTTCAAGGCTCCCTGATGACTTTTATACAAAAGGTCTGAAGGACTATTCTAGAGTACGGCAGGGGAGTATCAGGATACAACAGAATCACATTCAGGTGTGGTTATATCATTATATAGCAGGGGCAAATTATGCTAGAGTATGAGTATATTAGAGTATGGTATGGTGAAGTCAAAGCATAAATAAAGCGTTCCAGGGTGTCATACCCGTCATTTATTAGACATAAAGGCAAATTGTTTTTTTCTACACTGTGTCACTCGAAAAATTGCAGCTTACGTATCAAGCCCAAACTCCACGTTATAAAAACAAAGCTCAATTCAAGAACAACCAACTGAAGGTTCGCTACTTACGACTGTTTCCGTTAGACGCCCTCTCGTTAATCCTCCGATGTTCAAGTCATCTCAGAGAAACTTGTCCACCACACCCTTACTAACCAAACTACATTTAAATAAACTGCATGTAATAAAACACAGGCAAAGACGACCAGTTATCGAAAAACTCTTTGGGAAGATCGTACTTACTTCGCATCAAGCAGTTGATTCAACGCAGTGGAAAGGAAATAAGGACGAAAACAAGCCTACAATTAATACGTTAGCAAGCAATACTAATAAACCTGAATTACGCTGCAAGTGATGGGCATTTTCAGAGGCAATTTATGAAACCGCGTTTCATATGCAGTTTCATTTAGAAGTGTTTTAGGCGAAAGAATCATGGCAAATTTTATGGGCAAGGAACGACAGGAAAATGCTGTTTGGAAGGAGGCAAAATTCTGAATATGCGTGCCTAAATATTACGAACCGCCATATTTTTTCTAACTTGGCTCGATAATTCAAGGTCTGTTGTACGAAAACTTCAAAATCTACTTGACGAAGATTCTCTGACCCAGGGTCTGCTGAATTTATTTCTTTCAAGTGAATGCTCACACCATCAACAATCAAGTATTAACTAAAATTTTAAACTATATTTTAAAGGGGTATGAAAAGTCCCACATATTAAACATTATCATAAATAAAAACTGTAAAGCATATCCTCAAAATTATTCAAGGCCTCAAAGCAAGAAGACATTGAAGTTTAGCATAATGAATGAAATAATTTTAAAACTTGGATAAGAACCATTTTGCTGACGTTGATGTTTGACACAAAAATCTATCCCGCGACACGTGACTGCGACACGTGTGCCGTGAAGCTCAACTAGACTGTCTTGTCAAGTTTTTTTACTAGCTAAAATAGGAATAAAATTGCTCATTTTCACTGAAACCCTGTCAGTTTTTATAATTCAATATCATTGACAGTTAAAATAAGTAATATTTCGACTCCAACCAACACCATTTTCAGGCAGTAAAATGTGATGAAGAGAACGGTAAAAATACGAGTTTTTTTATTTTAACACGTAAAGGACTTGAACGACTTCGTAGGGTAGAGAATTTTGAAAAGAAGTCACCTGACTCTGTTACTACTTCAGCTGCAGCGTGAAGCTACGCACAAATTATTGTCATCAGTAGCTTCTGATATTGAGGACGACACAGAAGCTGAACGCAGGTTCCTGCATGGTAATGAGTGTCTGGCTGTTGTGCGCTATCGAACTTCATCAGCTTGAAGCCTAATTTGGTAAATCTGAAGGATATGTCAGTTGTCGATTTTCCACTTTTTGGGGCCTGAACCTAATTAATTGAATCAAAATAAACAAGTTTTATTCTATGCACTTTCCGTCTCAAATGAGTATTTTACGATTTATAGCGGTAAGTTTAGTTTCGTCTTTGATGACGAATGCGCTCGAATAAACAGCTACTCATCGATTTTCGAATTTTTGTTGCTTGAATCGTGGTATACACATCGAAATAAACAACTTTTCTTCTATACACTTTTTTCGTCAAATGAGTATTTAACGAGGTATAGCGGTAGGTTTGGTTTCGTCTTTGATGACGATCGCACTGGAAGCGAGTGCGCATTGCAGTGTTGCTGTCCGACGTTCTCCTTGAATTACTTGCCGCTTCAAGCACTGGAGTTGCGGCAAGTCATTTACCGCTATAACTAATAAAATACTCATTTGAGACGGAAAGTGCATAGAAGAAAACTTGTTTATTTTGATCTAATTAACTATTTTCAGGCATCGAAATTTACAGAATCGATAACTGACCTATCCTTCAGATTTACCCCTAATTTTTTTCGGTAAATGTGTAGCGTTTGGCAAGAATCGACTTTTGAATTTTTGGTGTTTTTCTTGTTGGCTGTGTTGTGATCTAGGTTAGAGAGAAAGGCATTTCTGGAGTTCAACTACCCTATGCATTAGTTTATAATCATGGTGCAATTTTTATGAAACTAGCACAGTATATGTAAAATTGAAATTGGAACACATTTTATGGGTAATGTTAAGGAGATGCAACTAATCGATTTTCGAAATTTTGTGGCCTGTATCATGGTGATTACATCTAAATAAGAAACTTTTTTTCTATGCACTTTTTGGGGCAAATGAGTATTTGAGTTATAGCGGCAGGTTTAGTTTGGGAAGAGTACGTTTGGTCACTTTGTAATTTATTATTTGCCGGCCCCGCGGAGCCTGAACCCACTTTTAGGATCTTTTAGGTAAAAACACAATAGAAACTATCACCCAAAAATAACGAATTATAGCGGTATGTTCATTTTCGTCTTAGATGGCGCGAATGCGCTCGATCATTCGAACGCGCCGGAAGGGAGAGTCCATTGTAGTGTTGCCATCCGACGCGCTCGATGAATTACTTGCCGCTTCAAACACTAGATATGCGGTCAGTAATTAACCGCTATAACTCGTTAAATACTCATTTGCCCCAAAAAGCGCATAGATGAAAAGTTGCTTATTTCGATGTAATTACCTGATACAGGCAACAAAATTTCGAAAATCGATTAGTTGCATCTCCTTAACATTAACCCATTTTATTTATTACCTGATTTTCTTCATTTTTCAGAATAAAGAACCGTGCTCGTAAGTACATTAGAAGCTCTTGAACATTTACGAAGTGTCGTTATTAGCGTATTTGATGTATTAAAATTTGATTCTGACGAACGTGAATTGTGTAAAATGTGACTCCCCATGCAATTTAATGCTCCGACTTCAAAATTTTGGCGTTTCCTAGATTTTCTTAGAAGAAAGTGTAATACCTTTGATTCCGCCAAGAGGTAGAACCAAGAGGTAATATTGAGTTTAACGTTAACGACTTTTATAATTTCATTACGAAATTTAGGTAATCGGAGACACTTTAGGACGTTTTACATGTATAACATTGTGCTCGCAAATGCTTAGTTTTCGAGTTATAGCATAAATACCGCTCAGGTAAGAATAGCATTAACGGCAGTTTTGATATGGTCCTTCCGGCGTTTTGCGGACGCAGAACACGCGAAGTTTTTGGCGGCAGACATCGGCCTCGGTATGGTTGTTATTTTCGGGTTACTTAAGTTAGTTGATTTTCCTAACCTAGCTATACCCAACCTAATCTAACCTTATCGTTACATCAAAATCGTATTTCTGCCTATTTACGTGTCCGTTTCTTTAATTATATAAACAGCGTTCCTATAAATTCAAAGTTTGATATCTTGAAAAGTAAGCATCTGCTAGCTGAATATTATTCGCGTAAAACATCTTGAAATGTACCCTATTACCCAAATATGGCAACGAAATTTTGAGAATCGTTGACAGAATTAAAATCAACATTGACCTCATTTTAAACAACTCTTGGTATGAACTTGAAACCTGGTGTTTGAAGCAGTTCATTTCATCTCGTGTTGGTTAAGAGCGGTGAATAAACGGTACTGGTGTAAGTTAATATTGTATTCAATGTTGTCAACGATTTCAATAATTTCGTTGCCACATATGGGTAGTATGGTACAATTGAAGACGTTTTACATGAATGAAATTGTGCTCGCAAATGCTTAGTTTTCGAGGTATTTAACTTTGAAGTTATAGGAACGTCGTTTATAAACTTGAACAAACGGACACTTACGCAAGCAGAAATACGGTTTTAAGGACACCGACTAGGTAAAAAAAAGTCCGTTGTTTATAGATGGATTTCTTTGAAATTTTCACAGTAGGTGTGAAATGATCCAAATATCATTTGTTATTTCGACAAAATTTTTGTATCTGCACTGGACTTTTTTTTATTTTCGAAAAATATGATAAAATGTTTTTTTTTTAAATCCTACTACTTCTACAATTTTGAAGTTACAAAACCAGTACTTCGTTTTTAGATTGCTTAGATGTCTATATAACCACTCGCAATAGGGAATTTCGATAACTTTTTTTTGTGGATTTTTGAAAAAAAAAGAACTTTTTTTCATTTTTCATCTCGTGTAGTTTTCAAAATAATGTATTTATCAAAAAATGCTATTGCGCCAGGATACACCTTGCTGAGCCCTATCGAATGGTATATAAACCATTCTCGTAGCTCTAAAATAATTATTGTGGAAGTAGTAGCATTTGAGAAACCAATTATCAAGTTTCCATAAAAACGAGTTTTTTTACACAAAAAAATTGTTTTTCTTTTTATCTTTTGAACTACAGGGTTTTCTACAATCAACTCTTGAGCGTTTGTAGCTCTTTTCAAGCCCTTTCGATTGATATAATTTACATTGCTGTAGCTCTCTAACTCTGAGAAAAAATATACAACAAAAGAGAATAGGTGTAATTCATGAAAACAATTAATTTTTTTAATTTTTCATTTTTTTCGACCAAAATACGTTTTTTTGTCAAGTCAACTCCTTTGTTTTATAGCTCTTTTCAAGCCCGTTGGATTGGTGTGCTCGCCATAGCCGTAGCTATGATACTGCAGCTGTTATCGAGCTATGAATGAAAGCTGCGGTATCATGGATTCGGCAGGACAACTAAATTCTGAAATTGTCAAAAATTATGAAAAAAATGTTTATTCAGCGTTAGAATGTTTTGTTTGAATAATGGAAGCACTTTGAGTAGCCCATTAACGAACTATAATGCCATTCCCGCAGAGAAACGCTCAATTGACTCCCAATAATGAGGGGGGGAGGGTTCAAGGTCACTCCACCCCCATCGCTTTCCCCCCTCTGGTGGGCGCACTATTCGGAGTAGACGAAAAAGAAAAGTACCAATGGAAGCGCAAGAAAATTCTCTATAAGATGCATATATAAACAGAAAATCAACACATAACCTGATTTCTACCTAGACGGTGTCCTTAACGTAACGATAGGTTAGTTTAGTAAACTATCCTAAACTAACCTACGTAAATCTAAAATAACTTGACTTGACGTAACCATACCGAGGCCGATGTTTCCCGCCAAAAAGCTTCGCGTGGTCCGCGTCCGCGAAACGCCGGAAGAGACGCATCAATACTGCCGTTAATGCTATTCTTACATGAAGTTATTTTTGCTATATCCCGGAAATTATTCATTTGCGAGCACAAAGTCATTCGTGTAAAATGTCTCCAATTACCAAAATTTCGTAATGAAATAATAAAATTTGTTAACAATAAATTCAATATTGACCCTAGTGTGTTGTCACCCCTTCTAATTTGTTTTCACTTTTATGTTAGGGTTAGGTTAAGTTAGGTTAGCTGTATTAAATTATCATTAATTTTTATTTTTATTTTCGGTTTTGAAATAAGTAGCTTAGGGACCTTCCAAGAACTGACGAAGGTCCCAAAGATTCATTATACAGGGTATTGGTGGAACTCTTGATACAAACTTCGGCTACTAGTAGAAAATACAAATTTAAACACTTTTTCATCAGTGGAAAAATTTCGAAAAACTCTTTAGATTTTAATTATTGGGCTTAGCAGTTTTTAATGCTGCGCTTCATGAACTCACGGCGATCCTAGTTAACCACATGCACTAATGTTCAATAATAACACCCGAGGGTAATGAAAAACGTTAAATAACATGAGGTACTTGAATAAATTATAGAAATTAACATATCAAAGTAGGTGTTCAAAATTGCGACCATTAACATCGATACACGCACGACACCTTCATCGAAGCGAGTTGCGTACGTTGCCAAACATTCCTGGGTTGTCAGCAATATCAGGTGCTCGCGATAGCCATGTGCTAGAGGTTCTGCCGCCGTGCGGCAGAGACCCGGGTTCGAAACTCGGCGCTGGCGGTGGCGATTTTCTCTGTTGGGTATAGGAGAAAAATTCCGAGTACAATATCCCACTCTACCCAGGTGTCTGAAATGGGTACAGGTCTTGACCGGGGGAAAGCGTCATGGCGTCCTGGCGTTAGTTATAAGGCATTTGAAAATCCAATGTACAAGGGGATATGTATCAGGCTTGATTGGAAATAAAGCATCCGTAGATGCCTTCATTATTAAATCTCCAGCAGCGACTGCAATTCGAGCGACAAGGTCTTCTTCCGACTCCACAGGTGTCTCATAAATCAGATTTCAAGTGCCCCCATAAGGAAAAATCTGAGTCAAATCAGGTGATCTCGGTGGCCAGGACACAGCACCATCAAGACCAATCCATCGAATCGGAAATTGTTGGTCAAGAAACCGTCGCACATTTAGAGCATTTATCTGCTGGAGCTCCATCGTGTTGAAACCAAAGTCGTCTACGAATACCTAATGGCGCATTTTCCAATAAACCCGGAAGAACTTCTTCAAGAAAGATTTTGTACACATCTCCAGTAAGACGCTCTGGCAGAATGTATGGACCAATGAGTTGATTGTGCACGATACCTGCCCAAACATTGGCAGTGTAGCGATGTTGGTGATGACGTTCATGGATGACATGAGGGTTGTTCTGCTGCCATGAGTGAAAGTTATGATAATCGAAAATTCCATCTCGGCTGAAGGTTGCTTCATCTGTAAACACACACAAAATTGGCATCTTCTACCTCCCGATATAAAAACCACTGCGCGAATCGCTCACGAGGACCATAATCAACGGGAAGGAGACCCTGGACTCTCTAGAAGTGATACGGATGATAATTATTCCGGTTCAATACATGCCACACTGTACTATGGTCACGAATACCCTAAGATGCTGCAGCGGCACGGGTGCTCGTACGCGGGTTTCTACGGAAATGTTCCAACACTTCTTGCTCTCGATGATAATTTATTGGGCGACCAACGTCTACTCTGTTTACACTAAAACTGCCGGTTTCCATCAATCTTCGGTGCAATGCGGTGAATAATCGATGATCAGGGACTTCTCGATTCGGGTAACGTTCGTGATAGATTCTTGCGGCACGTCTTGCATTACCATTAGCAGCACCATAAGTGAAATTCATGTCTGCCATTTGTGCAATTGTAAGGCGATACATCTTACCACTTCAGTGCCACGGTGCTCACTGACAAAAGATACACATACGCTTCTCACTAGGGGTCGCAAACGTTGACAAGGAATTTCTAGAAGTTTCCGGAATCTGTGAATTAATGTTTTAAACTGGAAATAAAACATATTCGATTCTGCCAACACTTGTTCATTTTAATTCCCCATATTGCCCTTATTCCTGTCTGTTGCGAAATCGTTGTGTTCTTTCAGCGTTGCATTACAAACTTCTAAGCCTCAAAATTAAAAAACTAAGCGTTTTTCGCTATTTTTCTCCCATGAAAAAGTATTTAAATGTGCATTTTCTACTAGTAGCCGAAGTTTGTACCAAGGTTCTACCAACACCCTGTATACTCGTATACATCGAAACCAAAAATTGCATTAGAAATAAATATAAATCAACAAGGATATTTTCTCACATGATGAATATATTCATACTGTCCAGAACAATAATTCGAAATTCTTAAAACAATTAATTTTCCCCATTTTCCCCAAGCAATTTTTTCCCTAAACAAGTGGTGATAAATAGCCCATAAGTACCAAATAAACCTTGTGCTGGGGCTCATGATGCCGGGGGTGGCAGTACTGTGGGTCGTGGTGCTCCGAGGGGTCGCGGTTAGGTCAAGTATAAAGGAGCCTTGAAGTACGTTGGTCAGCTTATAATGAAAAGTGTAATAAATATGCGAGGTTGCATTGAGAAAAAAATTCTATTTTATTTGTGGTCTTTTTTTAGCAAAATGTATGCAACTAGTGAAATGACTATTTTTCTCTTCAAAGTTAAGGACGTTTAAATGAACATTCTAATTAGTTTACACTCGTCTTCTGTGAAATAGACTCCATGCTTCATCAAGCAACTCTAACCATTTCTGGTGCTGGTCATTGTGTTCGAATGAGCTTTCGTTCAAGCCAATCAGGATCATAGCAATGCAATAGGTTTAGGTTAGTTAGGTTACTCTATCCTAGGCCACGGATATGCGTAATAATCAAATCACACGCCGCCATGAGTGGAAAGATTTCTTCGTGCTGGGTGCCGTATCATGTTGGAGTGAGGGAAAGAGATGAGAGCTGCTCTGCACTCTACACAGCACTTCTACCCGTATGACTCGCCCCTAGGCAGGCTATAAAGTATGAATTAGTGACGGTTGACCAGTTAGAGAAGTGGGCAGCTCAGACCAACAACAAGCTTAGATATGCCTTAACTCGCTACGAAACTTTTCCCCCAGTTACCCACGTTACAGGCTGTGGGAAAAGAAATTGTGCCACATGTGCCTTGGACACACGCAATCCATGGGAACCTAATGAAGCAGAGCTGTAACTGAATGAGAGCAGTGTCGAGATTTACTTAATGGATGCCACGCCCTCCATGAATGTCCCAATCTTCGACATAACTAGCGGACCAAGGTCTGACTAGTTCCATGGGTAATGACGGCCCGTAGAATTTTGTGGTGCCTCGAGTGGACGATAAAACAGGTTTCATTAGAAAATCAAAGTGGACTAGGAACAGTTACCAGCCGGAAACTCGGTGAGGCAAATGGGCGGAGCTCACGGCGGTGCTGCAACTCGGTGCCCGCACTATTCAGAGGGGGTTCCAGAATGGGTTAGGCGCTCGGTCGAAGTGAGGGTGGGTAGCTAGTACCCCCACTCCGTGGCATTCGTTACTTCTTGAAAAATTCAACGATTTTTAATCCGCTCTACACTTGTTCTTATCAACCAAACCTTGTTTCTAATGTATGAGCCGCCAACTGTTATTTAGTTTCTCTATTTGAGTTGCTTTCAAGGCGTCGGAGGTGATGGAATCGCAGTGAAAGCTCAGTGATCGCGATGAGATAATGCAAAAGATATACCTTAAAACTAGACGAGCGTAATGCTATCACAGATACCAAAACTTGAAGCAGATACCCAAACAACTTACTGGGAGTCACTGAAGAGATTACGAACGGAAGTTATTGTGGGTGATCAAAGAATTTAACAAGCCTTTTCATTTCGTAATTGTTTCTATGCTCAGGGTACCCTGTGTGGAAACGCATAGTGAATGAATTCTGTTCATACTAAATGTTCCCTTTTTGCTCTCTTGGGATCGACTTCGTCGTGGTAAATGAGCATCAAACTAATACAATAATGACTCCCCTCAGGGGGATACAACTATTGTATCTATGGGAATTGGCGCTCCCAGGGGGACTATGTGAGGGCCTGAGCTAAAGGTTAGGTAGGCTTCCTTTTTGTTGTAATAAAATAGGTTTTTGTTTTGTTACGGACCATCTTTTTTCGGTTCACTGCTGTCCTGTTTTTCAGCACATACTACTTCTTCAACTATTTTCTTGTTTCATGAACTTCTTTCCTAGCTTACTGTTTCTGTGCACCTTGTGCATAGATTCCGCGTTCCCTCAACTCCATACCAAATGGTGCCTTCCTCTTTCCTCTCTTGGAACATCTTTGTCGTGGTTAAGGGAGGCTAAAACTTTCTTATATAATAATAATACAATAATGACTAAGATTGAGATTTTTGCGTGCGAAGATAGGTTGAAAAATTTAATTGGTTGTACCTTTTTACAGATACTGAATTAACAGATTTTGAATTGCCGAGTTACGAGCTGTCTGTGAGGAGTAGAGTGGAATAATTAGCTTGCAACAAAACCTTTAAAAATGTCTTCTCAAGAGAGCGAGTTGTTTGGTGAAACCGGAGAGGGACAAAGACCGGAAAAGGATTCACTTTCAGAAGAAATGCGAAAAAATGTAAAGTCTCTACAGGATTCTGAAGATAAATGTAGTAGTGAAACGTCTAGTGATAGTAAAAGCGAAGAGTTAAGTTTGAAAGAAGAGGAGCAAAGTCATGCACCCACTTCTCCAGCAATTCTGTCGGCGGTGGCGTCTCCCGAGAAGGCTGGCTCTTCACCATCGGCGGTGGCGTCTCCCGAGAAGGCTGGCTCTTCACCATCGGCGGTGGCGTCTCCCGAGAAGGCTGGCTCTTCACCATCGGCGGTGGCGTCTCCCGAGAAGGCTGGCTCTTCACCATCGGCGGTGGCGTCTCCCGAGAAGGCTGGCTCTTCACCATCGGCGGTGGCGTCTCCCGAGAAGGCTGGCTCTTCACCATCGGCGGTGGCGTCTCCCGAGAAGGCTGGCTCTTCACCATCGGCGGTGGCGTCTCCCGAGAAGGCTGGCTCTTCACCATCGGCGGTGGCGTCTCCCGAGAAGGCTGGCTCTTCACCATCGGCGGTGGCGTCTCCCGAGAAGGCTGGCTCTTCACCATCGGCGGTGGCGTCTCCCGAGAAGGCTGGCTCTTCACCATCGGCGGTGGCGTCTCCTGAGAAGGCTGGCTCTTCACCATATGCGGTGGCGTCTCCTGAGAAGGCTGGCTCTTCACCATCGGCGGTGGCGTCTCCCGAGAAGGCTGGCTCTTCACCATCGGCGGTGGCGTCTCCCGAGAAGGCTGGCTCTTCACCATCGGCGGTGGCGTCTCCCGAGAAGGCTGGCTCTTCACCATCGGCGGTGGCGTCTCCCGAGAAGGCTGGCTCTTCACCATCGGCGGTGGCGTCTCCCGAGAAGGCTGGCTCTTCACCATCGGCGGTGGCGTCTCCCGAGAAGGCTGGCTCTTCACCATCGGCGGTGGCGTCTCCCGAGAAGGCTGGCTCTTCACCATCGGCGGTGGCGTCTCCCGAGAAGGCTGGCTCATCACCATCGGCGGTGGCGTCTCCCGAGAAGGCTGGCTCTTCACCATCGGCGGTGGCGTCTCCCGAGAAGGCTGGCTCTTCACCATCGGCGGTGGCGTCTCCCGAGAAGGCTGGCTCTTCACCATCGGCGGTGGCGTCTCCCGAGAAGGCTGGCTCTTCACCATCGGCGGTGGCGTCTCCCGAGAAGGCTGGCTCTTCACCATCGGCGGTGGCGTCTCCCGAGAAGGCTGGCTCTTCACCATCGGCGGTGGCGTCTCCCGAGAAGGCTGGCTCTTCACCATCGGCGGTGGCGTCTCCCGAGAAGGCTGGCTCTTCACCATCGGCGGTGGCGTCTCCCGAGAAGGCTGGCTCTTCACCATCGGCGGTGGCGTCTCCCGAGAAGGCTGGCTCTTCACCATCGGCGGTGGCGTCTCCCGAGAAGGCTGGCTCTTCACCATCGGCGGTGGCGTCTCCCGAGAAGGCTGGCTCTTCACCATCGGCGGTGGCGTCTCCCGAGAAGGCTGGCTCTTCACCATCGGCGGTGGCGTCTCCCGAGAAGGCTGGCTCTTCACCATCGGCGGTGGCGTCTCCCGAGAAGGCTGGCTCCTCACCATCGGCGGTGGCGTCTCCCGAGAAGGCTGGCTCTTCACCATCGGCGGTGGCGTCTCCCGAGAAGGCTGGCTCTTCACCATCGGCGGTGGCGTCTCCCGAGAAGGCTGGCTCTTCACCATCGGCGGTGGCGTCTCCCGAGAAGGCTGGCTCTTCACCATCGGCGGTGGCGTCTCCCGAGAAGGCTGGCTCTTCACCATCGGCGGTGGCGTCTCCCGAGAAGGCTGGCTCTTCACCATCGGCGGTGGCGTCTCCCGAGAAGGCTGGCTCTTCACCATCGGCGGTGGCGTCTCCCGAGAAGGCTGGCTCTTCACCATCGGCGGTGGCGTCTCCCGAGAAGGCTGGCTCTTCATCATCGGCGGTGGCGTCTCCCGAGAAGGCTGGCTCTTCATCATCGGCGGTGGCGTCTCCCGAGAAGGCTGGCTCTTCATCATCGGCGGTGGCGTCTCCCGAGAAGGCTGGCTCTTCATCATCGGCGGTGGCGTCTCCCGAGAAGGCTGGCTCTTCATCAAAGGCTGGCTCTTCATCAAAGACTGGCTCTTCATCAAAGGCTGGCTCTTCATCATCGGCGGTGGCGTCTCCCGAGAAGGCTGGCTC
This sequence comes from Morinoia aosen, assembly GCA_030386875.1. Taxonomy (NCBI): domain Eukaryota; kingdom Metazoa; phylum Arthropoda; class Malacostraca; order Amphipoda; family Talitridae; genus Morinoia; species Morinoia aosen. Next base: position 25,788,727 of record CM059565.1, read on the forward strand.
TTCATCATCGGCGGTGGCGTCTCCCGAGAAGGCTGGCTCTTCATCATCGGCGGTGGCGTCTCCCGAGAAGGCTGGCTCTTCATCATCGGCGGTGGCGTCTCCCGAGAAGGCTGGCTCTTCATCATCTGCGGTGGCGTATCCCGAGAAGGCTGGCTCCAATGTTTCCAACTTGAAGCAAAATGAGGAAAAATGTTCTTTCATGTATAAACTAAATGAGAAACTGAAAGTAGATATACGGTGCGTACATTCGGAGTGTCAGGAAACTTCGGATGTGAACAAGATTCGTGGATGTATTTACAAAGCCTCTGTGATTCGAAAAATCTCTAGACTGAAATCTACAGAATATCATCAAACTGATATCAGCAAATACCTGCTAACGCTGGTCGATTTCATCGAGTCGCACCTAAGCAACGCAACTCCTGAGGACGCTTGGTCTGCACCACCGAACTCCCTGGAGATAGCTGTGCCAGAATACAACTCTCTGAATTCTGAGATAGACGACCAGCCGGTTTATAATGAACTGCAATCATCTGTTAATAATCCTGAAACCTATGAATCCTATCAATACTATTCTGACGATCAGGTTTATTACGATGATCAATCATACCAACCTTTAACTGGGCAACCATACCAAGAATATGATGGCTTTGATCATACCCAGCAATCGTATGATAGTTATCATCCACAGCTTGAATATAATGGCTATTCAAAGCCAAACTCGGTGCACGACGGAGCAGAACAACAACTCGGTCAAACCTCACCCGAAGATTGTGTTACCGAATGTGCGGTGCAATATTACGCCTATTCTACCCAGCAACAAACGCAGCAGCAGCCTGGAAGGTCTGAACCACACGTGAGTTACACCGTTTTGAACATATTGCCTGCGGAAATGGGTCGGAAGCAGAATCCCCTCGCCAACTACTTGCCATCTCGCCCGGACGAGCCGAGCACATCCTCAACGTCCCCAGATACTACAGCGAAGATCGAACCCAATTCTGGAAGCGATGGGCGCAAATTTAAAAAAAAGAAACAGAATTCAAAGGGAAGTGGTAATGAGAATTCAAAGGGAAGTGGTAATGAGAATTCAAAGGGAAGTGGTAATGAGAATTCAAAGGGAAGTGGTAATGAGAATTCAAAGGGAAGTGGTAATGAGAATTCAAAGGGAAGTGGTAATGAGCATTCAAAGGGAAGTGGTAACGAGCATTCAAAGGGAAGTGGTAACGAGCATTCAAAGGGAAGTGGTAACGAGCATTCAAAGGGAAGTGGTAACGAGCATTCAAAGGGAAGTGGTAACGAGCATTCAAAGGGAAGTGGTGATGAGCATTCAAAGGGTGGTGATGAGCATTCAAAGGGTGGTGATGAGCATTCAAAGGGTGGTGATGAGCATTCAAAGGGTGGTGATGAGCATTCAAAGGGTGGTGGTGATGAGCATTCAAAGGGTGGTGGTGATGAGCATTCAAAGGGTGGTGGTGATAAGCATTCAAAGGGTGGTGGTGATGAGCATTCAAAGGGTGGTGGTGATGAGCATTCAAAGGGTGGTGGTGATGAGCATTCAAAGGGTGGTGGTGATGAGCATTCAAAGGGTGGTGGTGATGAGCATTCAAAGGGTGGTGGTGATGAGCATTCAAAGGGTGGTGGTGATGAGCATTCAAAGGGTGGTGGTGATGAGCATTCAAAGGGTGGTGGTGATGAGCATTCAAAGGGTGGTGGTGATGAGCATTCAAAGGGTGGTGGTGATGAGCATTCAAAGGGTGGTGGTGATGAGCATTCAAAGGGTGGTGGTGATGAGCATTCAAAGGGTGGTGGTGATGAGCATTCAAAGGGTGGTGGTGATGAGCATTCAAAGGGTGGTGGTGATGAGCATTCAAAGGGTGGTGGTGATGAGCATTCAAAGGGTGGTGGTGATGAGCATTCAAAGGGTGGTGGTGATGAGCATTCAAAGGGTGGTGGTGATGAGCATTCAAAGGGTGGTGGTGATGAGCATTCAAAGGGTGGTGGTGATGAGCATTCAAAGGGTGGTGGTGATGAGCATTCAAAGGGTGGTGATAGCGACCGTTCCAAGGGTAATGGTGGTGGTGGCGACCGTTCCAAGGGTAATGGTGGTGGTGGCGACCGTTCCAAGGGTAATGGTGGTGGTGGCGACCGTTCCAAGGGTAATGGTGGTGGTGGCGACCGTTCCAAGGGTAATGGTGGTGGTGGCGACCGTTCCCGAGGGAGTGGTGGCGATGGCGATGGTGTCTCTCCCCAAGGCTCAGATTTGGATGTTGGCAAAACCTGGGCAGAAGAAGCTGAAATCGCGATGCGTGACAATAACCGAAGCTCAAGAGGTGGCGGTGGTGGAAGCTCAAGAGGTGGCGGTGGTGGAAGCTCAAGAGGTGGCGGTGGTGGAAGCTCAAGAGGTGGCGGTGGTGGAAGCTCAAGAGGTGGCGGTGGTGGAAGCGCAAGAGGTGGCGGTGGTGGAAGCGCAAGAGGTGGCGGTGGTGGAAGCGCAAGAGGTGGCGGTGGTGGAAGCGCAAGAGGTGGCGGTGGTGGAAGCGCAAGAGGTGGCGGTGGTGGAAGCGCAAGAGGTGGCGGTGGTGGAAGCTCAAGAGGTGGCGGTGGTGGAAGCTCAAGAGGTGGCGGTGGTGGAAGCTCAAGAGGTGGCGGTGGTGGAAGCTCAAGAGGTGGCGGTGGTGGAAGCTCAAGAGGTGGCGGTGGTGGAAGCTCAAGAGGTGGCGGTGGTGGAAGCTCAAGAGGTGGCGGTGGTGGAAGCTCAAGAGGTGGCGGTGGTGGAAGCTCAAGAGGTGGCAACAAAGAAAAGGAGCAAAGTGGTGAAGCCAGTAGAAATTCACGAGGAGGCAACAAAGAAAAGGAGCAGAGTGGTGAAGCCAGTAGAAATTCACGAGGAGGCAACAAAGAAAAGGAGCAGAGTGGTGAAGCCAGTAGAAATTCACGAGGAGGCAACAAAGAAAAGGAGCAGAGTGGTGAAGCCAGTAGAAATTCACGAGGAGGCAACAAAGAAAAGGAGCAGAGTGGTGAAGCCAGTAGAAATTCACGAGGAGGCAACAAAGAAAAGGAGCAAAGTGGTGAAGCCAGTAGAAATTCACGAGGAGGCAACAAAGAGAAGGAGCAGAGTGGTGAAGCCAGTAGAAATTCACGAGGAGGCAACAAAGAAAAGGAGCAGAGTGGTGAAGCCATTAGAAATTCACGAGGAGGCAACAAAGAAAAGGAGCAGAGTGGTGAAGCCAGTAGAAATTCACGAGGAGGCAACAAAGAAAAGGAGCAGAGTGGTGAAGCCATTAGAAATTCACGAGGAGGCAACAAAGAAAAGGAGCAGAGTGGTGAAGCCAGTAGAAATTCACGAGGAGGCAACAAAGAAAATGCGCATAGCGGAGGCAGCACCAGCAAACATTCACGTGGCGGGGGTTCTAGGAAAAATTCGCTTGTGGAAAATCCACGGAACTCAAATGGTGATCTTGCTTCAGAGAATGGTCAGTTAGTCAGTTGTCAAAAGAAAGTCGCGGATAATAAACTGAAAGAGAGCGGATTGAAGCCAAACAAAGGCAAAACATGGAATTTATACGGAATCGCAGGGCTTCGGTTGGCATTGCCAGCCGAATCGGCTCACATTCGGTCAGTTCACGTGGAGAAACATTGGAATGGTGGACACATGGCCTTAGATGGCTTCGGTTTTGGCTTCGAACAGGAACTGATAAACGCTGAGCAGGGTACTGATTACCTGCTGCCGAGTGGGCGCGACACGAGGAATTCAGATGAAATCAAACAAGAACAACAATCAACGATCCGGAGAACCGTTAATGACGGCCGAGGACTTCACCCATTATCAGATGACGAATCTTCCTGCTAACCTGTAAGAGTATTGATTTACTGACCAAGCGAGGGTTGGTGAACTCAAAGTTAACTTTGAATTTGATATCGTTTCCAATAGTTACAACCTCGCCCACAAAAATATCTGCTTAACTTCTCAACCTGGTTACGTGTACGCATAGTTTGCATCTGAGGGCAATGGCGAGCGAATGAAACGAGCTGCCACGGCTGCTGGAGCTTCGTCGCCCAGCGCCGATTTCCAGTCTTCCGATGCCTTAGGTACGCGTGCGCTAAAGTTACGAAAAAGTTACGTACGGGGGAGTTGAGGTAAGAATGACTTATTCTGGGATTTTGCGACTTGGCGGCGCTGCCGACCCCTCGCGACTTGGCGGCGCTGCCGACCCCTCGCGACTTGGCGGCGCTGCCGACCCCTCGCGACTTGGCGGCGCTGCCGACCCCTCGCGACTTGGCGGCGCTGCCGACCCCTCGCGACTTGGCGGCGCTGCCGACCCCTCGCGACTTGGCGGCGCTGCCGACCCCTCGCGACTTGGCGGCGCTGCCGACCCCTCGCGACTTGGCGGCGCTGCCGACCCCTCGCGACTTGGCGGCGCTGCCGACCCCTCGCGACTTGGCGGCGCTGCCGACCCCTCGCGACTTGGCGGCGCTGCCGACCCCTCGCGACTTGGCGGCGCTGCCGACCCCTCGCGACTTGGCGGCGCTGCCGACCCCTCGCGACTTGGCGGCGCTGCCGACCCCTCGCGACTTGGCGGCGCTGCCGACCCCTCGCGACTTGGCGGCGCTGCCGACCCCTCGCGACTTGGCGGCGCTGCCGACCCCTCGCGACTTGGCGGCGCTGCCGACCCCTCGCGACTTGGCGGCGCTGCCGACCCCTCGCGACTTGGCGGCGCTGCCGACCCCTCGCGACTTGGTGGCGCTGCCGACCCCTCGCGACTTGGCGGCGCTGCCGACCCCTCGCGACTTGGCGGCGCTGCCGACCCCTCGCGACTTGGCGGCGCTGCCGACCCCTCGCGACTTGGCGGCGCTGCCGACCCCTCGCGACTTGGCGGCGCTGCCGACCCCTCGCGACTTGGCGGCGCTGCCGACCCCTCGCGACTTGGCGGCGCTGCCGACCCCTCGCGACTTGGCGGCGCTGCCGACCCCTCGCGACTTGGCGGCGCTGCCGACCCCTCGCGACTTGGCGGCGCTGCCGACCCCTCGCGACTTGGCGGCGCTGCCGACCCCTCGCGACTTGGCGGCGCTGCCGACCCCTCGCGACTTGGCGGCGCTGCCGACCCCTCGCGACTTGGCGGCGCTGCCGACCCCTCGCGACTTGGCGGCGCTGCCGACCCCTCGCGACTTGGCGGCGCTGCCGACCCCTCGCGACTTGGCGGCGCTGCCGACCCCTCGCGACTTGGCGGCGCTGCCGACCCCTCGCGACTTGGCGGCGCTGCCGACCCCTCGCGACTTGGCGGCGCTGCCGACCCCTCGCGACTTGGCGGCGCTGCCGACCCCTCGCGACTTGGCGGCGCTGCCGACCCCTCGCGACTTGGCGGCGCTGCCGACCCCTCGCGACTTGGCGGCGCTGCCGACCCCTCGCGACTTGGCGGCGCTGCCGACCCCTCGCGACTTGGCGGCGCTGCCGACCCCTCGCGACTTGGCGGCGCTGCCGACCCCTCGCGACTTGGCGGCGCTGCCGACCCCTCGCGACTTGGCGGCGCTGCCGACCCCTCGCGACTTGGCGGCGCTGCCGACCCCTGCCTCCTTGAGCTGTTTTTATTACACCAGTTAGACTCAAATGAAATCCGAAAATCATAAATAAATTGCTGATGTCAAACTCTTAGGCTGCTATTTCTCAATTTGGTAATTCTTACTGCTTTTAGGTTGAGACGTGCTTTGGTAGATTTAATAGTGCTTTTGGAGTAGTAAGTTTTCTCAACTCTCCGTTTTAATCTTGACTTTTAATGATTTGCGAATACTGGGCCATTGGTATTGCGGACTGATCTTGGTTTCTAGATCCATAAAATTGTATTATTCACATTATATTTTGCGTGCAGACGAATTTTAATAAAATATATTTTTTCAAACTGTGTCGGTGTAAGTAGAAATGGGCTCAAACAGAGTAATAGTTTTTCGTGCGTGAATGATAAAAGTTATCCGAACTAAAGACTGAAAGATCAGATGAATGCCTGTAACTAGCCTTAGCTTCTATATGAAGTTTTTTAATGTCACAACCATCGATGAAGTCTCGAACTATTTTTTTAGCTGGTTGTAGAGTAAAGATTGGCTAATTAAAGCCAGGCTTCGCATGAGCTCTCTGTATGAAATGAGGGACAGGATACCAAGCTTTTACCAATTTCAGTTAAGTCGCAGTGTGTTCAATTTTGGTTTTAAATTAATGGTCGAAGACGTTTCCATGCCCTGCGTGCTGATTGTTTTCTCAAATGTACATGGTCTTATATTAGACCTGTAACCTAGTGATTTCAGTGTTTTTATCACGATGAAACTTTTAAACATACGAAGAACTGAATTTATTACCCTTTTGACTAGGTCAAACTTAACCCTTAGTGATACGAAATATCATATAAAAAAAGGTTTTGGAAAACATAATCTGACGATAAATGACAGAAAAAACGAATAGATTTTGGATCACAAGTTGAAAAAAAACTCCAACTTTCGCGCATTATCTATATGCTCATCTTGAGGATTTTGGTAGTCCATGTGAAGAGAAAAATTCTTATGAAAGTGGAATAACAATCGAATAAAGCAGCGTTCACACGATCAATATTACTGACAGCATATACCAGTAGTGTCAATATATTGATCGTGTGAACGGCGTACTGATGGACTGGTGAGAATATTGACGAGATGGAAAGTGCTCGGAAATCTCATCATTATTTGAGAATTCTTGGTTTGGTGAAAGTACAATATTGATCGTTTGAACGCTGTCTGTCGTAAGATTTCCGTCAGTACAGGCGTGGCCATCGTAGGGTGAGCAATCATGCACTTCCTAGGTAGTCCGAGCAACTACTGATGGAAATATTTACAACATTATTGGTCGTGCGAACTCGATACTGTCAATATCCGATACTGTCATTAAAAATACTGACAGAACATATTGATCGTGTGAACGCTGCTTAATACTTGCAGTAATGCAAGTTCGTAAACTGCGGAAGAAAACACCAGAATTAGTGGGTGTGTCGATTTAACACGTTGATCGTAATGGGTTGAACTGAAGTTCAATATTCAACTCAAAATTAAAGTAAATTGTAGTGCATCATTTTCAAAATAGCAAACATTAACTGGATTGTACCTTTCTTTAGCATTCATAAGTATTTATAAAAACTGAGTTGATAACTACTGGTCATTCAGCAGCGTTATGAAAAAACCCACCGTGGCCAGCGGGGGCTCACGTTGCGGTCAATGCGATCAAATTCCAAGTGACGCACAACTATCTTAATATTTCCGAGAGGGTCCTAGTTTTTGAATACAAAGGTTTCTCCAATTTCGTATCTACAATGCGTCGCAGGTACGGACGAATTAATTTAGCCGAGTAGTAGGGAATAGTTTCCTCCTGCGCTTGCTTCTCAATAGTACATAACTGGTGAGGAAGATATGGATTCCCAACTCTGGTTTCATTCACACCTAATATCAAGGCACGTTTGACATGATTGAAAAAAATTATAATTTAATTAGATTTTAAAGTCAATCTAAGGAACGTCGTCAGCGTATTGAAGGTTTGACATTTTAAGTTTCTTGTTCATATAATGGATAAAAAATACTTCACAAAAATTGAGCAGAATCTATTACTAGAATTCGTGGAAAAGATCTATTTTTGTTTGCACAGTTGTATTCAAAGAGCGATGTTAATAAACGTAAAATGTTTTAACTGCCACTCATTCTGATTTTATTGTCACGATTTTTCAGATACTTCCAATTATTCATCTCTTCACTCTCTGACGATTAGTTTTCTTCAGCTGAACAGACGTTTTGAGTCTGTTCAGCGTCTGCTTTTGTTTTTGCGTTTTTGTGACGTTTTGCGTCTGTTCTTACATCTGTTCAGCGTCCGCCTGTTGCTGCCGGGAGTATGACTGCTTGCCTTAGGTGCCTGCCTCTTCGACCGTCGAAGACCTATGTATCACTCTCCCCATATCCACATTTATGTCAATGTTAGGCTGTCTTCTGAACGAAACGTGTGTCGTGGCTTTACGTTGGCATCAACCTTTTTTTATTTTTTTTAGGTGCAGTGAAAGTGGTGTAATTTACTATATTCTTTGATATTCTTTGATCTTCGATATAGAGATCTATTTCTCATGGGAGCTCGCACACGGACAACTTTTAGTTGCCGCCACCCAGCGCCCAGCCTGTCGAAGGTTGCAATATTGGCTTAAACTCTAGATTTTTGCAAATGTGACTTATTTTAGGGCAGTGTGGTGCATAAATAAACTGTAAGGCGTTTAAGTTATCCTACAATGGCTCGTAGAAACCACCTATTCCACATCTAAATAATAAATTCATTATATAAAAAAAAGTCTGTGTTCGGTATTTTTATGATAATTAATATGCTCAATACAGGGATGGCATCTTTTTTTTATCTGACGATCCTGCCGTGGTTTTTCAGTGTCTTCCAGACTAGAGTGGTCTGACACTGCCACATCCACAGTTTCCATGGTGACACTAAACGGTAGTTGCCACCATCCTGTGGCTCGTGTGCGGGTGTGTCTTACTGAAAACTTTTCATTACAATTTTTGTTATTGTGACAATATTTTGTTGTGACAACTGACAATAAAAAGTCACTCGTGTGCGGGTACCCCAAGACCTTCGTAGCGAGGGCAACCTACAATTAAGTCTAATTAAGGCATGTTCCAAGCTCCCCGTGTCAAGTCATGTGTGATTCTTCTCGAGGATGAAGAAGACGAAGATGAACTTGAGCTTGAATTCTCAGTTTACAATGCCCTGGTATCTATTTTTATCGCATTTAATTGGGGTTTAAAAAACGTAAAAAACATTCCTCCCACATCATAAGAATTAAAATGTTTAGATCAACAAGTTAGGGCGGAACATTTTTGGCAAGTGTGAGTAAACGAACTTGGCCGTGTCATTTGCAACGTCTGGAGTTACAGGTTACTTAGTGATGGGATGTAAATGAAATGAAAGAATTAAATTTATGTGCTCCACATGTAGGTGCGAGTACACCTCGTGAAATATTTACCGCGGGCACGTCAGATGAATATACACACAGGCCCAGGCTTGTACATGTCAAGATTCTCAGCTCGCGCACCACAGCTTTTTGCGATACTCGCTGCAGTGTAATTCTTCCGCTATCTTCCTTGAATGGAGAAGCAAAATAATTCATTACATACATTAGTTCCGGATTTGGCACCTGTTGATTACTAATGACTGAGGTTTGTTGAGTATGTAGTACCATATTAAAGGCACAAGACTGTTGTTCAAGTATAACATTCGTATCAGCAGTTGCTGTGGTTGAAAGTAGCTTGGGGGAATTGACACGCCCAACACCTTCGAAATGGAAAACGCAAAGCCCTAAAATTTGCTTTCTTCCGTACAAAATAAAATTTCCCCTTGATATTTTTTAGTAAAGAATGTCATCAATGTATGCTGAATTTTACAGTGAATAAAACCAGCAACATGTTACATCACCTATCAAGAATAAATCGATTCACTAAGGACTTTCTGCAATCACGCGGGAGTTAAACAAGCGTGCTTCTATTTTACTGAAGTATGGACACTGATATGTTTAGAGGTCGGCTTGAAATATTTTAATAAACTGCTTGTTTTGCTGGCCAATATTTTAGTATATAGATCAACTTTCTGAGCAGGAACGATTCACTTCCGTTTTCCGTGGGGAATGTGAACAAGAAACTCGCGTGCTAAACTTTCCTTCTCGAATTTTGTAGGTTTCCTCGTGGGCTCAAGTGGTAGAAATGATAGGAGAAGCTATACACAACCGGGAATTTTGCTGATGTCGGGAGATTTGCTCTCAGGAAAGAATTTTGGGGAAGATTCGTACAGCCTTCGACTCGGGCCTCGCTGCGGCTGTCTTTGCTCTGCAGCCCGCAAAATGTACAGTATGTGTCTACCCACTCGGATGGCTCATTCGAAAAGCTTCAAATACTCTGGATAGCTTTCACTGTGCGTTTTTTCCAAAACAGAACTTTGCTTGGACTTGGAGCGAGGCTAAATTCAATTGAAAAATGCTTATGGGCATTTCTCTCTTATGAATGAAATTCTGTTTGCGGGTATTTTCTTCCGCTCTCGATATGATTTAAGTCATTTGAGTTCTCCGATTATTTTGAATAAACCATGAATCATTTAATGAGAATTAATGACGATAGCGTGCTGCCACCACCGGGCGAACCCGGAACTAAATTGGAGATTAATTACGTTAGTTTCCGATTGTCAATTGAGTACTTAGCTGGGTGGCGTTAGCGCGTATACGGGAGCTTTTACGACCACCCCTATTCAGATATATAAACTTTTGGTAACGTGGGCTGACGGCCCCGGCACGTGTTTCATATGTCAGTGACGAGAGAGAGAAGGAATGATACGAGGCCACAATTTATTACGTGTACTATGGGAAAGCAAGTCAGGAGGGCGAGAGCACACGCGATCACAGCAACATTTACAATTTCGGAACAACAGGACTCATCAATTCTAACTCTCCCTCCAGTATCTTTCGAGGGATTTCCCCGATAAACGCGACAACAGGTGTAACAATATTTTAAATCCAGAACATTTGTCGAGCCAAAGAATATACAAGCCACCAAAAGGGGTCGAGCCAATTAAGCGTATAGCAGACGCTTGAAATCATGCGCCCTCAAAACAAGTCAATGAATTTCCGTTGATCGCGCCACGCATAAACAGCCACCGTTTCTAAATTCAAGTATAAATTGAAAACACTGCCTCGTGAGTAACTGCACTATTCTAAGTGCGTAAAAACCGGCGGGACTGTTTCACGCCTCAAGCCCGACAACCCGATGTCCGTTCTCAACTACGGCCCGCCGTCTAGTTTATGTCCTTTCCCGACTACCGCTCCGCACCAAGTGACCTCTACTCCTCCTACTCAATCCTGCTCGGACAGTGCTCACCCTCTCCCGAAGGGGAGGGTGGTCGCCGCACGAGCGGGGTAACGAGGGGCGGGCAAGGTCCTGAGCCTCCCCCTTCCCCCACGCAACCGGGGGTACGGCTGGTGGGGAGGGGTTGGTCCCAGGGTCCCTCACCGCCTCCCGCCATGGCCAATTAAATAAAGGTTCGTTGCCGGGCTTCGGGCCCGAGTGCGTGGTGCAGCTAACCACGGTATTCCCCCACTTTTACGACAATGTGGTTGCCTAGGCCAGAGCGTCGAATTATCAGATTTAATATGGGGAGGATTTCTCTTCTGGGAATGTCCCGTTTATATCTTTCCCAAGACCATAGCACGAAAGCCGGCATTAAATTTACGACCCGTATCAATTCAGAGATGCTGTCTCCCCGGGCATGCTATTCTGCTCGCTCGGCAATATGTGAGATAGGGGAGGAATCTGACTTCATACACTTACGTAAAACATTTGGGTTTTAGATTGCAGACATTTTATAGTTAGTTGCAGAATTTATTCACGGATTATTTGAGTTTATTCATTCATTTCATTAAAATTTTGAGCTCGATTTTTGATAACGAGTTCTAATACTTATTCCCTTTTCAAACGAAACTTTTTGTTTGTTATAGAATGCAGTTCGTATAATTAAAAGAGGAAATATAAGAGTGCTAGTAACATTAGAGTAAAATTCAGTTAACTTTCATATTTTCGAGAAATTTCGAAAGCTTAAAAAGTCGTTCCTACTCTGACGAAACTCAAGAACCGTTAAATACATGCGTGAGCGAAGTAGTTGAAACGATAATTTCACACCTTAGTACACGGTGTGCGCTATCTCAGCTGAAGTGGCGCGGGCTGTAAGAGGACCTTGAGCTGCACCTCCACAATCTGACTGACGGAGTGTTGAATGGCATCACGCCACCAGATCGACACGTGGCTTTCCAGAAGAATTAAATGAATTCCCTGATCCTCCATTGAAAAGGAACGAGAAAATCAATCGGATTTTGTTTTTTCTTGACATTAGTGACCCTGAATCTAACAAGTGAATCGATGCGAAGGAAAATCTCGAGAAAACACAACAATCTACGGGCCTTAGTCCCGGTGCCTGAACAAGCTCTCTGCTTCCGTTGAGTCCGGGTAGAACACAACCTGGCATCTTTGGCAAATTGATGAAGTTGATGGCGAGGTTTTCGCCATCCTCGTCCGGCAATGAACTGGAAATGAAATTTATAAGACACCGAAGCGGGATTTCTAGTTCAGCAGCTGCTGGACAGGGCAACGTCGAGAAGTCTGGCTCTTTGACTTATTAGGTGGGGTCATAAAGAGTTGCGGAGCTCTTATTAGTTTGGGGATGTTTAGCCTCACGGTAAGAAGAGCAGAGTAGAGTAGAACACAGCCTTCAATTAGCTACAAGGTGAAACTAAAGTATCCGTGATGTTGCCAGTAAATGCTGTGACACTGATGAACGACGTTTTATTTTCTATTATTTTTTATAGAAAGTCTCTGTTTCAGTCCAGTTGAGGCTGTTATGACGGTGAAACTCGGTAAAATCTAATTTCAAGAGGCACCTCAACAGCGCAAAGCGGTTTTAGCATACGCAGCTCGCAACGGAGCAACAAAATCGTCAATGTCCAATTGAGTTTAAAAAATAGAAAGGAGACTGGGTAATAAAAAACGGAGTCTAGTGCAGGTCAATCGCACTGTGCTCGAGTTTCTTCCCCCTGAGAATGAGCGATACAAAGAATGAAAGATTAAGTTCGCGTATTTAAAAATATAACCCACTCAAGACTCTTACAACACTCTGTCTAAGTCTAAAGGCCTGTTGACACGAGGAGTGAGCGAGCGCTCCACCACGAGCTCAGTAAAATGCTTGTTCGAGTCAGGGTGTCCACACGGACCATGGCAGAGGTGCAGACTGCTCCAAGTAAAATCCTCAGTCTGCTCCTAGCAGCGGTAGGGAGAGAACGTACGAAGGTGGCTCTGCGACAGGCAATGGCGTTTTCAATCTCTATCAGTTGTCGCGGCTATAAAGAAGAAACAAAAACGAATGAGGAAAATGTGGGCGAAGCGTTGGCTTAAAAAAGTCCTTTTTTGGCAGCTAAACGCCACTTTTCCAAGAGAACGTGTAGGCAGGGAGCAGAGACGCACACCCTACACGTTCAGCGTCTGAAATTGCACTGGGAAGCAGGGCTGCCAATGAGCTTTTCATCAAAACCCAAGATCGTGGTTCTAAAAAACCCAAGATCAGGAAATAAAACCCAAGATTCGAAAAAAATATAAAAAATACATCATATATAGTACAATAATACAAGCACTCACGTTTTGTTTGCGAAATTCTTTGACAGCTATCCCATCTTGGCTTACATAGGAAAGCTTTGTTCGCTTCATCGACAATTTTTCGGCTATTTTACTTTCAGAAAATGCAAGCTTACAGACCTCTAAGACGGGGGTCTTCTAAGTTTTCAATGTAAGGGCCACATTATTAATTTTCCACATTCATGCGGGCCGAAAGTATAAAAAATGAAAACAAACAAATCAGTGCCGGCGATAATCAGCCGTGCGATAATTATTTTTTCAATGATACCACACAGGGATTTGTTTGGGGGGCCGGATCATCGGATGAAATTATGTGGCGGGCCGGATGTGGCCCGCGGGTCATAGTTTGCAGACTACTGCTCTAAAAAGTGGTCAACGTTGGCATAGGGTAAATTATGTTAAAAAATTATGCAAGCCTTGGCTCACTCTATGCTATTTGATGGCTTCCAGTTGTCTCCTTTTTAAGAAATTAAGTAATGCTTGTGCTTCCTTTAGAAACTGCAAAAAAATATGTTTACCGGAATCCTTATGCATCGACAACATAGATTTATTTGCATTATTTAAGTATCATTTTTATGCCTTGCAGTAACTGCTGTCCTGCTCAAGCCATCTGCTCAAGCCATCTTTAGACGTTTCACTGAGCCATTCTTTCTTGAAGAACTGAGCATTCCATTTTCTCTCCTTTACTGGCGCTATTTCGTCAGCCCCTTTTTCTCATTTAAATGAGTAGAGTTCAGAGAAAGACATTCACCTTAAAATATGAGTACAATCAAAAAATCTGGACAGTTTTTTGTATCGAACCCCCGACGAAAATCGCATAATATATGGAATTAATGCGATTGTCACACTTCACTCTCTCTCTAAAAGACTTGATGCTATATGAGGCAGACTTTGAGTTTGAGAGGCGCACGCTTGACAGATCGTGATTTGTGACGGGTATGCAACGCGTTCATACGCTAAAACGAGCAGGTAGCGTTTACAGGCAGTGACGGGCATGCAATGTATTTCAAACATATAACGAAACCTTCAGGCATAATGAAATATAGTCATTTGTACGCAATAATATGACTTTGAAGAATTCCTGTGTACTATGATTGAAGTAAGTGGCTCAAAACCCAAGATTATCAATCTATTCGTAAATAAAACCCAAGAACCCAAGGCACAACGCAAAAACCCAAGATCTTGGGTTAAAACCCAAGCATTGGCAGCCCTGCAGTGGGAAGCATTGAGTCGCTCGACGAAGACCATGGTAGACTAAAGGAGGTAAAGTCACTTCTATGGGGACGTCAGTGCACATTCGCAAACTCGACTAGCCAATAGAAAGGCTTCATTTCACACAAGCCGGATGACGTCACTAGGGTGACGTGACGTCAGCAGCGGCAGCGTACTACGATGCAGCGTACTCTGCCTTCCAGACGTACGATCAGAAACAGAACCGACAGCCGGTGTTCTTCCGCACGACGGATTTTAGAAAAATAGAATTCCGTCCGCCTCCGAGCTTTTCCACCAGTACTAAACGGTTATCGATCTCCGGGTTCATCATACGGACAGCTTCTTAAATTAAATGCTCAATTGAAACAATAGGAAAATTAATTTAATTCAGTTCAGTGATACTTTTCTATACCGATGAAGCAGACGATTGCGCGCCGTGTTCAATTGTAAAAAGGATCATATAAAATTCAACATAGCGATATCGTTTATTTGTAATAAAAAGTGCGACATAAGAATTCCGCTTATAAGTTCATGAACTAAACAGCGGGAGAATGTATTTTCAAATGTATATGCGTTTCGAGCATTCAAATTTATCGAGTAATGCCAAACCCTAAAAATTGCAAAATTTTCTTTCAAGCGCCATTCCTGCTTCAGTACTAAAGAAACTCGAACACATTGAGTACTTGAACACACACCCGTTATAAACTATTGCATTTCTTAAAGTTACATAACGAAAAGAGGGCTGATTAGATTTGATTAGATGTTAGTTTAAGCCTCTTCATCCGCAACACAGGCGATCCATAGATCCACAGAGAAGAAGGATTAGATTAGATGATAGTTCTAGCCTCCTAAACCGCTAAAAGAAATGGTTCCGAAGAGAGGTAGGCACCATTTAGTATGGAGTTGTGGGAACGCGGAATCTATCCACAATGTGCGTAGAAACAGTGAGTTTAGTAAGAAGTTTATGAAATAAGATGAAATTTGGAGAAGAATGTAGTAGGTGATGAAAAACAGGACAGCAGTGAACCGTAGAAAAGATGGCCCGTAACAAAATGACAATAAAAAACTATTCTACTTCAACGAAATGAAGGCTTACCTAATCTTTAGCTCAAGACCTCCTACATTCGCCATTGGAGTGCTAAGAACAGAGAGCATTGATTATTGCTATGCGGGAAAGTTAAAATTACCCGCATTTATGATCTATGGTAGTACGGATTATATAAAGAAACGATAAGATGAAGAAAATATAAAAGAATATGACATCGTTTAGCACCACTCGCCGCAAAAAAAAAAGGAGTTTCACAAACAGGAAGAAAGAAGGCACCATTTGGCAGGGCATTAAGAGATCAGGGAATCTATGTACAAGGTGTGTTCTTGCAGAAGATATTTTAGATGGAAGCAGCAAGGTAGGAAGTTTATGATAAAAATTATACGTTGAATGTTAGGTTTCAAAGAACAGGATTGCAATGAACCGAGAAATAGTCGGTTCACACTAAACAACATTATGTTAGATAATTAGTAGTACAAGCCTCTCTAACCACAACAAAGTTCTATCAAATAGATGAAGGAATCATTCAATGTCAACTTGAAAGAACGGGGAATGTATGCACAAGGTTTGTTCCCACACAAGACTCCATGGACCTAACTAATAGCAAATAAAGAGGGCAGTTCATGAAACCAGGTAATAGGTGAAGGATTATTATATTATATAAGAAAGTTTTAGCCTCCCTTAACCCCAACAAAGATGTTCCAAGAGAGGAAAGAGGAAGGCACCATTTAGTATGGAGTTGAGGGAACGCGGAATCTATGCACAAAGTGCAAAGAAACAGTAAGCTAGGAAAAAAGTTCATGAAACAAGAAAAAAGTTGAAGAAAGTAGTAGGTGCTGAAAAACAGGACAACAGTGAACCGAAAAAAGATGGTCCGTAACAAAACAAAAAACTATTTTATTACAAAAAAATGGAAGCTTACCTAACCTATAGCTCGGGCCCTCACATGGTTCCCCTGGGAGCGCTAATTCCCAGAGATACAATAGTTGTATCCCCCTGAGGGGAATAGGTGAAGGAAAACGCCAGAAATGGTGAAAAATTGACAGCAGTGAATCGAAATAGGATGGCCCATATTAAAAGAAAAACCTACGCTCTCTAAATGAAAAAGGTAATTTCCTAATTAGAAGTCAAAGTCAGGAACCCCAATTAATTTGATACAGATTCGTTGGGAGCGCTACACGCAGGAATACTACACTCGAGAACAGCAAGTCAGAAAATAACGGAGGAGCAGTACAAGACCGTCACTGTACATATTACTTATTAGGATACAAAAAATAAACACACAGAAAATGTGCCTGTAACACCCAGCTTAAGTAACGTACCGAGTATTTTTGTGGAGTGGGAGGGCTCCCTTTAGCATGAAGTGTATGAGCTGATTGAAGTAAATTAAAGTCCATAATTATTTTATAATTATTATTATTATATAAGAAAGTTTTAGCCTCCCTTTACCACGACAAAGATGCTCAAAGAGAAGAAGGATGAAGGCACCATTTAATATGGAGTTCAGGGAACGCGGAATCTATGCACAAGGTGCATAGAAACCGTAAGCTAAGAAAGAAGTTCATGAAACAAGAAAAAGTTTAAGAAAAAAGTAGTAGGTGCTGAAAAACAGGACAGCAGAGAACCGAAAAAAGATGGTCCGTAGTAAAACAAACACCTATTCTATTTCAACAAAAAAAGCCTACCTAACCTTTAGCTTGGGCCCTCACGTAATCCCCCTGGGAGTGCTAATTCCCATAGATACAATAAGATTGAGATTATAAGTTAGTTTAAGCCTCCCTAACCGCTGCAAAAATAGAGCGTATCGAAGAGAGGAAGGAGGAAGGCACCATTAGTATGGAGATAAGAAAATGAGGAATCTATGCAGAAAGGGCATAGAAACCGTAAGATGGGAAAGAAGTTCATGAAATAAGATAAAAGTTGAAGAAGGAAGTCAGAGGTGCTGAAAAACAGGACAGTAGTGAACCGAAAAAAGTTGGTCCTTAACATAACAAAAAACATTTTTATTTCAACAAAAAGAAGGCCTACCTAACTCTCAGCTCGGGCCCTCACATTTTTCCCCTGGGAGCGCTAATTCCCATAGATACAATAGTTGTATCCCCCTGAGGGACCCATAGATACAATAGTTGTATCCTCCTGAGAGGAATCAAAGTCCATTATTTTGTTCATTCTCTGGTGCGTTTCCCTAAAAAAGCTACCGCATTCAATATCTCTCCGAAGTTATTCCACAACATTTTTCTGTATAAAAAATAATAAATATTTAAATTGTAAATAAATACAAATGACAGCAGTGAAGCGAAAGGTGGTCAGCAACGGAATCAAAAACGCATTCTATTTCAACATATGAATGGCTTAAGTAAGTCACTTGCAGGACGTTGCATGTTCTCCCTTAGGACAGCAAATTTTCAACGTAAATACTAACAAGTTCTGCAGATTAGCTTAGAGTATGACTTGGAATCAGCCTCTCTTACCACAAGATAGCTTTTCAAAGAGAGGAAGACACACCTTTAAGTACGGAGTACATACAGTCAATGAGGAATTAATACACAAGGTGTGTTTACACACAAGATACGCAACGTATAGAAACAGAAAGTTGAAGATACATATGAAAAAAAATCAGAGCTGAAGAAGAAAGCCATAGGTGATGTAAAAACAGCATAGCAGAGCGCTACAAAACGATGGTCCTTAACGAAACGATGGTCCTTACAATTTTTTAATTGCAACAAAAAAAAGGCCTAGCAAACTCTCAGCTCGATACATTACATCACTAAATTTATAAGAGTGGGGAGCAAAATAAAAGCCAACAACTCATCCCTGCATAAATGAATAAATATTTTCACCACCTAAAAATGTATTTCGCTTCTAAAATCTCGACACAACGTAACTTTCGGACGATAATGAATTAAATAAACTATTTTCCTATCAAAAACAATAATTAGAACACCATCGCTCAAGGCTCGTTTCAACATTTCCCGGCTAGTAAGTTCTAAAATGTACACACAAGACAACATAAAACTGAATTCAAATCTACGAAAGAACTAGCAGTAAATAATGACTTAGAAAACATCACAGAGCGCAAAAATGGAAGCACTCTCAATACATTAAGGCATCTTCAAACATCAATATCAGTGCTCTGCGCACCAGTAAGTAAGGAAATACAAAAGTAGAATGAACATTTTTAATTCTAAAAGATAAAAAAAGCATAATATACTATAAAAACAAACGATAGAATGATCAGTTAGGATTAAAATTACTCTTTGTATGCCAATTCTTCTAACTACCTGCAATTCTGAAGCCTATGACCTATTTTATACCAACTATGGGAATGATGCTCGAAATTAATTGTTCATAACCGTATCATATTCTTCACAAACAATCGTACGATTATCAATAAGCAGAAGTAAAACCAGAGGGACGTTCAGAAGAGAAGAGCATTGATCAATAAAAAAACATTTTTGTGCCACAGGTAACTTTTCAAAGAGAACATAAATTCAGTACAGGCTGCTGGGAAGTCTATTCTAGCATAAACTTCAGAATGTCAAAACTGGCGAGGTGAGCATAACTCAAGCTACGAGAGTATTTTCAAAGCCAGTCTAAAGCTTTTCACAGAATTCATTTTGAAACCAAAACAGCGAATTTATCATAGGATTGTAAAGGTTTCCACGATTAAGTTACAAGTAACTTTTTCTGCCGAGTTCCAATTACGAGAAAAAAACAAGGATTTAAAATTGGTATGGCACTTAAATACCAAGGAATGCTAATTTATAACGCTTCAATCTAACAATGCACTCGGCCGAACCAACAAATTAACCTTGCACTACCGTCCGTTATTGTGTTATGCAATAGACAACATTGTACCACATAATAGTTCACAGCCTTAAATTATGAACAGACCAATAAAAAAAGTTTATCACTAGTTCGGTACCATAGACCACCTCACAACCCCATCTCTATCATTTTGTGCTTTTAGTTTATCAAACAGCTGAGTAGAGTGAGTGACACAAAGACTAAAATTAAGCTTTCTTATATTTAATCGGAATGTATGAAGTTCTGCTGTACAGCAGCAGCAACATGAAGTTATAGGTTTTAAAGAAGGAAACAGTAATTCACCCTAACTTATTTCAAATGAAATACCGGGACACATGGCATAAAATGATTTTGCACACACAAGTGCATTCAAGTAGCAGCTCAAGAAACCATTCAAAATTAACTGAATAATTTGATCTGACACAATTTATCATATTTCACTTTAGAGCATCATGTTGACAAGGGGTCAGGAGAAATGTGCAGTGGAATCCCTTGTGCACCATTTTATCAAGTTTACCTGCTGTAAAACATGTACTCTGCAGAGGTCTATTGTAAGCTCTGACTGACTGTAATGTTCTACATCTGAAGAAAATCTAGGTTAAGTGCATTATTATTTAAGAACAGCAGGCGAGAGATTTAGGTCAGTTCTCATGAAATAATTCACTAACACTTTTGCAGAAGCCTGGTGAGTGACTAATTTTATTGAAAAGATAGAGGAAAACCCTCTCACAACAAGGAATAGCATTTAAGAAAGATTTACTGCAAAATTTTAGTCTCTTGCACTGATCATCAGATTGGAGATACTTTTTAAAAGACCCAAACAGAAGGAAATTGAAAGATTTTACACTAAGAATGGAACATAAAGTATAGTCAGACAAAGATGTTTTTTCTTCAGTTGTTGCTGACACACTTCTGTATTCATGGCAATGTAACCGGAGATATAAGTGGCAGCATCTTCCACTTTCACTGAATCCAAAATTCCTTCAATATCGGTGGGTCCGTTGAATACCACGACAGCCTTTTGCGCCCCTTCATCCATTTCAATGATGGGTGGAATTATTTCACTTTCTTCATGTACCTGGAAGGCAAAAATAAATATTAGTGAACTTGTCACATCAACAGTTCCTGAATTAGATTTGGCTCAATAAGCATGCATTTCAGTTGCATTAGTAAGGGTACAGATTAAAATATGTTAGAGAAAACAAAAGGCAGAGTTAATATAATAAATTGAGGTGCAGCTGGGAGTATTTCATAAATAGGGTCAGTTATACAGAGAGAAAACACTGAATATAAAGCAGTATTAAAATGCACACATAAGGAAATGGAGACAATGATGACACACTAGAGTGTAATACAAACTTGAAAAATATCAGTCGCACTGGGAGAAAAGGGAAGGAAAAAGCCAGAGAAAAATCATTGGTGAAAAAATAAGGGGAAAAAGAGAAAATTACACTATAATGGGATGATAAACCAGAAAGTGTGACATACATTGCTTCAGGTACAACCAAATAAGTTAATTAATACACTCAAGCTAGTTTTCACAATTTTTCTTCAATAGTTAATGTTGTGTATAATATAAGTAGATTTGTTCATGATATTTAACAATACAACTAAAATCAACTAATCTAAACTACAAAAGAAAAAGTCTAAAACACACAAGCATCAATTTTATATGACATAAAAAGGTATTTGTAGAGAAGAGGACCATAATCAATTTTTCAATTTTTGCTGCTATACATAGTTAATTAGATCAAAATGAACAATTTTTCTTCTATGCCCTTTCTGTTACAAATGAGCATTTAATGAGTTATAGCAGTATGTTAATTTTTGTCTTTGATGGCTGGAATGCACTCGATCATTTGAGTGCGTCAAAAGGAAGAGTCAATTGTAGTCTTCGCGTCCGAACAATTTCTTTCCCCATCAAGCACTAGAGCTGCGGTCAGTAATTTCCCGCTATAACTTGTTAAATACTCATTTGCGACGGAAAGTGTGTATATGAAAAATAGTTTATTTAGATCTAATTAACTACGGTTAGACACCGAAAAGTGGAAAATCGATTATGGTCCTCTCCTTAACATTTACCCATAAAAAATTAAATGAAGATATGTCCTCAATTTCATTTTTGCAGATTTTTTTCTGTTTCCTACTAAGAAACAGAGAAAAGGAGACTAAGATATAAACAGAACCATAAACAAAAACAGAAAAATCTGCTTCTTTAAATTAAATATGGCTTTGTAGCTTCAGATAAGATTTTTGAAGCACTCACAATAAAACTATGATCAACAGCAAGAATTTGGCACCTTATATAAAGAAATTATTTAGCAGCAAATGGAACACAATGAATGGTAAGCCTAGAAGAAGTCAGGTACCTTTAAAAATGCATTTCTAAATATGCTTAGAACAGCGTCAGTTTCAAGAAGGTAATTGCCATAAAAAATTGCACTTACAATAGAAAATCATAGACAAGATTTTGCATCTTGCTTGTAAACACTAACTAGACATTTAGCTATAAGGTAGAAAGTTATTACAAGTTAATCTGAAAATTTCAGATAAGATTGGCTACACAAGAAAAATAGGAGCTATTCTAAAGTTGCATCTAACATACGGTAAACAAGTTTTACTATGTGGCAGTCCTAACTAGCTTTCATGTCTGAGCATTGTAGGTTCTAAGCTTACTTGCTAATTTCAATATAATGCATAGATCAAAATTTTTAAAATGCCATTGAAATTTTTTAATATAAACCTGGTAAAATTTGACAGCACATCCTACTTCCAGATTAATTCACACACAGAAATTCAAATACTATGAAATCTGATAGCACCCTACCACAAGATATAGGATTTTAGGTTACCTTTCTGGAATGAAAAACTCATGAACAGTATGTCATTAATCAGCATTTAATTGTAGCACATCCTATTCCTATTTACTCATTTCCTTTAAATTTTAAATTTTACGCAATTCAACAGCATTTATGAATGGAATTAGCATATCAAATTTGAACTGTACTACTGTCTCTGGTGGCAAAGATTTGGTCAAGAGATGCCACTTCATCATATGCAATAATCAGTTGTAAGTCATCATTTTTAAATTAGTTTCGAATAATATTCAAAATTCAATTTCTTACCTTCCAGCTCCAAACTCCTGTGATCATAAAACAACAGCACAACACCTCTTTCCAATGAAATGTGCGTCTTAAATGCAGAGGGGATTCTTCGGAAGTCGGTCTTTTTGAAATGGCTGCCAGCAAACATAACTTACATAAGTTCGACTAGAGATTATTTAACTAAACCTTTCCACTGGGCAAAATCAATTCTTTAAAATTGAAACCAGACCTTTGAAGTATCTTGGGTAGATTTTTAGAATAATTCCGACACCAAATAAAGGAACACTTTTTTAAAAATTTAACTTGAGGCGCCGACATTGCGATTCACTCGACTCGTTAACACTTCATTAAAACAGAAATGCAACATTGTCGTACGCGTAACGCTAACAGTGATGCCAGATTTCGGGTTAGCAATGTTGCCAGATGCAATTTAAGCGCTGTTATTGGTCGGATGCCTTGACGTCACTGGGGTGAGACTCGATTTCATAAAAGACTGGTTTGCAGCTACCTTGTTTCGTCTACCATGACGAAGACCAAACACAGACAGACTGTTGTCTACTGCTCCATTGAGCCTGAAACGAGAGAAAATGGGCGTGGTTTAAGCCTCTCTTTCCCGGTGGAGCGCTCGCTCACCCCTCGTGTCAACAGGCCTTAAGGTGACCACTCTCGAGCAATAGTTTCTCCGAGTACTCCAGGAAAGACAGACACTATCAGCGTACATTACCGGCTCTTTCAGAACTCTTACAAATCCCCGACAAAGGTTGAGTACATAATTGGTGCCCTGAGACACAATCCCATTCAGAGTGCCTCTCAATTTCTTCTGACCACGCCTTGGATCATTGATTGTTTTCATTAAGAGCTGTCCATGAATTGAGGTTGTCCTGTTCACAGTAATATATGGTTGCGTAAAAAGAAAGCATGGATTTAACTTGAGAAGTATCAGTGGTGGGAGTGGAATGGCTAGTTATCCTAGTTATAATTATAACTAATATAATTATATAATTATATAGTATATTTAAATAAAATCATTATATAATTATATAGTATAATTAGGTAAATATAATTATATAAATATGTAGGATTATTATGTAAATATAATTATATAATTATATAGTATAATTATATAGCCTATTAATATAAAGCCAACTAGGGCAATTATGCTGGTCTGAAATCCATGCGTTCTTTTTGCGCCATCTTGTACCCAAACGTACCCCATTGAGCTCCCTTTGTGGAATGATGCATTTGTTGGGATAACGAGTTTATGAAAATAATTTTTCTTACGCTTTTGAGTTTTGTTCAGCAGCTACCTTATGCTGAAGTAATGACATACGTTCTCTACGTAAACAATTTTTGATGACGGGGCATATCATACTTATTTTACAATTTGTTGTAACGTGAATAATCATTTTACATGAGAATATTTTGAACTTGCGTCATTCATACGGTTATCAATGTAATAAAATATGAGGAACATTGCGTCAGCGAATATAGTTCCTCCCAAAAAAGTAAAAAAGTAAATGAGAACGATCTCGCAGAACTATTGAAGCTAAGAACTGCTCATCAAAGGAGGGCACAAATGAACTTACGCCGTTTTCATGCAATAAGGATGTTGTACCCTAAGCATTTTAACATGACGTGAGGGGTTTTGGCGAAAGTGAGGTAGGTAGTTCGCAAGGTGGAAGAACAACACACCGAAAAGTTGTTGTTTTAGTCTACATAATATATATTTTTAGGGTCTTAAAAAACCACGGGCTAGAAGCGCTGGTAGTATTTTTTATGCATGATTGCTCATCACTAATATTTGAGATTGGTTGATGCTTATGGGTGCAAGACGTTTGATTTTGGTAAGTGTATGAAGAGAAATTACCTTCTTCGCACAAAACCAAAATCTGTCAAGTTTGCTGGCCTAAGACGTTCTTATTCATGAAAAACACAGCCCTAGTTTTTTAGCCTTTTCGCTTGGCAGTCCTGATTCCTCGTTGAAATCGTGAATTTCCTCATCGTAAACAAAAAACCCTCGGTGATGGAAATTCTACAGTTGACACAGCGATGACGTCACAAACAAGTGACCAATCACTGCCGTTTGCGTATCATTACGAACGTAATGAATCTGTGTATAGACTGCTCACGTTTGGACCTTCATTCGAAGTGAAAGAACGTGTACCAATTTCGGATTTGTTAGCTGTTCAAGATGCGTGATGTGTTATTTCTCGTGTCCGTGGGGCACACGGTGGTTCACTATCAATATTAATTTTGGAGCAGCAGTATGTCTATAGGTGGCGAAGTATATATCGTCAAATGAGGTAATATGATTCAAGTGTTCGGTTTGATGAGCGCGTCTCGTAGGGAAGCGAGAAACTTTTGTGCTGTGATTTGGTCAATGTGAAGTTTAATGCAATCACGGAAATTGATAATTATATTCCAAACAATCACTAAAGGAACCCATTTAAGAACGTTTTTCATGAACGACATTCTGCTCGCTGATGCGTTATTTTCGAATTATTGAACTTTGAAGTTGGCCGTCGCGCGCCCAAGGAAGCGAGCGTAATTTAATTAAAAACGGAAGCTAACCCCCTATTACAAACGTAAAGAGGTTGGGTCGTGAGGGGTAGCCACAGTTTTTTTAGTAAAAAGTATAAATAAAGCTTCTAAACCACCCATTAGGGTGACGACCGCAATCTTGTTTACATCGGGTCTAACATGGCGACCACCATCGGCGCCGCCATCTTGGACCCGATGTCAACAAGATTGCGGTCGTCACCCTAATGGGTGGGTTAGAAGCTTTATTTATAATTTTCACTAGAAGAACTGTGCCTCCCCCTCACGACCCAACCTCTTTACGATTGTAATAGCTTCCGTTATTAATTAAATTCCGTTTCACGCGCTCGCTTCCTTTGGCGCCAAGGCCAACTTCAAAGTTCAATTATTCGAAAATAACGCATCAGCGAGCAGAATGTCATTCATGTAAACGTTCTGAAATGTGTTCCTTTAGTGATTCCTGGGATCGGCATTATTATTTTCCGTGATTGCATTAAACTTCACATTGACCTGTGATATGAACGGAAGCTAACTTAGTGACTGTCGGGGTAAGGCGCGTAACTAAGAACAAGTGTCGGTTTAACCAGTACTGCGAGAGAATCTCTCATGGGATGAGAACTCGGTAAAAACTTGGGTAAATGTTGAGGATTGTTCGGGAATCGATTATCCACTTTTCGAATGCTAAACATAGTGAATTCGATCGAAATGAATAAGTTTTCTTCAATGCACTTTCCGTCGGAAATAAGTATTTTACAAGTTATAGCGGTAAATGAGTTACCGGAACTCCAGGGGGTGAGGCGGGAAAAAATGAAGAAGGGAAGCAAACCCCCTATTACAAACGTAAAGAGGTTGGGTCTTGAGGGGTAGCCACAGTTTTTCTAGTGATCATAAATAAAGCTTCTACCCCACCCATTATGGTGACGACCGCAATCTTGTTTACATCGGCTCCAAGATGGCGACCAACATGAGCGCCGCCATCTTGGAGCCGATGTAAACAAGATTGCGATCGTCACCCTAATAGGTGGGGTAGAAGCTTTATTTATAATTTGAACTAGAAAAACTGTGGCTACCCCTCACGAGCCAACCTCTTTACGTTTGTAATAGGGTGTTACCTTCCGTTATTCATTTAATTTGGCGCGATCGCTGCGAAATTCAACTTCGAAGTTGAATACTTGATTACTTCCCGCTCCAAACACTACAGTTGAGGTAAGTAATTCATTACTATAACTCGTTCAATAATTATTTCCGACGGAAAGTGCAAAGAAGAAAAGTTGATTTACACATAATTAACTATGTTCAGGCACCCAAAAGTTGAAAATCAATGATGGTCAACTCCTCAACATTTACCTAACTCGTGAAACACTTATTTACGAAGTGCATAGAAGAAAACTTGCTTATTTCGATTCCATTAACTACCTTAAGGCACCTAAAAATCAAAAATAGATTCCCGAATAATTCTCAACATTAACAAAAAAATTGCGACCGGATTGAAAACCAAAAGTTTCGCAGGTGTTTTTGTACCATGTCAATGACGGTCTGAAAATTTAAATTATCCACCAAATTATGTTTTTCCATCAAATTTATGGACTTCTCGAACGATGAGAAATATCGCTGAAAATTTTATTTTCGAACCGGCAAATTAAAATCTAAGCCGCATGACGGCAGGAAATTTTTCTTAAGAGTCAAGACACGGCTTTAATAATTGGAGATTGCCTCCCCCTGGTCGCAGGAAGGTTCATCTTGCCTCCAAGACTTTCTATCTTCCTCGCGCACTTTCTGAATCTGCTTCACGGACTTCTAGAGTTTCTTCTGGTGAACGCTTTAAAGCCTAAAGAGAAGAGTTTCGAAACAGAGCTGGAAAGAACATCGGATGCTACGGATAACTACATGTATAATTGTCACTTGTTCCTCCCAAAAATAATTTCTTTTTATAAAGCAGCTTTTGTTGGTACATCTTGCAATGGTTAGATTGTTTCAGACATTTTTTTCAAATTTGGAACAGGAACGTGCGAGTTGAATTGTACGCAGTGCAACAACGAAGGAAATGCAAATCTTCCTTGGCCTTCCCAATTTAGAAGACAATTGCTCATAGGCGCGGAATTTCTTCGGTCTTTCGTGCCCATACATCCTAGTTAATTTCACCGAGATGGGTACGTGTCTTTGAAATTAAAGTTTCATAAAGAATACAACCACAACAAACAAATAAATCCTATTTTTCTGAAAAGGGGCATTCGCCTCATTGATAATGAAGCGTCGAAACCAGCGCAAGTCTGAATCCTCTTTTTAGAAAAATGGATTTTATTCAGTTTTATTTTGTAGTTTTATTCTTGATTTGCGAGCATAATGTCATTCATGTAAAACGTCTTCAAATCTATTATACGACCCATATGTGGCAACGAAATTAATGAAATCGTTGACAATTTCTAAGTCAATATTGACAAATTTTTGTCAACGATCACCTCTAGCCGGTTCACTGCTGTCCTGTTTGAAGCACCTCTGACTTTCTTGAACTTTTATCCTGTTTCATAACCTTCCTTCTTACTTCACTGTTTCTGTGCGCACGGGATTCCTTGTCGAGACGCCCTATGTGCATAGATTTCACGTTCCCTCGTCTCCATTCTAAACGGTCTGTTTATCCTCCTTCTCTTTGAACATCTTTGTTATGGTAAAGGGAGGCTATAACCGATTCATCAGCAATCCTTATTCTAACTTACTCCGCTACGTATGTCTAGTGTGGTAGCTTGCTCCTTGAGCGAGAGTAGAGCGAGCTGAACCTCGGGACCTCCTTCACGTATTGTTCAATCTTGGGATTGTGACAACAGCACAGCGGAGAAAGATGAATTTCATTTAAAATCTTAGTTTCTGCTCCGGTTACACATCATAGCTTGTAAGATTAAGAAAAACTTCTGGACTGATTGATAGGCTTTCTGGGGACTTAATTTTTGTTGCCAGCTGAATTTGACTTGTTTTGTTCAGATATTTTTAATAGTATTTTGCCCTGCCTTACATCTTGCTTCCA
The DNA here is from genome assembly GCA_030386875.1 of Morinoia aosen. NCBI lineage: Eukaryota > Metazoa > Arthropoda > Malacostraca > Amphipoda > Talitridae > Morinoia > Morinoia aosen. The sequence goes on from CM059565.1 coordinate 25,816,670, forward strand.
AACACGCTCATTCCGTGGGAAGAGTATCCTGTGAGGGAGTTATTCTGAAAAGAATCATAGTGAACCACAGTAATCTGGTGCGAAACAAAGTGGACCCATTCATTTAGGTCAAGTTATTAATCATTGCTTTTTTCAATTAATGTCGAACAATGAAAGGTGTTAGCTACATAGTCAGACTCTTGAGCGACCTGCGTCGGTCGCAGAAAGAAATTTGTCAATTTTATTGACAAATGTAAATTAAAGAACAGCATGGGTTAATCCGTCAATGCGGCACAGGTGACACGTTGTTAAAGGTAAACATTGAACTTAAATGGCTATTAGTGAAGTTAAACTGCAGTTTGCTGGTCATGTTTACACCTTTTATGCTCTATGCCATACTTGTACACCTCGGATGGTTTGTCAATTAGTACTCCTCGTATGGTTTGTCAATTAGTACTCCTCGTATGGAACATTTGTTTTAGGATGCCCTATATTTAAGAAACTTTTAAAAGCCAATATGTTGGCATGTATATCATGTGACAACTTGGAAATAAACATTTTCTATCGGGGAAATTGATGAAAAAGTACATTTGACTTCTTGGCCCCTCTAAGCCGTGGTGAGTAAACAGAGTTCAACAGAGCTGGATGCCTGCACTACTTTGGCAAAGAAAGTTGAATTGTAATGTTTAGTATAGATATTCCAGGCTTTTATGCCAGGCAGAAGAGTTTTCGTAAAACCTGTGTATCAGGGAAGTGTTACACGAAGACGAGCCTTTACTCTTATGGTACAACATTCTGAAACAGCTAAGACTTGTCCCTGCTAAGTGAATCTTAAAACTATAATTCCCGAGTTCAGACAGGTAATAAAAGAGGTCGAAAATTTACGAAACAACTTAGTGGAGTATAGTGATGATTTTTGCAGTGGTTGAGACGTCCTGAATAAAGCTGTCATGGATCTGTATCCGCTTCTCGAACGGGAGTTTGACGTCGTAAACACCTTCCGCGAGGTATGGTCATGGTATAGCTACGAGTAGAATGAATTTTGAAATGCATTACCTTCGGGTAAGTGGAAAATCCCTTAGCGCCCGAGCTAGGTGAAGTAGGTGTCAGATTAGTTGCGTGGTTTGAAAATTGGCTGAAGAATACTTTGATGGCCAAATAATCCACTAGTCCTTTGAAGTTGACGCGACTTCGTAACGGTTCGTATTCAGTGATGGCTGTTTCAGCCCGAAGGAAACTTGAATTCGATCAAAGATATTTCGAAAGATTTCGTGGTTGTCAACACCCCAATACACGTCCTCGTCAAGTACGTCAAAGAGGGCCAAACAGACGGTTAACGTCCTTTCTTGGACTTGAAAGTGCAAAAACGTACTCAGATTCCCTACTTGAAATTCACGTTTACTTGTCCCGCAATGACTTCTGAAAAGTGCAGTAATAGCATTTCTCGTCTCATTTTTGCACTTCGTGCACTCCGATGAAAGTATGGGACGAAATTGTAGACTTGAGCATGCTGCCATGAATTTATTCGTTGGACTTGAGTATTTCAGGTTATCGGTCTTGAAATTCGCCAGTCAACAGAATTCCTCAGACCTTAGCACCTTAACACTTAGACTGCGACGTGCGCCACTGGTGGGACGCGGAGGAAATTTTCATATTGCTGCTGACCGACCAGTAGTCACGAACACAATTTTCATATATATGGAATCAAAGCTAACTGAAGGTACGATCCGGTTCAGGCTTGGTACTTTCCAAATAGTTCACTACAATTGACCTTAAATTTGAGTTTAGTGAGTAACTTAATATTTAGTTGCCGCAGTGAAAGTGTTGAAGAGCAGAAAGATGTGGAGCTTATGTACCGAGACCACGTGCCTTGAAATTTTACGTAGCCTTGAGCTGTTATCTTCCGCTTACAAATATTTCACCATGTGACATTGAAATTTACTTACAGTAAAACGTTGAGAGAAAATTTCTCTCTAAAGAGTTGTTCCCTTCAGTTGAAACAACCAGCGCTTGTAAGGAATAATACCATACAGAGTGTGGATCTAAGGCTTAGAGCTGGAAGTCAGATAGGCCTTCCTCGTCTGGAATGGCGTTTCTGAGGGTTGAGCATCGACTCTTAATTCTGCTTGTCGTTGTAAGAAGCGCCCATTTCTTTGTCAGTCTACCAATATTGATCATAATCTTGTCATCTTTTCCTTAGCGTCGGTTGAGGGCACATTTTATGCATGGACGACAAGTAATCTTGAAGATTCACTGAACGGTGCCATTGTCGCCAACGCCTGTTTTTGCCCCCATAAAATAACTTTTAGTCGGAAATTCTGCGCTCCTATTCCAGATAACGCAACTCGACTGAGCGCGGAAACCGGCTCAGACTTTTAAGTGAGGCACACAATGTGTCGGCACTCAACTTCAAGCAAGTAAAGGGACAATTTCATGGATTTATGCAAATATGGACGGAATTGCGGAAAATACCGTATGGTCCTAATTTGCATTGACCGGTTAAACGAATTTGTGAAAGATGACCGCTGTTTCGCTAATGAAGGTGCACCTGTACGAAATTTCCTCTTGGTCCTCTTGGTCCTCTTGGTCCTCTTGGTCCTCTTGGTCCTCTTGGTCCTCTTGGTCCTCTTGGTCCTCTTGGTCCTCTTGGTCCTCTTGGTCCTCTTGGTCCTCTTGGTCCTCTTGGTCATCGTTATTTCGTTGAAAATATCCACAATAATCCCTATCGTGGTAATGGCCTCAATATTTCCTTGAAGTGCGGAATTATCACGTTTGCTAGGACAATCTAAGTTCCCTAATACGACATTGGAATAAAGTTGAAATGTTGAGGGTTACGCACAGCTACTGAGTTACGAAACGATGAAAACTTCAGCGAAGACCTTGCACTTCATGTACGTGCGTCTGTACTAAACGCTGTTTAATTTTCATTAGATTGACTTTATCCCAGCAACTCACAACAAGAATATTTAACGGGAAAAGCGATAATATGGCCATAGGTTCGTAGAATTCTCTCAACGAGTTTGCAATTTACGGCTTCTTCACTCTAAAAGCTTGTGACCTAATGCATGCCTGTGCGAAAGGACAGGTTGTGCTATCTGTAAAAACAAAATGGATAACCGTTATTTTAGCCATGTTAATGCCGTTCGCGACGGTGGCACAGAGTAGAGATCCGTTGTCATATCCTTAAATGTTGCCCTCCCAACCTGTAAAACTGACTCGTCCAATGATCAAAATTGGCCGACCGAGGGAGAAATGGGCATTAAAACGGTCAACCAGGATGAAAAGTCGATCTATTACCTTCTTCGAAAACTCGATCCCAGACAAGGAAGCCTACCAAGCCTTTAGCTCTAAATCCTACAATCCAATTCCCTAAAATGAATTAGGATTTATTCCCTAAATACGCTCGTTGTAGCTCATCCCCTGAAGAATGGACATTTTCACCAATTTCTTCCATCGGCATATGAACTGAGCGAAATGTAACCAGTCGCACGGCACAATAGTCTTGAGCAGACGATAATGGATCCAGGCTACGTAAAATTAGTGTGCGTAGTGTTGGGACACCAGCAGCACGTCTTCTTCCTCTTGTTTGAGGTCCGAGAGGGATCCGGTTGACAGGCGAATTTCCAGGCCGATAACCTCACACTTGGTTTTAACAAACGGTCATGGCAGCAGGTTGAACTCTAAAATTTGGTCCCATACTTTCATCGGAGTGCGCGAACGGTTGAAACGAGACGCGAGGGATACGACAGAACTTTGCCTAGTCATTACGTGACTAGGAAATAATGAAATTGAAAATCGAGGGAAGAATGGAATAGTCCTTGCACTTTAAAGGCCGCAGTAGAGGCGGACGGTCAGTTAAGTCACCTTTGGTAAATGTGCTCAGAAAATACGCCAAAGTATTGACGACCGTAGAGTCGTTCCAGCGATCCTTGATGGAACTCTTTTAGTCCTTTGGGTCGAGCTAATAGCCGTGAATAGAGCCTTTAAGAAATTCGTGAAATTATGAGTTTGGAGGTTGGGTTATGAAGGATTGAGCATTATTTTTCCATCAAAAAGTCGTGCCGTCAGACAAGTCAAAACAATTACGAACGGCTCTCTACGTTACCTAGCTGAACAGGAAAGGGGGTCTTCATTACCCAAAAGAGGACTTTACCTTTCATGTGGCAACCATACCAAGTGCACGCCGATGCTGACAACTCGGTTAATTCGTTTGCTTTGGGAGAGACAGCAAATCCATAAGCTTTGCTTACGAGCATTTGAACAAAACGTACTGTCAATAGTTACAGGAAGTTAGGTCTTGGAGTGAATTTAGAACTAATTTCTCAATAGAAGAAAATATGTTTCTGGGTGCTTATGCCGATCACAAGTTGCAGACCTTGAAGAATCTCGAACCATTTTGGAACGAAGTGCTTGTCAAATTAGACATTCTTATTACTTTGCTGTAGGAGATTGATTAAATTGTTCTTCCGCTGTGCGTTGAAAATGTCAATGTAAGAAACAGACCGCTAAGTTAAAATGCTTTACACTACTCTAGTAGTTTCGGAACGTCAAACTGAGAGCTCTCCCTACCATGGTTAAAGGGGCCGTTGAACATGACTTTTCTACCATTCATCATATTGCTTGGTCCTAGAGTATAAACGGTAAAGCATGTCGAATCGGAGGGCATAGCTTACAAATAAATTGTGGAGCTTTCCTGATGACAGGCGAAGTGTTCAAAAAACTTCGAACAGCGCCTCCTACGGCTGTGTAAAAGGATTCCCCGAGTCAAATATGTTCAGCCCGAAGTGCTCTACTAAAACTGGTTTCTTTTTCTTACAGACTAACGTATTGTTGAACCGTCGAATAAGTATTCTGAAACATAACACATTAGCGTATAAATCTGCCCGTTTCCAAGCATCGCTCAAGCCCTCCAGAACGTCAGTCATGCCTAACAGGGAGAATACCGATACAGAACCGAAGTCTTCGGGATCTTCGACTGAGGAAGAACGGACTTCGCCACCGAAAACCATACCTACTCGTTCCCTTCCAAACCAGCAGTTCAGCGAGGTCACGAACCCAGTCGATACCGACAATGCTGCGTACTTTACCAGAGGCGCAAGAACGGAGTGCAGGCTCGTCATTCAACCTTACCGCCCAAGGCTAGAGACACGGTTCGACGAAACTGTTCAACCTCCCTCGTCAGCAGCGTCGGTCCCATCGACAGCGTTGGTCCCATCGACAGCTGTGGTCCCTTCAACAGTGGAGACACAGAGTCAGAGCGGTAGCAGCACGGCCGGCCCCGGTGTTTCAGCTTACCACACCATTCAGAATGCGTTTTACAGCAGATTCTATAGAAATAGGACGCCGAATGAAAAAATGTGGACGCTTTACACCCCTGGATTTATTCTGGAGATGCCAGCAGACACGGCTCACATCGAAGCCTTACACGGTGAGAAATTTTTGAATGGACCTCCAGTCTCCGCCCACAGCGAACAAAGTAGGCGCCGCCAGGGACGCGGCAGGCACTGGAATGCAAGAGGCAAGCAACAGTCTGACGAGAAGAAGGGCGCGGGTTCTGGGCCTGACGACGAGAAGAAGGGCGCGGGTTCTGGGCCTGACGACGAGAAGAAGGGCGCGGGTTCTGGGCCTGACGACGAGAAGAAGGGCGCGGGTTCTGGGCCTGACGACGAGAAGAAGGGCTCGGGTTCTGGGCCTGACGACGAGAAGAAGGGCTCGGGTTCTGGGCCTGACGACGAGAAGAAGGGCTCGGGTTCTGGGCCTGACGACGAGATGAAGGGCTCGGGTTCTGGGCCTGACGACGAGATGAAGGGCTCGGGTTCTGGGCCTGACGACGAGATGAAGGGCTCGGGTTCTGGGCCTGACGACGAGATGAAGGGCTCGGGTTCTGGGCCTGACGACGAGATGAAGGGCTCGGGTTCTGGGCCTGACGACGAGATGAAGGGCTCGGGTTCTGGGCCTGACGACGAGATGAAGGGCTCGGGTTCTGGGCCTGACGACGAGAAGAAGGGCTCGGGTTCTGGGCCTGACGACGAGAAGAAGGGCTCGGGTTCTGGGCCTGACGACGAGAAGAAGGGCTCGGGTTCTGGGCCTGACGACGAGAAGAAGGGCTCGGGTTCTGGGCCTGACGACGAGAAGAAGGGCTCGGGTTCTGGGCCTGACGACGAGAAGAAGGGCTCGGGTTCTGGGCCTGACGACGAGAAGAAGGGCTCGGGTTCTGGGCCTGACGACGAGAAGAAGGGCTCGGGTTCTGGGCCTGACGACGAGAAGAAGGGCTCGGGTTCTGGGCCTGACGACGAGAAGAAGGGCTCGGGTTCTGGGCCTGACGACGAGAAGAAGGGCTCGGGTTCTGGGCCTGACGACGAGAAGAAGGGCTCGGGTTCTGGGCCTGACGACGAGAAGAAGGGCTCGGGTTCTGGGCCTGACGACGAGAAGAAGGGCTCGGGTTCTGGGCCTGACGACGAGAAGAAGGGCTCGGGTTCTGGGCCTGACGACGAGAAGAAGGGCTCGGGTTCTGGGCCTGACGACGAGAAGAAGGGCTCGGGTTCTGGGCCTGACGACGAGAAGAAGGGCTCGGGTTCTGGGCCTGACGACGAGAAGAAGGGCTCGGGTTCTGGGCCTGACGACGAGAAGAAGGGCTCGGGTTCTGGGCCTGACGACGAGAAGAAGGGCTCGGGTTCTGGGCCTGACGACGAGAAGAAGGGCTCGGGTTCTGGGCCTGACGACGAGAAGAAGGGCTCGGGTTCTGGGCCTGACGACGAGAAGAAGGGCTCGGGTTCTGGGCCTGACGACGAGAAGAAGGGCTCGGGTTCTGGGCCTGACGACGAGAAGAAGGGCTCGGGTTCCTTTTGAGAAAGTTGCTGCGACTCGTTGAAAACTTGTAAAAGTCTTAATTTTTTTTCAATTGAGCAGTTGCCTGGCGGAAATCTTTACCACGTAACTAATAGTCAGTTATTGGCTCATTTTAATCAAAAGTACTGTGTAAAATATAGTCCTTCAAATTGTATTTTAATCTTGCGATTGTTCTGCGACGAGTGAAAAGCGATACCATGTCAGTCCTTCGCATGACTGAACCCTTCTAGCGAGGGGCGTGATCAAAGGTAGAGGTGCACGTACGAGCAAAACTTGCAGGATTGTCGTAAGAAATTTTATTGTTGAAAATGATGTGGAGGTAGGGCACCAATTTAGTTTGCAGGTCACGACGCCGTGCACTGGTCGGTTACAACGTGACATGACAGAAACGTCTCGTCAGTTTAGATTTTTCGCTGCTAACAGGCTGAATTGGTATTGAACTTTCCCACGCTTGTGCCACAGCCAACCCTTGCTCTTGATTTGAGGAGCTTTTGCACTGAACAAAGCTTGTTTTAATAACAGTAACCTCAGTTGAGAGTTCTTTTCTGTTTCTGCTGTAAGGTTCTGTAAACGCTAGTCGAAACTTTCTTCCCCAATTTTTGATATTCAGAATGGTGTGTCAACTAGACGAAAAGAGTTACACCACATGGGTTTAAAGCTTGTATACCAGTATTTACATATTGAGGCTGTACTTTTTAGAAAATTTTGCCATGGACCAACTGTAAAAATTTGACCTCCTTTTACTGTGATGAAAATATAGGCACCGCTCTTTGAACCGCTGTAATAGTGCTTTTACTTGACTCGCACGCGTGATGTGAACTTATGTACATAAACTTAATGGTTCCTTGAATAAATAAAATGTCGTTCATACAGTGCGTTTGACTGTCAATGAAGTTTTGATCTCAAACCAACGCTGGTCGTTATGAATTAGCGATCAAACCAAAATTGATCAGCAATAGTTTTCGTTTCTGTGATGAAATGAACCCACGTTCATGAAGTCTGACCGGTGTTCTTGGGTAGGTATTGAGCCTTGAATTGGCTGGCTACGTCCCACTCTTGGTATAAATAACAGGATTTGCCTAATAAAAACTGAAGTACGGTTGCATGTGCCACACCCAAGCCAATCGTGTACAAATTGAAACCAGGTAGTACTACGGTGATTTTTTAGACGCGAGACCTCTCGAAGAAGGCGAAGAGAGTTTGCAACAAGGTTCGTGCTTACTAAAAACGAAGTAGAAGTGCTTGCCCTGATTAAAGATTCTCCTCAGAAATTCTCGAACTTGGGTCATTTAGTACCTGCCAGCTGTGGGGGCAGAGCAGAGTGGGCAACGAAAAATGCCATATGAACCGCGATGGTTAAAGCATGAACTAATGAAAAATCAGGTTTTCGAGGCACATCGAGAGAAAAATGAAGCAAATATGTGTCGCGTTCATACCTCGAGGTTGCGTTTGGTATAGTTTACCTTGCCCCTATCGCTGGATCCTTTCAAGTTTCGTGAACGATAGGCGAATTAGGCGCTGACGTACGCAACCATGCAAATGCCTCCTCGCACCCTCTCAAAGGAACAGGTGAATAGCGAACTGTTAACAAAAACATTCGATTAGATTTCCTCGGGAGTTCGTCTGAAATTACCTGGGCATTTCTATGTACATGATGTAACTTTTCCGCTGTGCGACAAGCTTGACCATGGCATTTCTAAACCCTTCTTCAGTCGATGCTGGACTTAAGAACCCGATGTTCTTTCTCGAGGCAGGCTGTCGTATTATACAGCAGCAGCCGCCATAATACAGGGAAGGAGAATGATGATTAGAGCTGTGCCAATATGCACGTGCATATATGCAAGCGCATATGAAATTATGCGCGCATAAAATATGCGGCTTGAGGTTACATATATGCGGTTGCGGAGTGTCGTATGCACAGTACTTGCATTTATATGCAAACAATTTCCGATCAAGTCTTGCACATGCACTGCTGAATGACCGACTTCAGTTAGTTGGAACTTGTTTGATGTTGTAAATATTGAACTCTAAGGTAATGATTCAATACAATAGTGTTCAATATTTAGAATATCGAGCATTTGCTACTAATGAAGAAAACGTGAAAATATGATTACATAAGATTTCAAAGTAAAACAATGTTTAACCATTGTGGTTACATTTAATAATGATGTACTTTTTAATATTTTCAAATAGGACACTTTCTTGCTTATCGGCATGAATAATTTTGTATTGCGAAAACACTTTCTACACCGTACATCAGCGAGCACATTTAAAATTCTTCATGTCTGATGGAAAGAGGTAACCAACTATTTCGTTGGTCAACAAATTTGGTTGGTTGGTCTTCGTTCCTCAACAGGATTGCCATGCAAGATTAAGTTGACATCCTTAATCATGGGAAGATCTTCTCGTGCTAGCAATCTAGAAAAAAGTTTTATTCCAATCAATTCAGCATGATAAATATCATCTTGTACATTGGTTTTTCAAATGCCGTATTACTATAGCACCAGGACGGTTACTCCCCTGTCGAGCCAGTATCCATTTCAGATATCTGGGTAGATCTGTGGGGTATTGTGTTTGAGTTTTCCTTTTACCCAACGGGGAAAATCGCCGTGCAGCGCCGGGGTTCGAACCCTTGACACCTTCACGGATGGGTACGTTCTCAACCACTCGGCCACGGCGAGCACTAAAAGTTAGTTTCGTACATTAAATGAGACATGGGGCGTCTGTATAATAAAATTTACGCAACCTCATGTATACCTCACCAATGGCGCACCGCAATAGTTCTCGCCTTCCCTAAGCCTAACAAAGATCCGCAATCCTATCGACCAATTTCATTAACTTCATGTCTCTGTAAACTGCTAGAGAAGATGGTAAACGAGCGCTTCATGTGGGCTCTGGAGTTGAGCGGACACATAACCCCAACGCAGTCAGGTTTTCGACGCAACAGGAGCACCACGGACGCCCTAGTTCAGCTGGAGAGTCACCTCCATAACGCCATCGCCTAGCGGATGCACTCCATAGTGGTCATGTTCGACATTGAAGAAGCACACGACACAGCTTGGAAATATGGAATCCTCCAGAAGCTACATGGGTATGGATTGCGAGGTCTCCTCCCTTTATTCATCAGGGAATTTTTGGCTGATCGAAAAATACAGGTGCGAGTTGGACGCGACCTCTCAGAACCGCGAACACTGGCAAACGGAGTGGCGCAGGGCAGCGTACTCAGCTGCTTTTAGCTTTATGGTCGCCATCAATGATATTGGCACCAACCTCCCACGTTCAGTCCGGTCTTCGCTGTATGTTGATGATTTTATGATTTATGCCTCTGGGCCATCAACAAGAGGAGTAGAACGACAACTCCAGTTGGCCCTCAATTCACTTGAAAAATGGACGCATGAAACAGGATTCCGCTTTTCAACAGCCAAAACCAAATGTGTGCATGTATGCAGAAAACAGAACTGTCCGAAACTTGCCCCGAACCTGGCCCTCCACAATGAACCAATAGCCTGCGTAACACATCACAAGTAACTTGGTCTCTGCGTAGACAACGGCCTAACATGGCGCAAACACATTATGCAACTAAAAAAGTCGTGCATCCAAAGTTTGAATGTCATAAAACACATCTCCCATAAATAATGAAGGCATCTACGGATGCTTTATTTCCAATTTCAAGCCTGATACATATCACCTTATACATTGGATTTTCAAATGCCTTATAACTAACGCCAGGACGCCATTACGCTTTCCCCCGGTCAAGACCGGTACCCATTTCAGACACCTGGGTAGAGTGGGGTATTGTGCTTGGAATTTTTCCCCTATACCCAACAGAGAAAATCGCCACCAGCGCCGGGACTCGAACCAGGGTCTGCCTGGACGGAGGCAAGTTCGCTAGTCTCACGGCACGACGAGACCACCACCATAAGAGCTGGGGGGCAGACCGACTCACCCTGCTCAGACTCTACACCAAGCTGATCAAACCAAAAATAGATTATGGACGTGAAGCTTACTCCTCCGCTTGTCCTACCCTACTGCAGTCAATTTCAACTATCCAAAACGCAGCCATACGTATTGCAACTGGAGCCTTCCGCTCGTCTCCAGTGATAAGCCTTCATGCAGAGAGTGGAATAAGACCTATGAATGTCTCTTTAAACATTAAACTTCTTAACTACTATATCCGAGTATGTTGTAATCCGACTGCCCCGCTGCACGTGGTGTGTGAAGCTGTGGACGGCACAGAGAGCGATGATGACCAGGAGCAAGATGCCTCCAAATCTTTCATTGGCAGAGCAAAGAAACTCCTGAAGGCTAACCGCATTGACCTGTCCCGCATCCTCATGGAAACAACTCGCCCAATCCCACCATGGCAGATGAACAATGTGGTCATTTGTGAAGAGCTATATGGCTTTAACAAGGGGGCCAACACCGCTCAGGTACTGCGCTCAGCCTTTGTGGATCATTTGGCAAGGCATGAAAGAAATTCAGTGATCTTCACGGATGGATCGAAGACCGATCAAGGTGTTGCATATGGCTACAAGCATGGGGACCGAGTAGTCACAGTGCGGATCCAAAATACTGCATCCCACTACACGGCAGAACTGCTCGCCATCCGGGATGCAATATCATACTCCTCAACGCTACCCGGAAATTCGATCACTATCGCAACTGACTCAAGAAGCTCCATACAAGCAATAACCAACATCCGCCACCCAAACCCCATAGTTGCCTCGATTAAGGAAATACTTTTTCATGACCACCGCAGATTCTACTTGTGTTGGGTACCAAGCCATGTTGGAGTAGTCGAAAACGAAGCCGTCGACGCGGCTGCTCGGGCTGCGACAGAAGACGGACCAGTAATTCATGTCGGACTGCCACGATCGGACATGAAAATGTACATCCGAAAAACCCTGACTACCGCATGGACTGAAGAATGGCACACAGTGGCCAATAATAAGCTCAGAAGCATCCACAATAACACCAAACCATTACCCAACGCGCTGTGTTCCAACCGCCACTGGGAGAGGACACTGTGCCGCCTACGAATAGGTCACACTCGGGTTACTCATGGATACCTGATGGACAACAGCGCACCGCCTTACTGCGAGGACTGCATAGTGCCCCTGACCGTGAAACACCTGCTTATTGAATGCCCTTCATACATGGAGGAGCGTATACGTTTCTTAGGCCCTAATCCCGGCAACCTCTCCTTGTCCGATTGCTTGGTTGGGAAACCGTCGGAATACAGAGGACCCTTATACTTCTTCTTACATTCTATCGGTGCTCTTAATAATATATAGCTGGATGGCCGAGCGACATGTGCTACAGCTCTCGGCGCCCTGCTGGGGAGGGGGGTTCCAGCATGGGTGAGTCGCTCGGCCAAGTGTGGGAGGGTAGCTGGAACCCCCGCATGGGGGTACCAGCTACCACAAGTAAAATTCAACCCTGACCGGACCTGCAAACTAGATAGAAAATATTCAAACCTTAATAGCTTATGTAAGGAGCTAACTTGCGAGGCAGCGCGTGGTGATGGTCTTTTTTCCTGACCCAAGCGAGCTGAACTACACACCATGCCAGTACTAAAGTAAAACGTAACATACCTTAAAACTACAACTATGCCGCCACGGGGCGATGATAGGAATGATATTTGCTTTATGTACAGAAATGACGAACTAGGAAATACCGAAGTCACCGATGAAACGTCTTCGTAGCGTCTTCGGTGGTGAAACGCCCTATATAATAATAATAATAATGAGACATGGGGGTTAAACTACTAGCTTTCGGTGATTTTAGCGAAGAAGAAAATGGGTCAATATCGGTTAACTTTATGCTGAACCAAAATGATTATCTTCGTCATTCATGTCTATGAAGGTGCAGCAGATATTTGGATAATAACCCCCTCAGGGGGATACAATTATTGTATCTATGGGAACTAGCGCTCCCAGGGGGACAATGTGAGGGCCTGAGCTGAGAGTTAGGTAGGCCTTCTTTTTGTTGAAATAAAATGTTTTTGATATGGTAAGGACCACCTTTTTTCGGTTCACTGCTGTCCTGTTTTTCAGCACCTACTACTGTCTTCTTCAACTTTGGTCTTGTTTCATAATCTTCTTTCACAACTAACTGTTTCTATGCCTTTCTGCGTAGATTCCGCGTTTCCTAAACTCCATACTAAATGGTGCCTTCCACCTTCCTCTCTTTGGATCGCAATTGTTGCTGGGTAGGGAGGCTAAAACTAACGACTAATCTAATCTAATCTAATCTAATCTAATCTAATCTAATCTAATCTAATCTTTGGATAATAACAGTGTATACTCTTATTAGATTTCACGACAAACTTACAGTTTTCTGGCAATAAGTAAAATACAGATTTCCGTCCCGAAAGTCATATTCTGAGAATTCATTTTCTTAAGTATTATTCCTTAAACTTTGGGGTACTTTGGAATGGTGTAACTAATAAAGATTGGTAATCATTAGAATGCTAAAAAAATTTGTTCATTTCTTCAATCATCATCATATTATCCAATACATCTGTAAATTTAAATAAAAAAATACAAAATTTTGCGAAAAAGTTCTCATGGTCTTCCTCTAGGTAATCTCTCTCATACCGGACATCCCACAAATGCCGAACATTTGCATTAGGTTTTGAATAACCAAATATTGCAGGAATATTCAAATCAGCATATAATCTCCAAATGTCAATTGCTGATTTGATTGTCCTTATTTAAGTCCAGAAAGCGAAATCACTGTAATGATGCAAATTTTGGGAATTTGTGGCATATTCGGAATTTGAGGGATTACCTTATTGAGTTCTTTCTCATTTTGTATGAGCAAGCAGAGCACAACATAGGTATTTATTATTAATTCACTAAACGCATATGTTTCGGGAATTGATGCAAACTTCACAGTTGCATTTCCACTTCATCACTTTGTACGTATAGGTAGGCCTATGTGTAGAACAAAACAAGAAAACTATAAATGATGAAGGCATCTACGGATGCTTTATTTCCAATCAAGCCTGATACATATCACCTTGTACATTGGATTTTCAAATGCCCTATAACTAACGCCAGGACGCCATGACGCTTTCCCCCGGTCAAGACCGGTACCCATTTCAGACATCTGGGTAGAGTGGGGTATTGTGCTTGGAATTTTTCTCCTATACCCAACAAAGAAAATCGCCCCCGCCAGCGCCGAGTTTCGAACCCGGGTCTCTGCCGCACGGCGGCAGAACCTCTAGCACATGGCTATCGCGAGCACTTACTTAACATAACTAGGTGTACAAAAACTATTACACCATGCAATTCTTAAAAACTTCTAACTCCAATAAATTCAGTTCGGACACATCTATTGTATTTTATTTATGAACCAAATTCAACTGAAGAACAGGTCAAGTAGGAAACCTGGGCATCAGGTACTGAACATAGCGCACCGGGTAAAACTTGAGATGTTGCTTTAACAACTGATAGTGTGTATGCGAGAGATCCCATCAATGTACAAAGTTTCTCGTTCTAATAACCAATTTGCAGTTTTACATTAAAAAAAATAAAATTACAACATTCCTATTACAGCATATATGCAATGATATCGTGCATATGCAATATGCATTTTGCATATAGCATCTGTTATATTGCATATGCAAAATTGCATATGTGATTTTGCATATGCACAAGATAATTCTTTGCATTGCATAAAACACTCTGCATATCTCTTGGCGTGCATATGTGCAAGTTATGCAATGGCACAGCTCTAATGATGATTGATGATGCTTGATGATTTAGTTCTCAAATGGTACTGGAGTTGGGAAAATCCGAAGAAATGTAGATGAATTAAGCGTCTGTAAATCGGTGAACTAAACGGATATCTCTATTTGAGAATTATAATGGACGGATCACCGCGTGGACTGAAGTTGACAAACCAAAAATTGCTTCATTTAGCCTGTTGGTAGTTCCGGTTATTTCTGTAAAATATAAATTTGAGATGTAATTTGAAATTTGATTAATCTTTTATGGTCTGTACGGTACATGGACACGTTGCATTATGAGCAGTTTTTTTGGCTCATTCTTAGGTAGACTTGCCATTTCATGGGAGGAAAATGCACCCCTGTTACAGAAAATGCTTTTCAGTATCTCGATGTTGAGATCCTGTGATGACAGAAACGCAGCTTGTTTAACGTACAAACGAGTTGTCATCCCAAATCGATGGCTTGGCTAACAATAATGATAGTTTGGTCTAGATAAATGGTGAACGATAGTTGTTCTGCATCGAAAAATAATCGACATCTGTCAAGTATTTAATTTCACACTACATGAATTCTCCACAGAAAAGTGTAAGAAAATAACAGTTCATTCCTAACGCAGTTAATACGTGAAATGTATTACACTGGTTTTTTAAAAGATCCTAACGTAGAGGTCTTGATAGTTGGTACGTCTAAATACAAGGTTTTCCAGATGAATCCGTGTAGGTCACACACAAGTCTTCCTCTCAGAATTACAGACCGGATCTCTTGTGCCATTCAATGGGTTTGATTGGAGTGTGGGCGGGAGCCGAGCCTTGTTGGAACATAAGCTTCTTATTTGGAACCTTGGCCTTCATCAATGGAGTGATTTTCGTTTGAATGAACGTTGCAGTAGGATTTGGCTTTTACTTTTTTGTTATCGACGAAAAAGTGAGTGAAGACGTCATCCTCACTTGAAACCACACCGAGGGATATGACGCTACCTGGTTTCTTCGCAGTTGACGTGGGTTGAACGGCAGTGCTTGATGAGGCAATCCAGCTATCTTTACGTCTTTCACAAGTAGATTCAAACACAAATTGTCTCGTCCGAAAAGAACTACGAGGTCGATCCGTTGGTCTGCAACCGGTTCAAAACTGTCTTTTACTTTTCCAAGCGAGCGTTTTTCATCATATTTTGTCGAGGCCCTACGAGCCTACGTACGTTCGTCAAATGAACTCTGTTCGTCAGATGAACTCTTGAAGGCACGTTTGCTCAACATTTGATGAACGGGTGCTCGTCCTCTCGTGAAAGGTCGTCGGAGGTTTCCAGTCACCGAATGAGTGACGAAGAACAAAGATGACGGACAGTGTCGACAAGTTTCGCAGCGGTTATTTTGACTTTGTATTAGGGCCATGTTTGGCTTGAGATATATTTATGATATGGTTGAGAGCTGTATTCATGGTGGCATCCTAATGTGAAGCAATTAAGTTTAGCACTAGGTCTTGCAGTTCAGTAAAAAGCAAGTAGCCTGTCATCGAACAAACAAACAAAATATTTGTTTCCAACAATGTTGATACATTTTACATAAATGATTACGTATTCCACGGAAAAACTGTTGGTTTTTGAATTTCGTTATATAGCTCATACAGATTGACTTCGGTTTGATCACGTTCGATGAACATCGGACGCTCATCACCGAGCGGAGTGCGAGCCACACAGTCACAATGTGGCCTGACGCGCCTACAGCTAGCGGCCATTTGGCACGACGAGCGTCCGTGGTGCGTTTTGGCGACCGAAAAAATAAAATGTGACCCCGATATGAGGAGACTTCCTACCTTGAGTATATGAGGATGGATCATGGTTTTCGATCGTTCTGTAACGAAACAGCGCGAAATTGTGGGAAACCATGGCGTCGCTTGACGAAAAGGGGAGTTTCCTTAGGCTTCATGAGGGGTGAATGATATCGTTGGTGGGGGAAAGCAGAAGGAGTAGGCTTTCATTGGGGACGAAGAAAGAAAAAATAAAAAAGGAAAGAAAAAAACGCGTATTTCCAAAATAGTTGATACATGAGATGCATTACAACATATTGGACTTAATAATATGAATCCCATTTCCTAATATCTTAATGTAAAACGTCCTCAATTGATAGCCAAACGTAACACACGAGGTGTACTAATACGAGAACACAACCCATACGAGTCGTGCTGATAGATTAACCATGTCTGGGACTAGTTAAATCAAAGTATATACTGATAAAGCTTGAAGTTTAGCCATTTGCATAATCTCATAATAAATAAAAAAGCAAGGACAGTAATTCTTAAATTAAGCATTATATTTAATCAAACAAGAGAATTAAAAACCGAACGTTTCGATCTCTAAGGTCATCTTCAGCATCTGAAAAATTGTTTTATTAACGTAAGTCCATTTAAAAAAACATTTGAAAATTACAAATAGCTTCTTAATTTTCAAATGTTTTTTAAATGGAATTACGTTAATAAACAATTTTTCAGATGCTAGAGGTCGAAACGTTCGGTTTTTAATTCTCATGTTTGATTAAATATAATGGTTAATTTGAGAATTACTGTCCTTGCTTTTTTATTTTTATTTTTTATTTTTTATTTACTTTATTCATTAGTTAAATCAAAATATCATCTATTAGATTTTTATACACCAAGAGTTGGAAGACAACTTATAAATAATTCAAATACTGCTACTTATAAATAATTCAAATACTGCTAGAGAATTCTTCGGAACTCCTTAATTACTCGTTGAAACGAAGTAAGAAAAGACAAAAAACATTTTATCATGTACGACACCGTCGTGAATGATTATTGAGCAGTGGGAAAAAGTTAGTCACAAAGTAATTTGCAAAAACATCGCTCTACACAACACACACATCTAGAAACGCGTAAACAAACATACACACAAAACGAAATTCATAGCTTGTTCAACTTACGGACAGAAAAATATTTTTTTCACGAGTCATATGCTCAAACTGCGCTTTATGTAATTTGTCTGTTTATATTTTTCATTTTTTTGTGTTCACGGAGGCGCCCTTTGGGAGAGCAATAGATATATTTTTGAATCATTTAGCAAGTGCAATAAACATATTTATTTCTGAAATATGGTTCAGTGTTAATTGGTCGCAGAGTAGGAGGGAGAAAGGAATGTATCGAAGGGAGTAGACAGGATACGGGGTAGTTGTGAAGGTTGGTGATCGTAGCGCAAGTTGGAAGCGCCGAGCTGTGGAGGAGGATCAAGACAAAAGGACACGAGAATACGTACATATAAGAGGAAGCCTAACGACAAAGAGGGCCTTTATGAAGAGAGTGTTTGGGCTGCTCGGCTCTGGGAAGGAGATGTGGCCGCTAGTACAGCGCGACGGCTTGCTGGACATTATGCGGACAACTAACTGATTTTTAATTTGTTTACTAATTGTTCTGCGCAACATTGGCAATTCACCATATTTTTTTATTACTCACGTATTTACTTTGAATAAAATGCTGAATCGTGCATTTTGTCGTTATTGCCCCCATGTTATTTAAGTAAATGCAGAGTAGGTAGAACACGCTCTATTTCTTATTTCAGTCTATCTTTCATTATGTTCCTTTCGTGGGCTTTTGATCTCTAACTTTTTCGCTCCTTCTCTTTCACTGTCGTGGGTTCATTTAAGGTATTCGTTGGAAATTGCTAAACATAATGCATTTTCTTTTAACGCTGAAACAACTATTGATTTTTAAATTGTGTCATACCTGGACAAACTGCAAGCTTATTTCAGTATTAAAACTGTGAACTGATCAATATTAACATCTACTTGGATTTGGAGAAAACAATGTTTGTGTAACTGTCCCTCTGCTCGAACGTCAGAAATTTTGCTTGCTTATTTCATCCTTTGGATTCTCCTCGCGATGGAATATGCTTCGTCACCTGTTAACAACTTTCAAAAGATATAGTTGAAGAAAATTTGTTTGATAGATGAGGATATCGCAGTCATTCAGTTCAGCAAGAACTTGGGATGCTATGTTCATCTCTGACAAATCCATTAAAATTCAAGCGAGGAATGAGCGTTACGCATCTCACCGACCAATGGCGTTGTTCCGCGTAGATGTTCGTTGACATTAGGACGCGCTGATGTAAGCTTACCACCGGCACTGTTCCGATTGGTCTCATTGTGATAGGTAGTGCAGAATGAAGTGCCTTAATATGCTACGAGTGTGCAAACAATTCAAAGGTGTTTTTTTTTAATGTGCGTGTTCATGTCATGCGCGATAACGAGGCACCAATGGACTAACCCCGAGCCACATAGGTCGCTTGTTGAATTTCTTAAGAACGCAAAAAGTTTTCATACCAATTCGCGCGCTGCTCGTATATTGTGGTTCAAGGATTAGAAATGGTTGAAAGTATTTTTATCGTCAACTGAACTCGACTAACTGGGCTAGTTCCCCAAAATGAAATGTTTTTTCATCATGGAGATTAAATCGCAGTGTATTACGCGAGTGCTCAGCAAGCTGATAGTGTATCTGCATGAATTTGTCAAAAGATAGGTTTGTGCAGTTACTGAACGAATTCAATTTGTCCCTGTATAAGGAATTATTGTAGAACGACCCTCCTCTCATTCTTGGACGGGAGGAGAACTGCAAGAGTCTCTTTCGGTCTTTTAATTGTAGTTCAGGACTAGCTTGTGGGATTGCATAAAAATTTCTCTTGACTGTTTTGTCGTACTGATGGACAATAGATTTTCTGAAACTTTCTTACCATCATCGGTAGACGTGAAGGAAAGGACAATTATCGATTTTTCAATTTTCGCTGCCTAACCATAGTTAATTAGATCAAATTAATTCATTTTTTTCTATGCACTTTCGAGGGCAAATGAGTACTTGACGAGTTATGGCGGTGAATTAGTTACCGCAACTCTAGTGTTTGAAGCGGGAAGTAATTCATCGAGCGCGTCGGATAGCAACACTGCGATGGACTATCCCTTCCGACGCGCTCGAATGATAGAGCAGACTTCTGCCATCTAAGACGAAAGTTAACATACCGCTATAACTCGTTATTTTCGGGTGATAATTTCTATTGTGTTATTAACTACAATATCCTAGAAGTGGGTGCAGGCTCCGAGGGGCCGGGAAAGGTAAATGTTGAGGATTATCCGGGAATCAATTATCCACTTTTCGAATCCTAAACATAGTAAATTAGATCGAAATGAACAAGTTTTCTTCTATGCACTTTCCGTCGTAAATGATTGTTACGAATTATGGCCATAGGTTTAGTTGCTTTAGTTTCGTCTTTGATGACAAATACGCTCAAGTAAACGGCTACTCGTTGATTTTCGAATTGTTGTTGCTTGAATCATGGTAATAACATCGAAATAAACTACTTTTCTTCCATACACTTTTTTCGTCAAATCAATATATATTTTACGAGTTAGCGCGGTAGGTTTCGTGGTCAATATTGAATTTAATGTTGTCAAAGATTTCAATAATTTTGTTGCCATATATTGGTAATATGGTACAATTGAAAACGTTTTACACAAATGACATTGTGCTGGCAAACGCTTAGTTTTTGAGATATTTAACTTCGAAGTTATAGGAACGTCGTTTATAAAATTGAACAAACGACCACGTAAATAAGCCGAAATACGGTTTTGACTAACAGTATGTGAGGTTAGGTTAGGCAAAGTTAGGTTAGGTAAATAAACTAACAAATATACCTAAAATAACTTAACTCAACTAAATCATACCGAGGCCGATGATTTCCCGCCAAAAACTTGGCGTTGTCCGCGTGCGCGAAGCGCCGGAAGAGCCGTATCGAAACTGCCGTTAATGTTATTCTCACCTGAACGTTATTTATACTATATATCAAAAGCTAAGCATTTGCGAGCACAATGTCATTCGTGTAAAACGTCTTAGAATGTTTCCAATTGCCTAAATTTCGTTATGAAATTATAAAAGTCGTTGACAACATTAAATTCAATATTGACCGGTTTAGTTTCCTCTTTAATAACGAGTAAACCGGAAGCGAAACGCCATTGCAGCGTTGCCATTCGCCGGGCCAAATGAATTACTTCCCGCTTTAAACACTGGTAAATCTGAAGGGTATGTCAGTTATCTATTTCGTAAATTTAAATGCCTAAGCATAGTTAATTAGATCGAAATAAACAAGTTTTCTTCTATGCACTTTCCGTTTCAAATAAGTATTTCATTAGTTATAGCGGTAAATGACTTACCGCAATTCCAGTGTTTGAAGCGGCAAGTAATTCAAGGAGCACGTCGGACAGCAACACTGCAAAGCGCACTCGCTTTCAGCGCGATCGTCATCAAAGACGAAACCAAACCTACCGCTATACCTCGTTAAATACTCATTTGACGAAAAAAGTGTATAGAAGAAAAGTTGTTTCTTTTGATTCAATTAATTAGGTTCAGGCACCAAAAAGTGGAAAATCGATAACTGACATATCCTTCAGATTTACTTAAACACTTGAGTAGCGGTAACTAATTCACCGCTATAACTCGTAAAATGCTTATTTACGACGGAAAGTGCATAGAAGAAAACATGCTTATTTCGATCTAATTAACTATGATAAGGCACCTAAAAATCAATATCGATTCCCGGATAATCCTCAACATTAACCCCGGCAAATAATTACAAAGCACCCAAACGTACTCTACCCAAACTAAACCTACCGCTATGACTCGTTAAATACTCGTTTGCTCCCGAAAGTACATAGAAGAAAAATTGTTTATTTCGATCTAATCAACTATGTTTAGGCAGCGAAAATTGGAAAATCGGTAAATCTGAAGAATGACAGTAATCGATTTTGTAAATTTCAACGCCTAAACATAGTTGATTAAATCAAAATAAACAAGTTTTCTTCCATGCACTCTCCGTCTGAAATGAGTATTTTATTAGTTATAGCGGTAAATGACCTACCGCAACTCCAGTGTTTGAAGCGGAAAGAAATTCATCGATCGCGTGAAATGGCAGTCTCGCTTTCGACAAGCTCGTCATCAAAGACGAAACTAAACCTACCGCTATACCTCGATAAACACTCATTTGACCAAAAAAGTGTATAGAAGAAAAGTAGTTAATTTCGACGTTATTACCATGATTCAAGCAACAAAAATTCGAAAATCAATGAGTAGCTGTTTATTCGAGCGCATTTGTCATCAAAGACGAAACTGAACCTACCGCTATAACTCGTAAAATACTCATTTCAGACGGAAAGTGCATAGAAGAAAACTTGTTTATTTTTATTTAATTATGTAGGCACCGAAAAGTGGGAAATCGATTGTCATATCCTTCAGATTTACCGGAAAATCGATGATTGTCCTCTCCTTCACAAAAAAACGTTATCTTGCGCTGAATTCATGGGTAAATCTGAAGGAAATGACAGTAATCGATTTTCCACTTTTCGGTGCCTAAACCTAATTAACGGAATCAAAATAAACAAGTTTTCTTCTGTTTCTTTTCCGTCGTAAATAAGTTTTTTACGAGTTGTAGCCGTATGTTAATTTTCGTGTCTGATGGCTGGAATACGCTCGACCATTCGAGCGCGTCGGAAGGGAGAGTCCATTGTAATCTTCTCCCTCCGAACAATTGCTTTCCGCTTCAAACACTGAGTTGCGGTAAGTAATTTACCGCTATAACTCGTTAAATACTCGTTTGCCCCAAAAAGTGCATAGAAGAAAAGTCGCTTATTTCGATGTAATCACCATGATACAGGCAACAAAATTTTGAAAATCAATTAGGTGCATCTCCTTCACATTAACCCTGTCCTCTCCATCACATTCACCCAATTTTTTTAACTGTATTTAAAAAAACCCTTCATTATTTGACCCTTCATTATTATAAAACCCTTCATTATAATAAAACCCTTCATTATTATAAAACCCTTCATTATTATAAAACCCTTCATTATTTAAACCCTTCATTATTTAAACCCTTCATTATTTAAACCCTTCATTATTTAAACCCTTCATTATTTAAACCCTTCATTATTTAAACCCTTCATTATTTAAACCCTTCATTATTTAAACCCTTCATTATTTAAACCCTTCATTATTTAAACCCTTCATTATTTAAACCCTTCATTATTTAAACCCTTCATTATTTAAACCCTTCATTATTTAAACCCTTCATTATTTAAACCCTTCATTATTTAAACCCTTCATTATTTAAACCCTTCATTATTTAAACCCTTCATTATTTAAACCCTTCATTATTTAAACCCTTCATTATTTAAACCCTTCATTATTTAAACCCTTCATTATTTAAACCCTTCATTATTTAAACCCTTCATTATTTAAACCCTTCATTATTTAAACCCTTCATTATTTAAACCCTTCATTATTTAAACCCTTCATTATTTAAACCCTTCATTATTTAAACCCTTCATTATTCAAACCCTTCATTATTCAAACCCTTCATTATTTAAATCCTTCATTATTTAAATCCTTCATTATTTAAATCCTTCATTATTTAAATCCTTCATTATTTAAATCCTTCATTATTTAAATCCTTCATTATTTAAATCCTTCATTATTTAAATCCTTCATTATTTAAATCCTTCATTATTTAAATCCTTCATTATTTAAATCCTTCATTATTTAAATCGTTCATTGTTTAAATCGTTCATTGTTTAAATCGTTCATTATTTAAATCGTTCATTATTTAAATCGTTCATTATTTAAATCGTTCATTATTTAAATCGTTCATTATTTAAATCGTTCATTATTTAAATCGTTCATTATTTAAATCGTTCATTATTTAAATCCTTCATTATTTGAACCCTTCATTATTTGAACCCTTCATTATTTGAACCCTTCATTATTTGAACCCTTCATTATTTGAACCCTTCATTATTTGAACCCTTCATTATTTGAACCCTTCATTATTTGAACCCTTCATTATTTGAACCCTTCATTATTTGAACCCTTCATTATTTGAACCCTTCATTATTTGAACCCTTCATTATTTGAACCCTTCATTATTTGAACCCTTCATTATTTGAACCCTTCATTATTTGAACCCTTCATTATTTGAACCCTTCATTATTTGAACCCTTCATTATTTGAACCCTTCATTATTAAAAACCCTTCATTAGTGGTTTTTGTAAAGGAGAGTATAATAATCGATTTTGCAATTTTTGCTGCCTAAACATAGTTAATTAGACCGAAATAAACAATTTTTTGTCCGTGCACTTTCCGTCGCAAATGAGTATTGAGCAAGTTATAGCGGTATATTATTTTCGTCTTTGATGACGAATGCGCTCGAATGAAGAGCTACTAATAAAGGATTTTCGAGTTTTGGTTGCTTGAACCATGGTAATTACATCGAAATGAACTAATTTTCTTCTATGCACTTTTTGAGGCAAATGAGTATTTAACGAGTTATAGCTGTATTTTATTTTTTGTTTTTGATGGCTGGCATGCGCTCGATCGTTCGAGCGCGTCGGAAGGGAGAGTGCATTGTAATCTTCTCCCTCCGAACAATTGCTTTCCGCTTCAAACACTAGGAGTTGCGGTAAGTAATTTACCTCTATAACTCGTTAAATACTCATTCGCGACGGAAAGTGGATAGAAGAAAAATTGTTTATTTAGGTCTAATTAACTATGTTCAGACACCAAAAATTAGAAAATCGATTATTGTCCTTTCCTTCACGTTTATCCTTACAATTTGCGCTCCTCAAGGGGATACAACTATTGTATTTATGGAATTAAATCGCACAAGGAAAATTTCAGGTCTCCGAGCTAAGAGCTAGGTAGGCCCTCTTGTGTTGAAATAGTTTCTTGTTACATCAAGGACCATCTTTTTTTGGTTAGCTGCTGTCCTGTTTTCTAGCGCCAACTACTTTCTTCTTCAAATTTTATCTTATTTCAAGAACTTCTTTCATTATTTACTGTTCCTATGCACCTTGGGGTCAAATTTTACTTAAATGCGTTCACGGAATTTAGAAATTTCGTTCCCTATAAGCACTGAAGGAACACATTTAAGAATGTTTTATACGAAGACATTTTGTCTCGCTAATGCGTAGTTTTCAAGTTATTCAACTTTGAAGTTCTACGAACGTCGTATATGAAAATGAAGAAACGGACACGTAAATATGCAATAATACGGTATTGACGTATCGATAGGTGAGGTTAGGTTACGTAAAGTTAGGTTAATTAAACAAACCTCAATAAACCTGGAATAACCTAACTTAGCCATTCCGAGGCTGATGTTCTTCCGCCAAAAATCTGCGCGTGTTCCAATAATGCGGCGATGACGCCACAGACTGTTATTCCTACCTGAACGTTATTAATGTTATGTCTCGAAAAAACGCATTAGCGAGCGAAATGTCATTCGTGTAAAACATTTTTAAATGTGTTCTTTTATCGATTCTTGGGGACAATTATGAAAATGTTTGAGCGCATTAAAGTAAAATTTGACCCACCCTGTGCATAAGTTCCGCCTTCCTTTATCTCCAAACTGAATGGTGCCTTCCTCCCTTTCTTTCGAACGTCTTCGTTGCGGTTAGTAGGACTTGAACTAACATGTAATTTAATCTTTTCTCTGTAATTTTTGCAACATGTAAGTCCTCGGAGTTATTGTTGGCTCTGGCATTGAAAATATTTCCTTTCAACTGTTCGCTACTCGTTTAAATTCTTGATCGATTCGCTTGTGCAATCTAGAATGTACGAATTTTGTTGTTGAGGCTTCTGTCATTCTACACTAGCATTATTTCAACGTTTTAATAAGAAATGCCATGTTTTTTAATTGTTGAATTCGAGGTAAACACATTTCGTAATTGGTGAACGGTGGGAAAAATAACTTAATTTCACGGCTTATACTGTGGAGAACATCAAACCTTATTTCGATTAGAAAAAGTGAGCTTCTCTTTCCCATGCCATAAAATAGGGTTCGTTACTTTGTGTTCCAACATCTACTTTTTGTGGGGGAGAATTTCAACTTGTCTAGAAAACAACGCATAACTACGAGAGAAAGTTCATTGCTAAACAACTTCATTGACAGGGGATCGCAATCGAATCCCATATTTTTCTATTCTGCAGGCATCGGCAGGGTGCAACAAGCATTCTACTCGCGTTAATCATTTGATATTTCTTAACTTGTCCTGGGTCATACCATAGCACTTTGTTTGTCTGAAGGTACAGGGTTTAACTAAAGCGGCCCGTAGACGATCAATTTTATTGACAATATAATTGACAATGATGAATATTGACAATTCAATTAATCGTCTGGGGGCTTTATTGACGACCGTCAAATAACTGACTTAGTGGGCAAAAAAAATTTCATCAAGGTATTGAGTCAATGATATTGGCAATTAAATTGATCGGAAAATATATCGTGAAGTTTCATCAGCCTGAGCATCGATTACAAAAACAGCCGAACTATTCGACTCGGTGAGCAGCGGTGTCGCCGATGTAGACACTTCAATTAGGTATGGGGTCCCGAGCAAAAGGCTTGGCAGGCCTCCTTTATGTTGTAGCAGAACATGTTTTTAAATAGTTGGGGGCGTATCATTTTTCGATTCACCAATGTATATTTTTCAGTACTTAAGCTTTTATTTTGTTTCTCATTTACCCCTTTCATTTTTGTCGTTTCTATGAGCAAAGAATCACGCATGGAAACACTTGTGCATAGAGTTATCTGGATAGTTATCACAATCTATATTTAATGATACATTCCCCTTTCGTCTCAAGAGAGCACTTTTTATATGATTTGGAAGGCTTGAACTACCTTATAATTCGAGTATCTTTATTATCTACAAAGCCCCACGGTGATAATGATTATAGTTATTGAACCACTATGTCCATGGTGGAACTTGATACGGGTCTTCATTGCGCTTCCGCAACATGACTTGGTATCTTCATGAAGAACAGCCAAGCTCGGAGGTAGATTCATATTTATTTGAATGGCTATGTTATAATCTAAAACTGGTTAAAGTGGCTCACACAATTACCGCGTAAATAGATGAAACAATTCTTGATAATCGGATGCTCATAATTTCAACTTACCGCTCCCAAACCCCTCACGTGGTTAGAACTATTGTATCTATGGGAATTGGCACGCTCAGGAGAAACTTGCGAGGTCTCGAGTTAAAGGTCAGGTTGATAAAGCATAGGTTTTTGTTTTGTTATAAGCCACCTTTTCTCAGTTAACTATTATCCTGTTTTTCACCATCTACTTCTTTCTTCAACTTTTTTGGTTTTCTCTGCCTACTGCTTCTATGCACCTTGTGCATAGGTTCTGCGTTTCATTAACTCCATACTAAATAGTACCATCTTCTCCTAAGTATCGCCTATATTGCGATTAGGGAGGCTAGAACTAACATCTAATTTAATCCGCCGCTCCCAAACCTATCTTGGAGGTTGATCCTATCATGAAAATTCAATCTCTAGGGTCTATAGAGAATTGAAATGGCATGAAGCCTTTTCTTGGCCCACGCAGACAGTTTTTTTAATTAAGAGGTATAGTTAGAGCAGGGGGAGGAAGAAAGCTCACAATTCATCTTTTACGATGCTTATAACTGAGACTGATAAACTGCAGGAGAAACTGCCATTTTTCCCAACCGCTATGATTTCTTAAGTACTTCGGTCGATATTAGGTTAGGATTTGTTCAAAATCTTTTTAAAATACATATCTTTCTATATTCTATTCTTTTCATTGTAAATAGGTAGAACCCAGAATTGTAGTCTGTTGCCAACATTTTTCGCGATTCTTATTATTTTTTAGTTCTTACGTACATTAGTAAAAAATTTCCAAGTTCACAAGTTTTCTTAGGAGGCGAAGAAAATGTTTTATATCTTCAGATAAAATTGTCACAGAACTAGCCTCAAATTATCAATTCTTTCTAAACACTTCTCACCCTCGGAAGGGTACGCTGAGAGATTCTTTCCAGACACATTGGAGCCTGAGCGACCCTAGAGGGATGGTGGGGTGCCGGGCCTCTAATGGCGGGAATACTGAAAACTGTCATCCATATATAGTTGCTCCCGCTAAGTCATTGCCATAAGATCGCATGAGCTACACACATGTTTTAAAATGGTGATGTAGTAATCTGGTTAGGCATATTTACAATTTTTCTCTCATTTTTAGGAATTTGTGTCATTTCGACAAATTCTTTTCTTCTAAAGCAGTTTTTTGTGTTTTTCCTCCAATTATTGTACGAAGTGATCCTAGTTAATTTGAGCGTTGCTCTGGGACCAAAGACGTCCTGGTTATTCATTGGTGCAATATTTGTTTTTGCATAAATTACAGACCTGATTATTATTTCTTGCAAAGGCTGTTTTATTCGCTATTGATATTATAGAATCACACTCGGAAATCAAACTTACCTAAACTCTTTTTATAACTTATATCGTCCCCTTAACTTTTGACTTGAACTTCACCTTAATATCAACCCTATAAAACATGTAAATGACCCAAAACTGACCTCAATTAATCTATTCTAAGACCTCATTCGCACCCTCTGTACCCTGTTTTAATTTTGAAAATGCTAAATTTAGTTTGTCATTATATGTAAATCTTTACATTTCATTTTAGGCTTTGCTCTGCCTGGCGCACCTAACTCGGTAATTTTCACACAGCAAAAAATAAATATAGTGAGCAGAGAAAAAATATAAATTTTTCTTCAAATCAGTAGCAGCAGTTCATATTTAGTAGTTGATAATTTCAACTGTTGATAGCTCTTCGAGGTGAAAACATTCTTAAGTGAACACCAGTCACCAAACGACCATGACGGTCACAGGTGGTACAGATGAAAGTGAAACAGCGGGTGATGTACATGAAGCGAATACTCAGGAGAAAGTTGAAACAGAAGAGCAATTACCGGAATCTTCAATAAGAAAGAATAAAAATGAATCACAGAGTAAGAATGAGAGCGACGAGTTGGAAAATTTAACCAAGACTCTGAACCGAGGTAATGACGCAGATTCTAGGTCTATCGAAGAACCTGAAGAGTCAGTAAAGCTGGCGTCAGAACCAACCGAAGCTGACACTGAACAACCACCCAAGTCTCAGCACTCATCCAATGCTCGCTTGATTGAGCCCTCTGTATCGACTTCCTCGCTAGCTGAAGGGTTTACCGCTACTGCCGGCGGTCAAACATCACCGAATGTTCCTGCAAACAAGAACTCGCCAGAACGAGTTTCTAAAACTTCAAATGTTCGCTCTGGTGACTCAGGTGAGGCTTTAAACGAAAGTGAGGACCTGAAATTACCTCTTGGTTCTTCTGGAAACCAGCAGAAGCCTCCCGAGGATCACCTGGAAAAATCACAACTTGGTGTGTCTGAGTCTCGAAAATCATTTCTCAACGAGAAAGTTCTTCAAAAATCATCGTATATCCAGGCTGAAGTCCAGACTGTCCATCTTCAGGTCCCAAAATCTCCCTCGGCCGAGCCTGAGGTCCCAAAATCTACCTCGGCCGAGCCTGAGGTCCCAAAATCTCCCTCGGCCGAGCCTGAGGTCCCAAAATCTCCCTCGGCCGAGCCTGAGGTCCCAAAATCTCCCTCGGCCGAGCCTGAGGTCCCAAAATCTCCCTCGGCCGAGCCTGAGGTCCCAAAATCTCCCTCGGCCGAGCCTGAGGTCCCAAAATCTCCCTCGGCCGAGCCTGAGGTCCCAAAATCTCCCTCGGCCGAGCCTGAGGTCCCAAAATCTCCCTCGGCCGAGCCTGAGGTCCCAAAATCTCCCTCGGCCGAGCCTGAGGTCCCAAAATCTCCCTCGGCCGAGCCTGAGGTCCCAAAATCTCCCTCGGCCGAGCCTGAGGTCCCAAAATCTCCCTCGGCCGAGCCTGAGGTCCCAAAATCTCCCTCGGCCGAGCCTGAGGTCCCAAAATCTCCCTCGGCCGAGCCTGAGGTCCCAAAATCTCCCTCGGCCGAGCCTGAGGTCCCAAAATCTCCCTCGGCCGAGCCTGAGGTCCCAAAATCTCCCTCGGCCGAGCCTGAGGTCCCAAAATCTCCCTCGGCCGAGCCTGAGGTCCCAAAATCTCCCTCGGCCGAGCCTGAGGTCCCAAAATCTCCCTCGGCCGAGCCTGAGGTCCCAAAATCTCCCTCGGCCGAGCCTGAGGTCCCAAAATCTCCCTCGGCCGAGCCTGAGGTCCCAAAATCTCCCTCGGCCGAGCCTGAGGTCCCAAAATCTCCCTCGGCCGAGCCTGAGGTCCCAAAATCTCCCTCGGCCGAGCCTGAGGTCCCAAAATCTCCCTCGGCCGAGCCTGAGGTCCCAAAACCTCCCTCGGCCGAGCCTGAGGTCCCAAAACCTCCCTCGGCCGAGCCTGAGGTCCCAAAACCTCCCTCGGCCGAGCCTGAGGTCCCAAAACCTCCCTCGGCCGAGCCTGAGGTCCCAAAATCTCCCTCGGCCGAGCCTGAGGTCCCAAAATCTCCCTCGGCCGAGCCTGAGGTCCCAAAATCTCCCTCGGCCGAGCCTGAGGTCCCAAAATCTCCCTCGGCCGAGCCTGAGGTCCCAAAATCTCCCTCGGCCGAGCCTGAGGTCCCAAAATCTCCCTCGGCCGAGCCTGAGGTCCCAAAATCTCCCGCCCCGAAAAATTATGGATCACAGGCGGAGTCCTCGTCTGATCAAGCTCAGCCCTCGGTGCCCACGACTCCAGAGCTGAGCAAAAGTCACGACTCTGTGAGCGCTGATAGCAGTCCAACGATCTCTGCTGCTGGTCAGGAACTGAACACGGTGATAACCTCTGTAGGTGGTGAACAAAGACCGACTACGCCCTTTGACTCTCACATCACTGATTCTGATACAGATTCATGTGCTGGTGAAAACTTCTCATTAGTTAACTCAGTAATATCATTTATGCGGCAGTCTCCAGTAAGTCCGATTTTAAACCTTTTAGGAAGGAAGTTGATTACTTCGTTATTTGGTTTCATTTCTCATTCGCAGAATGAATTTCATGTTCCTCTTCGACTCCAATATTGTGAGCAGGCTGCGACTAATGTGCCTCTCTATGTAGCGCCCAAGCCTTCCGCAGTGGCGCCCAAGCCTTCTGCAGTGGCGCCCAAGCCTTCTGCAGTGGCGCCCAAGCCTTCCGCAGTGGCGCCCAAGCCTTCCGCAGTGGCGCCCAAGCCTTCCGCAGTGGCGCCCAAGCCTTCCGCAGTGGCGCCCAAGCCTTCCGCAGTGGCGCCCAAGCCTTCCGCAGTGGCGCCCAAGCCTTCCGCAGTGGCGCCCAAGCCTTCCGCAGTGGCGCCCAAGCCTTCCGCAGTGGCGCCCAAGCCTTCCGCAGTGGCGCCCAAGCCTTCCGCAGTGGCGCCCAAGCCTTCCGCAGTGGCGCCCAAGCCTTCCGCAGTGGCGCCCAAGCCTTTCGCAGTGGCGCCCAAGCCTTTCGCAGTGGCGCCCAAGCCTTTCGCAGTGGCGCCCAAGCCGTCCGCAGTGGCGCCCAAGCCGTCCGCAGTGGCGCCCAAGCCGTCCGCAGTGGCGCCCAAGCCTTCCGCAGTGGCGCCCAAGCCGTCCGCAGTGGCGCCCAAGCCGTCCGCAGTGGCGCCCAAGCCGTCCGCAGTGGCGCCCAAGCCTTCCGCAGTGGCGCCCAAGCCTTCCGCAGTGGCGCCCAAGCCTTCCGCAGTGGCGCCCAAGCCTTCCGCAGTGGCGCCCAAGCCTTCCGCAGTGGCGCCCAAGCCTTCCGCAGTGGCGCCCAAGCCTTCCGCAGTGGCGCCCAAGCCTTCCGCAGTGGCGCCCAAGCCTTCCGCAGTGGCGCCCAAGCCTTCCGCAGTGGCGCCCAAGCCTTCCGCAGTGGCGCCCAAGCCTTCCGCAGTGGCGCCCAAGCCTTCCGCAGTGGCGCCCAAGCCTTCCGCAGTGGCGCCCAAGCCTTCCGCAGTGGCGCCCAAGCCTTCCGCAGTGGCGCCCAAGCCTTCCGCAGTGGCGCCCAAGCCTTCCGCAGTGGCGCCCAAGCCTTCCGCAGTGGCGCCCAAGCCTTCCGCAGTGGCGCCCAAGCCTTCCGCAGTGGCGCCCAAGCCTTCCGCAGTGGCGCCCAAGCCTTCCGCAGTGGCGCCCAAGCCTTCCGCAGTGGCGCCCAAGCCTTCCGCAGTGGCGCCCAAGCCTTCCGCAGTGGCGCCCAAGCCTTCCGCAGTGGCGCCCAAGCCTTCCGCAGTGGCGCCCAAGCCTTCCGCAGTGGCGCCCAAGCCTTCCGCAGTGGCGCCCAAGCCTTCCGCAGTGGCGCCCAAGCCTTCCGCAGTGGCGCCCAAGCCTTCCGCAGTGGCGCCCAAGCCTTCCGCAGTGGCGCCCAAGCCTTCCGCAGTGGCGCCCAAGGCTCCCAAGGATGCTGGGACCAAGGCTTCCAGGGCAGCTGTTCCCGAGGCTTCCAGGGCAGCTGTTCCCGAGGCTTCCAGGGCAGCTGTTCCCGAGGCTTCCAGGGCAGCTGTTCCCGAGGCTTCCAGGGCAGCTGTTCCCGAGGCTTCCAGGGCAGCTGTTCCCGAGGCTTCCAGGGCAGCTGTTCCCGAGGCTTCCAGGGCAGCTGGGCCCGAGGCTTCCTGGGCAGCTGGGCCCGAGGCTTCCAGGGCAGCTGGGCCCGAGGCTTCCAGGGCAGCTGGGCCCGAGGCTTCCAGGGCAGCTGGGCCCGAGGCTTCCAGGGCAGCTGGGCCCGAGGCTTCCAGGGCAGCTGGGCCCGAGGCTTCCAGGGCAGCTGGGCCCGAGGCTTCCAGGGCAGCTGGGCCCGAGGCTTCCAGGGCAGCTGGGCCCGAGGCTTCCAGGGCAGCTGGGCCCGAGGCTTTCAAGGTAGATGGGCCCGAGGATTCCAAGGTAGCTGGGCCCGAGGCTTCCACGATAGCTGGGCCCGAGGCTTCCAAGGCAGCTGGGCCCGAGGCTTCCAAGGCAGCTGGGCCCGAGGCTTCCAAGGCAGCTGGGCCCGAGGCTTCCAAGGCAGCTGGGCCCGAGGCTTCCAAGGCAGCTGGGCCCGAGGCTTCCAAGGCAGCTGGGCCCGAGGCTTCCAAGGCAGCTGGGCCCGAGGCTTCCAAGGCAGCTGGGCCCGAGGCTTCCAAGGCAGCTGGGCCCGAGGCTTCCAAGGCAGCTGGGCCCGAGGCTTCCAAGGCAGCTGGGCCCGAGGCTTCCGAGGCAGCTGGGCCCGAGGCTTCCGAGGCAGCTGGGCCCGAGGCTTCCGAGGCAGCTGGGCCCGAGGCTTCCAAGGCAGCTGGGCCCGAGGCTTCCAAGGCAGCTGGGCCCGAGGCTTCGAAGGCAGCTGGGCCCGAGGCTTCGAAGGCAGCTGGGCCCGAGGCTTCGAAGGCAGCTGGGCCCGAGGCTTCCAAGGCAGCTGGGCCCGAGGCTTCCAAGGCAGCTGGGCCCGAGGCTTCCAAGGCAGCTGGGCCCGAGGCTTCCAAGGCAGCGGGGCCCATGGCGTCCAAGGCAGCAGCGACGACGACGACGACGACGACGACGAAGACGGCAGCAGCAGTGGCGCCAGAGTTTTCCGCGGTAGTGACGACGACGACGACGACGACGACGGCTGCAGCAGTTTCAGAGCCTTCCACGGCAGCGGGGCCCGAGGCTTCCAAGGCAGCGGGTCCCGAGGCTTCCAAGGCAGCGGGTCCCAAGGCTTTCAAGGCAGTGGGGCCCAAGGCTTCCAAGGCAGCGGGTCCCAAGGCTTTCAAGGCAGCGGGGCCCAAGGCTTCCAAGGCAGCGGGTCCCAAGGCTTTCAAGGCAGCGGGGCCCAAGGCTTCCAAGGCAGCGGGTCCCAAGGCTTTCAAGGCAGCGGGGCCCAAGGCTTCCAAGGCAGCGGGGCCCAAGGCTTCCAAGGCAGCGGGGCCCAAGGCTTCCAAGGCAGCGGGTCCCAAGGCTTTCAAGGCAGCGGGGCCCAAGGCTTCCAAGGCAGCGGGTCCCAAGGCTTTCAAGGCAGCGGGGCCCAAGGCTTCCAAGGCAGCGGGGCCCAAGGCTTCCAAGGCAGCGGGGCCCAAGGCTTCCAAGGCAGCGGGGCCCAAGGCTTCCAAGGCAGCGGGGCCCAAGGCTTCCAAGGCAGCGGGGCCCAAGGCTTCCAAGGCAGCGGGGCCCAAGGCTTCCAAGGCAGCGGGGCCCAAGGCTTTCAAGGCAGCGGGGCCCAAGGCTTCCAAGGCAGCGGGGCCCAAGGCTTCCAATGTAGCAGTGACGACGACGACGAAGACGGCAGCAGCAGTGGCGCCAGAGTCTTCCGCGGTAGTGACGACGACGACGACGACGGCAGCAGCAGTTTCAGAGCCTTCCACGGCAGCGGGGCCCGAGGCTTCCAAGGCAGCGGGGCCCGAGGCTTCCAAGGCAGCGGGGCCCGAGGCTTCCAAGGCAGCGGGGCCCGAGGCTTCCAAGGCAGCGGGGCCCGAGGCTTCCAAGGCAGCGGGGCCCGAGGCTTCCAAGGCAGCGGGGCCCGAGGCTTCCAAGGCAGCGGGGCCCGAGGCTTCCAAGGCAGCGGGGCCCGAGGCTTCCAAGGCAGCGGGGCCCGAGGCTTCCAAGGCAGCGGGGCCCGAGGCTTCCAAGGCAGCGGGGCCCGAGGCTTCCAAGGCAGCGGGGCCCGAGGCTTCCAAGGCAGCGGGGCCCGAGGCTTCCAAGGCAGCGGGTCCCGAGGCTTCCAAGGCAGCGGGTCCCAAGGCTTCCAAGGCAGCGGGTCCCAAGGCTTCCAAGGCAGCGGGTCCCAAGGCTTCCAAGGCAGCGGGTCCCAAGGCTTCCAAGGCAGCGGGTCCCAAGGCTTCCAAGGCAGCGGGTCCCAAGGCTTCCAAGGCAGCGGGTCCCAAGGCTTCCAAGGCAGTGGGTCCCAAGGCTTCCAAGGCAGTGGGTCCCAAGGCTTCCAAGGCAGTGGGTCCCAAGGCTTCCAAGGCAGCGGGTCCCAAGGCTTCCAAGGCAGCGGGTCCCAAGGCTTCCAAGGCAGCGGGTCCCAAGGCTTCCAAGGCAGCGGGTCCCAAGGCTTCCAAGGCAGCGGGTCCCAAGGCTTCCAAGGCAGCGGGTCCCAAGGCTTCCAAGGCAGCGGGTCCCAAGGCTTCCAAGGCAGCGGGTCCCAAGGCTTCCAAGGCAGCGGGTCCCAAGGCTTCCAAGGCAGCGGGTCCCAAGGCTTCCAAGGCAGCAGTGACGACGACGACGAAGACGAAGACGGCAGCAGCAGTGGCGCCAGAGTCTTCCGCGGTAGTGACGACGACGACGACGACGACGGCGGCAGCAGCAGTTTCAGAGCCTTCTTCGGTAGTGACGACGACGACGACGACGACGGCGGCAGCAGCAGTTTCAGAGCCTTCTTCGGTAGTGACGAAGACGGCGGCAGCCGTGGTGCCAGAGCCTTTCACAGCATCTGTTACAGGTTCTTTGGTGTCACCGTCTGCACGCGATGCTTTCGAACTAAATCCTTCCGCACCTACCTTTGTTCCTCGAGCACAGTGGCAGTGTGCGGCAAGCACGCCACCGCTAAATGGGGCCTCGCAGGGTGTAGGAGCGCAGCATGGGGCTCCTCAGCATCTTCTGCCTCAACATTGGGCGCCACCATACGGTGTTCCTCAACCTGGCGCGCCACGATACGGGGTTCCTCAACTTGGGGCGCCACCATACGGGGTTCCTCAACCTGGGGCGCCACGATACGGGGTTCCTCAACCTGGGGCGCCACGATACGGGGTTCCTCAACCTGGGGCGCCACGATACGGGGTTCCTCCACCCTGGGCGCCACGATACGGGGTTCCTCAACCTGGGGCGCCACGACACGAGGTTCCTGAACCTGGGGCGCCACGATACGAGGTTCCTGAACCTGGGGCGCCACGATACGGAGTTCCTGAATCTGGGGCGCCACGATACGGGGTTCCTGAATCTGGGGCGCCACGATACGGGGTTCCTCAACTTGGGGCGCCACGATACGGGGTTCCTCAACTTGGGGCGCCACGATACGGGGTTCATCAACCTAGGGCGCCCCGATACGGGGCTCCTCAACCTGGGGCGCCCCGATACGGGGCTCCTCAACCTGGGGCGCCCCGATACGGGGCTCCTCAACCTGGGGCGCCCCGATACGGGGCTCCTCAACCTGGGGCGCCCCGATACGGGGCTCCTCAACCTGGGGCGCCACGATACGGGGCTGTTCAGCTCGGGGTTCATCAGCAACGGGCTCCGGCTCCACAGTATGTGTCTTACCCTCGAGTTCCTCACAATCCACGCTTCCCTCCTGCTCTGCACTCAGTGGGCGGCGTCCCTCCGTCTTTCGCCGGCGGTATCCAAAAGCCTCACATTAGGGGTGCCTACGCGACACCTCCAGGGACACCGTCGCCCCCTCTCGCAGATACCGGAGCATCCCAGTCTGGGTATGTACCAGCCACTGGCGATGCCAAGGAGCCCAGCACTGGCGATGCCAAGGAGCCCAGCACTGGCGATGCCAGGGAGCCCAGCACTGGCGATGCCAGGGAGCCCAGCACTGGCGATGCCAGGGAGCCCAGCACTGGCGATGCCAGGGAGCCCAGCACTGGCGATGCCAGGGAGCCCAGCACTGGCGATGCCAGGGAGCCCAGCACTGGCGATGCCAGGGAGCCCAGCACTGGCGATGCCAGGGAGCCCAGCACTGGCGATGCCAGGGAGCCCAGCACTGGCGATGCCAGGGAGCCCAGCACTGGCGATGCCAGGGAGCCCAGCACTGGCGATGCCAGGGAGCCCAGCACTGGCGATGCCAAGGAGCCCGGTACTGGCCATGCCACTGTACCTAACGCTGTAAGTGTTCCACCACCTCCTGCTCTAGGCGGTCTACGGCCTTCTGCTCTAGGCGGTCTACGGCCTTCTGCCCTAGGCGGTCTACGGCCTTCTGCCCTAGGCGGTCTACGGCCTTCTGCCCTAGGCGGTCTACGGCCTTCTGCCCTAGGCGGTCTACGGCCTTCTGCTCTAGGCGGTCTACGGCCTTTCACTGCAGGTGTTCCATGGCCCCCTGCTCTAGGCGTTCCATCACCGTTCACTGCAGGAGGAAATCAGCACTTCACCAAGAAAGCCTCATCATTGCCAGGCTGCATTTGCTCCGAGCGGCTCGCGAGAAACTCGACAGGCACCAACGCGCTCATACAGGACATGATGGACAGTAAGGAGATTCCGCTGATGCAACCAGAAGAGGTCAACTTGGTATACCAAGCGGAGGCGCTGCTCCGCCAGAGAGAGGCTTTCCATCGGGCTGTCGGCGGCGTGTCGACGCCAGAGGCAGGCTTCCCGTCGTCAACCGCCCTCACTCTCGTGCAGATCTTCCCGGCGGCCAACCCCAACTGGCAAATGTTCAAAAATAAAAAGAGGCCGCGGGATCCACCTAATGGAGCGGGCGATAGTAATGGGAATGGTAAAAAGCTTCAAAATGGGGCTGGTTATTGTAATGGATCTGTGAATGGGAATGGGTCTGTGAATGGGAATGGGTCTGTGAATGGGAATGGGTCTGTGAATGGGAATGGGTCTGTGAATGGGAATGGGTCTGTGAATGGGAATGGGTCTGTGAATGGGAATGGGTCTGTAAATGGGAATGGGTCTGTAAATGGGAATGGGTCTGTAAATGGGAATGGGTCTGTGAATGGGAATGGGTCCTCAAATGGGAATGGGAATGGGTCCTCAAATGGGAATGGGAATGGTTCTGTAAATGGGAATGGGTATGTAAATGGGAATGGGTATGTGAATGGGTATGTAAATGGGAATGGGTATGTAAATGGGAATGGAAATGGATCTGTGAATGGGAATGGGACTGTAAATAAGAATGGGAATCGGTTTGGAAGTGGGAATGGGAATGGGTTTGGAAGTGGGAATGGGAATGGGTTTGGAAGTGGGAATGGGTTTGGAAGTGGGAATGGGTTTGGAAGTGGGAATGGGTTTGGAAGTGGGAATGGGTTTGGAAGTGGGAATGGGAATGGGTTTGGAAGTGGGAATGGGAATGGGTTTGGAAGTGGGAATGGGAATGGGTTTGGAAGTGGGAATGGGAATGGGTTTGGAAGTGGGAATGGGAATGGGTTTGGAAGTGGGAATGGGAATGGGTTTGGAAGTGGGAATGGGAATGGGTTTGGAAGTGGGAATGGGAATGGGTTTGGAAGTGGGAATGGCAATAGGTCTAGGAAGGGCAATAGGTCTAGGAAGGGCAATAGGTCTAGGAAGGGCAATAGGTCTAGGAATGGCAATAGGTCTAGGAAGGGGTCTAGGAATGGGAAGGGCAATGGGTCTGGGGCTGGAAATGGGAATGGGGCACGCAATGCAGTGAGAAAAGGGGATAGTTCTAGGAATAGCAATGGCAATGGAAATGGGGCGGGAGAGGATGCTGGTAGGAGGAGTGGTAGAAAGCACAAAAATAAAGGTGGTAAGGGAAGAAGAAATTGTAAGAAGCCCCAAAATAAGGCTGCTGGTGGAAATGGGGCTGCTGGACTAGGGAGCAAAAGTACGCTCAGTGCCGATAAAAACCATTCTCATGAAAGCCACGAAACCGAAACCGACGTGGACTTTGGAGCGGGGGTATCCAGTCGTGAGGCTGGTGACGCCTGCCTGGAGGGCCCTGGACGGGACCAGGAGGGCCCTGGACGGGACCAGGAGGGCCCTGGACGGGACCAGGAGGGCCCTGGACGGGACCAGGAGGGCCCTGGACGGGACCAGGAGGGCCCTGGACGGGACCAGGAGGGCCCTGGACGGGACCAGGAGGGCCCTGCGCAGCTTGACGCTAGCAAAGAAGCAAGTGACCCAAGTCAAAATATCATGCAAGGAAATCGTCTCGGTTCCGATGCCCATTCCAACAGCGGCGAACTAACGCACCCAAATGAAACAAATGAACAAATCAAACACGAATATTTGACTGACGCTGATGATATCAGAGAATGTGGAACTCGACTCGCCACTGATGCTGGCGAATGTACGGCCGTGAGTTATCGTGATACTCCAACTGCACTATCTGTGGACGATGGTGACGCTCCAACTCGTCAATCAATGGAGGATGATTATGATGGTGACGCTCCAACTCGACAATCAATGGATGATGATTATGATGACGACGTCGTTCCAACTCGTCAATCAATGGAGGATGATTATGATGACGACGTTCCAACTCGACAATCAATGGATGATGATTATGATGACGACGTCGTTCCAACTCGACACTCAATGGAGGATGATTATGATGATGACGACGTTCCAACTCGACAATCAATGGAAGATGATTATGATGATGACGACGTTCCAACTCGACAATCAATGGAGGATGATTATGATGACGACGCTCCAACTCGACAACCAATGGAGGAGGATTATGATGATGACGACGTTCCAACTCGTCAATCAATGGAGGATGATTATGATGATGACGACGTTCCAACTCGTCAATCAATGGAGGATGATTATGATGGTGACGCTCCAACTCGACAACCAAGGGAGGATGATTATGATGATGACGACGTTCCAACTCGTCAATCAATGGAGGAGGATTATGATGATGACGACGTTCCAACTCGTCAATCAATGGAGGATGATTATGATGATGACGCTCCAACTCGACAATCGATGGAGGATGATTATGATGATGACGCTCCAACTCGACAATCGATGGAGGATGATTATGATGATGACGACGTTCCAACTCGACAATCAATGGAGGATGATCATGATGACGACGTTCCAACTCGACAAACAATGGAGGATGATTATGATGACGACGTCGTTCCAACTCGACAATCAATGGAGGATGATTATGATGATGACGACGTTCCAACTCGACAATCAATGGAAGATGATTATGATGATGACGACGTTCCAACTCGACAATCAATGGAGGATGATTATGATGACGACGTTCCAACTCGACAATCAATGGAAGATGATTATGATGATGACGACGTTCCAACTCGACAATCAATGGAGGATGATTATGATGATGACGACGTTCCAACTCGACAATCAATGGAGGATGATTATGATGATGACGACGTTAAAACTCGACAATCAATGGAGGATGATTATGATGATGACGACGTTCCAACTCGACAATCAATGGAGGATGATTATGATGATGACGTTCCAACTCGTCAATCAATGGAGGATGATTATGATGACGACGTCGTTCCAACTCGACAATCAATGGGGGATGATTATGATGATGACGTTCCAACTCGACAATCAATGGGGGATGATTATGATGATGACGACATTCCAACTCGTCAATCAATGGAGGAGGATTATGATGATGACGTTCCAACTCGACAATCAATGGAGGATGATTATGATGATGACGTTCCAATTCGACAATCAATGGAGGATGATTATGATGATGGTGACGTTCCAGCTCCACAATCATTGGAGGATGATTATGATGATGGTGACGTTCCAGCTCCACAATCATTGGAGGATGATTATGATGATGGTGACGTTCCAGCTCCACAATCATTGGATGATGGTGATCGTGACGTTCCCGCTGCACTCTCTGCAGACGAAGGTGACGTTCCTACTGCACAGTCGAAGGATAATAAAGACATTCCAACTGTCCTGTCGCTGGAGACTTGCGCATCTCCAGTTGCACGGCCGGAAGGAGATTACAGTCGTTCTTCCTTGCATTCGTCTGTGGATGTTCGGTGTATAATTGTCCAGTGAGCGCAGAGGTGATGTCGTGGTTCGAGTCCATACGATAATTTTAGTTCTTTTCTTTAGTGCTAGACTAAACATCTAGTTGTGTTTGTGCGTTAGGGGTGTTCTTCATATGCCAATGCTCACTTATTTTTAATGTTTGCCATGGTTTTGTAGTTAGAGGACTCAACGATTGAGGAGTACGACTGGTGCTCGTAAGTGTGGAATGGTGTAAGTTTTCATGATTCTATTTCTATCATGTTCACACTGACGAGTTACGTCCTTGTCTGGTGTCTGCAAGTCTGAAGGAAGTGATTCAATTACGGTCAGAAAAGAAACTTGTAATAAGTGTCCCAACATGAATTTGTAATCTTGTGTAAGTTAGGGTGGGTTAAAAGTCAAAATATTTGGGTGCTGCATCGTTTACATGAGCGGCGTATTAATACCGCTCCTTCAATCTCTCTTCCTTGGTAATCCTATAACTTTTTTTTTCACTTCCACACGGTCTCTAAGTGTAACAAGCTGCGTTTTAAATCGTGCGAATATCAACTAATAATAAATTCTCCACTCTACTGTATACATGTATCTACTGTATACTGTTTCCTTCATTGATCTGAATGTATATTTCGTGTTCATATTTGATGTGCGTTAATTGTTTTAAAAGCTCCATGTCGCCAACTGCGAACTGTGTATGACAGGATCTTGTGGGAAAATTGCAGCGCGGTCGCACCGTGAGCATGGGAAGCCTTGGTCTCTTACTTGTGTTAAATGATTGTGTACGTGATGAATAAGTTAAATTGTCCTGCAGCTTAGTATCTAATGCTCATGTGTACTTATGAATCACATTTAATTACTTAGAATTATACGAACTTCTCTAGTGCAATTACTTAGTGCTATTTTTTTCACTACAATATCAAGGCACTAAAGATATTTTGTCGATATTGAGACTTTTTATTGCAGTAGTTTTATGTCGAAGAAAATAAAAATCAACGATGGGCCAATAGTGCCCGGCTCCAATTTTACAATTATGACTAGCCATAGTTTTTAAAGAGCAATTCCTGTGTGAATTTAGTAAATTCATGCAAAGAATTTTTTTAATTTCTCCCTTATCTCTCAAGCTGCAGCGCTTGCTATTAAGTCCGGCGCGAATCGCAGGCAGGCTTCTTGGCTGCGAAGCTAGAC
The DNA here is from genome assembly GCA_030386875.1 of Morinoia aosen. NCBI lineage: Eukaryota > Metazoa > Arthropoda > Malacostraca > Amphipoda > Talitridae > Morinoia > Morinoia aosen. The sequence continues at coordinate 25,857,862 of CM059565.1, forward strand.
TTTTATCACAACAAAATGATTTTTATAGCAATAGAAACTTCTACGCATCATCTATATTTACGGGAAAATGTTTTATGTCATGGTGGGAATGGACTTTTCGGTCCGCAAGGTCTATGAAAGACGAATTTTGCCTCCGTTCTGCCACAAAGCTGGCAGCTGTCACTGAGGTGTACACGTCCTGGATCTCCGATACTTTGGATTTTGCGACTTGGGTGGAAAATCTTGATAAATGTAAATACACTTACGGTGCTGGCTTGAACAGTTTTACAAAAATTATCAAAATAATAATTATGTTCTAAATACTAAGTCTTGGTCAATATATATTTTAGGTGCTGCACGGAAATTAATAATTTGGGGGCAAATAATCAATAAAAGAGCACATTTAAAAACCTTTTACATGAATGACATTCTGCTCGCTGATGCGTTATTTTTGAATAATTGTACTTTGAAGTTGGCGCCGGCGCCGTAATTTAGTTAATAAGGGTAGTTAGCCCGCCTATTACACACGTAAAGAGGTTGGGTCGTAAGGGTTAGCCACAGTTCTTCTAGTGAAAATTATAAATCGATTGAAATTCTACTATGCATAAACATAGTTAATGAGATGACGAGTTATATTATCGATGCGAAAGACTTGTTTCGAATGTTCCCAGATACGTCGAACCCACGATATACCGGGGTTGAAGTTACGGACCTGCGGTCATCTCAAGGCTGCCAGTTACGTCGAAGCAGCGGTGCGCGCTTGCACACACTCGATCATTCGACGTAAGGGGTCGGGTACAACCTTTATTTATAATTTTCACTAGAAGAACTGTGGCTAACCCTTACGACCCAACCTCTTTACGTGTGTAATAGGCGGGGTAACTACCCTCAATAAATTATTAACTAAATTACGGCGCCGGCGCCAACTTCAAAGTACAATTATTCAAAAATAACGCATCAGCGAGCAGAATGTCATTCATGTAAAAGGTGTTTAAATGTGCTCTTTTAGTGATTCTAAGCAACGAAATTTTTAATTTCCGTGCACCACCTGAAATAAATATTGACCAGAGTCTTTCCCCGTGTCAGTGCGGAAAACTTCTTATGGGTCGGAGGACACATCCGTAGAGTGCTGGAGTTTGTCTCGGAAATCTGTGAAGGTGCAAGTGAACAAGTGGAGATAGTCCAGGTGTGATGGACACTCTGGAAATTTGTTTCAAGTGTCGGCACTCCTCGGCTCAGGTCGAGAGGGGAGCGTTCCATCTGATCTGAAATCACTCACTCTGAACTTTCATGAGCAAAAATGGCGAACGCACTGCGCAGATATCAACTCTCTGTCAAGAGGGGGTTCCAGCATGGGTCAGGGGCTCGGGCAAAGTGAGGGTGGGTAACTGGAACCTCACCCGGGATCTTCTAGCTGCTATCAATGAAGTTAAACCTCTGACGACGATCTCCTTCCATCCTCGAATTCAATCAGAATCTTTGATATGCTCCATGTATTCATTGCTCTGCTTGATCAGTTGAGTCTCGGCGTAGTTGCCTCCATGGAGTAATCGGAGGCTAAAATTATAATGAAGACGAGGTGGTGGCTTTGTAGGGGAGGATGCAGGTGAGGCACCGTTGTGATGTCTTTTATAGTAGAACTTTGTAGGTGGCAAAATAATCAGAATGAACACATCAAGCCTCTATTATTTGAGTATGTGCATCGAAGCGAATTTTCTGAGATGACTGGTACACGGTTTCTTACAGTGATGGTATTTATAAGTACCCAAACCGATCTACGGACTGCAATGGTTAGCATGGGGAGGTGGGACAGGTGTCTCTAAAACTCGTAACCCTTAATGCGATATGGTGTGAGTTATTGAACAAACGAGCCTAAGTTACTCTTAACTTTACCATGAAATCATAATTGCATAAGTACGAAAGTAACTTTGGTAAACTACCAAAGCGACACCTAAATAGTCTCAGACGGAAGGTGTCGTTAACTGGGATTAGTATTATTTTCCCGGGGTAAATGATTTAATGTCAAACAGCATGGTTGTATAAACTTAGCCATTAATGTGTTCTCGAACTTCCTGGTACTTTACTGAACACTTGCTTGCTGTGCGGGGCTGGTTGTATTCGCACGTGATGATCAAATATCGTGTACGGTGCTCTTCCTACAGTGCTGGGACTTCTATAATTCTTAATTTATAAACTTAGTCACGTACCTAAAGATAGCCGGCATTGCCACGCATGCATGCGGGTGAATTCGATTGACAACATTTTCTGCACTATTTTTGAACTTCTAATGCGTTTTGGAAAAAAATGCAGATAATTTACGCTGCATTTATTTTTACATTCTAAGTCTTGGCTCAATCGTGTAAGAGTGAAGTCGTTCGTGCAAAATGTGCTCAACTCTCTTTCCGTAAATGTGCGAGTTGGTGTTCGTGCTTGATTTCGCTTGGATGGCTGTAAAATTTAGCACCACAGCTGAGACCAGCTCAAGCGGGTATAGGACTAACTTAAGGTATGCAATTGAACAGAGTGAACTTAACACAAGACGGAAATCGTCACACGTTACTTCAGGTACGGTCAACTATGATGTCACCCTACACCTGGAATACATTAAAGACATTCGAATTTACGTTTTCAAGTCACGAGTACATATTACGAGTTATAGCGGTAGGTTTAGATTCGTCTTTGATGACGAATGCGCTCTAATAAACAGCTACTCATCAATTTTCAAATTTTTGTTGCTTGAATCATGGTAATAACATCGAAATAAACAACTTTTCCTCTATACACTTTTTTTGTCAAATGAGTATTTGTCGAGGTATAGCGGTAGGTTTAGTTTCGTTTTTGATGACGCGCGTGTCGAAAGCGAGACTCAGCCATTTCGCGAGATCGATGAATTTCTTTCCGCTTCAAACACTGGAGTTGCGGTAAGTCATATACCGCTATAATTAATGAAATACTCATTTTAGACGGAAAATGCATAGAAAAAACTTGTTTATTTTGATTGAATTAACTATGTTTAGGCGTTGAAATTTACAAAATCGTTTACTGTCATATCCTTCAGATTTACCCACAGTTGTTCCGCCAACTTCTAGAGTTGGCCAACGTTTGAATTACCAACGTTTTGAAATTTGTACGGTTTTATCAAAAAGACACTAAACAACGCAGGCGCGAGCGTTAGCCAAAAATTACTGTATGTACGATGATAGATATAATAACCTGGACTCTCTCCAATCTGCGCCTCTCGCTGCGAGGCTCAGCGTGGTCGGCGAACAGTTCGCCTCGGTCGTCAAGGAGTGGTCTGCGCAATGAGAGAAATCGAAGGTTTTCAGAAGTTCTAAGTGTTGTGGCCTCGAATAGGCCCATCGAGTTTAGTGCTGTTTGCTCGTTAACTTGCGAGAGGTAAGAAGTTTACCAAATGACCTTTTCAATGAAAAATTTCAAGTCACGGCTTCAATTTAAGAGTACGGCTCGAGAACGGGAAACTATAGCCTTAATAAGCCAATGAGGAACGTAAGGGACAAATGCACCTTCTTATCTCCAAACCTACCCTCACTAAAGGATTGCTCTCATTGTTGCAGTCGTCATCGTAATCAGCCGACTCGAGGATGTCCCGTAACAATCCATCTCTAGGTTTAATCTGTGCCGTAGTGAAGGTTAAGATTAAGTAAATTAACTGGAGCGGCTTACAAATAAATATTTTTTTCTGCTGCATTATTATGTTTTCCTGATGAAGTTATTATTCAAACACAGGAGAATTATCATAAATTTGCATGATTGTTAACAAAAAATTAAAGATTAATCAGATGTAGGTAGAGTATAGTAAACTTGCTCAGAGCATCCTAGCACAAGCGAAGAATTTTTCAGAATAACTGATGAAATTGGACGTTGTCTGAGAGAGTTACTGATGATTTTTGGCGGCATTCATTCCTCGTGCGCTCCAGATTTCAGATGGAGCAGGTTTGTCCCGTATTTCTGTGTGTAGAATTTGGCTAAGCGCTATCCTTTTCATTGCATTCAAAGCGCTGTTTTTTATTTTATTTTGAGTTCTTTATCTTTATTCATGAACCCTAAATTTGATATACCTTATAGGAGATCATAACTGCTTACAGTTGAGTCAGTAACGCTATTAGGGAAATTCAGTTTGAGTAACGTTGAATAAATGCTCTAATTCAATACGAAATGTTCTGAGTTTATTTAAAACCGCAAACTTAATAAAAAAGAATTGAAAATAGTTTTCTAAATTTGAAGCACTAGTAAAGAAATTCTTTAGAAATATTTTCGCCTCGAATTCATTAGCCACGCTTTTAGAGCTTGACGTTTTTTGTCATCTGGTAACAGGAACTTTTGCATTATGACTTATGTAGCGAGTAAAAAGACGCTATTCCACACGCTATTCACATGTAGAACGTCCTGACAGAAATGCATCATCAAAAAAGGCCACAACGTATGTCGAGATGGCTGTGCACATTTGCTTAGATTCCTTTGAATTTTTCAAATATAATTTGAGCTCGGTTACACACGCGATCTCAAAGACATTTATTGGTTGATGACCAGTTACACAATTTGTTACTGCTTTGCGGCAATAATGTCAAAATGACAAACTCAAGAAAATTTTTCCGAAGACGATCGTTTACTGTAAAGTGTTACAGAGAGCTTGTGATCATGTTACGGGGGTACAATTCAGAGGACATTTTCTCAGGAAATCGCCAGCACGACGCACCAAAATAATCACGTCACGCATGAGTGTGAATCTGTAATGTCCTACCTAGTTGCACCTCCATTCTTGACTCAAGTTGTTTGAGTGTTCAGTAATCCTAAAATCTACCAATGTAAATTTAATCAATGAACAGTTACGATTTCTTCGTCGTGTAACACCGATACGCACTATAGAAGATATTTAAGGCCGCTACCTCACTTGCCCTATTGGAACCCTACGGTGTAGGTAACATCATCTTATTGAAAAACAGAGTGGGGATGAGGATGACACAATGCTGGTTATTATTTTAGTGATGCAAATGCATAACAATAATGTTAATAAATAGATGAACAGCAATGGTAGTCTTCATGTATAGGCACGTCGGAGACTTTTTGGGTGAGTAAAGAAGTCGGTAGTTGGTGCATCCGACGGCCGCCCACATCAATTTTGACAATAACAGTGACCTCTTGAGATAAATTAGACAACACGTAAATAATTTGACAGTGGTAGGATTGAGAGCTGCCGATAATAGATTAAAGATTCTGAGTTAACAGACAAGGCAATGCACCCTACACCTAGAATATATTGAAGACATTCGAATTTACGTTTTCAAGTCGCGGCTTTAATTTAAGAGTACGGCTCGAGAACGGGAAACTACAGCCTTAAAAAGCTAGTGAGGAACGTACGGGACAAATGCACCTACTTATCTCCAAACCTACCCTCACTAAAGGATCCCTTGAAGTCCACATGACGATGGCGGGAAGAGAAGAGAAAGCCGACGACAGGTCGCCCGGTCCCTGAAGCGCTGGACTGCAGTAGTCGGCACTGGCTCCCCATCAGGGTTGACATCGTAGTGCCGGAGACGAGAAGAAGGCGGATGCGGAGCAGGAGGGTGCGGAGCAGTTGCGCAGCTGAGCGAGACCGTAGTGGCGGCCGTCATCATGCCTCAGCCGTCAGCCACTCGCCCTCTCCACGGCGTCAAGCGTAGTGAATCTTAGTGCAGGTCACAGGCGTTATTAGCCAAAAACGCACATCCTGAAGACTGCTTCGTAAAATAAAGAAATTACAGATGAGTATGAAAGTAGTACTCCTTAGGAAGGTGTAGGTGATTTGTTAGTGCGGTGGATGTTGGAGCGTGTCTGCGATTTGTCAGGCACGACATTCTGAGGATGGTTCAAGAGGCGTTCGTGTTGAAAGGGTGATAATCGGTTTGTAAATAAGAGCACACAGTTCCGAACATCCTCGAAAATTTTAAATGTTATGAACTAGTTTCTTAAATTTATGAAGCCTTAAAACTAAATCCCCGCGTATGAAAAAATGGATTTCTTCAACACATCCGGGCTTTACTAACCTTAAGAAGCTGTTTAGCATTCCAAATTACAAATGAAACATAGAAAACTGATGAACCTCTTGGTTTGTACCGTGATCTACGTTTCAAAAACTGTGAAACAGAGAATGAATGTTTCCGAATTTGGAGAAATAGGTTAACTGTATTATTGGAGGTAAAACTGGGTGAAGGTAGATAAAACTTCACTAAGGCCGATACGACTGAATTAGAGTGGATAATAGTTTATAAGGATAAATAAAGGTAAATTAGGGCACATTCACCAAATTGAAAATTGCCTTTGGGCTTTTCTGGGCCGATGTAAGTTGGCTTGGAATTCTCTGTCATGAAGGATTATATTCCTGTTTTCTGCATGACAGGTGGCTAATCATTTATGGAAACAAAGTGCTATCAGTTATAAAAAAGTTTCATGCTACTGATATCATCAACCTGAAAAGAGAAAAAAGTAAAGGTTACGCTGCAGAAATGCATAAATAAACATAACAGCTAAAAAAATACAAGAAATGTACGTCAAGGCACAAAAGTTCGATGTCACAATTCCAAAACTGATCTACACCCCTTCCTGATACATGTTCACGGCGTCAGTAAATGATTACAAAGGTAGACTATGTCGAGTGTTTCAACAACACACATTCGGTGCAGTACCATTACAGAACTTGAGAAAGAAAAGTGTAAGTATTTTTTATTGATAGAAGGTCCGAGTTTATGAATATTCAGGGCTTTGAATATTGAAATCTGTATTTTAAGGACGCAGTGCACAATTTCGACAATTGAATAATGATCTTCGTTTCAGGATTTGAAACTACATGTTAGTTGAGTGCAGAAATGATTGAAGAAAGGGTTATTTAACCGTATGGATGCTTAACGGTCATTATAGTTCAGCCATAGTAACCTAAGAGACATATATTCTTCATTGCTACATTTGAACTTATAAATCGCGTTAGCTTCGTCAAGACCTCTGACCGCAGGCTACGAAATTTTACATTATACGCGGTGGTCACTGAGTTTCCGATTTGTAAAGTATTGCTTTGTAAAGTTTTTAATCATTTTGATTGCTGTATCGATATTTAATTGTTTTTAAATTTGAATTTAAAAAGTTCATTAAGGCTCTTTTATCTCCTTCGAAATTAGAATGCCTCTGATTTTTGATAAAATGTCTGTTTTAAGGTTGTGGTACTATCATGGTCGTTCCTCTCTCTGCTTGTCCTCCTCCTCTTGGCATTGTCACACTCTTAAAAACAAATTACTCAGCAAAATACAATGGAGGAACAAATAAATTTCCTTGTTTTTGTACTTTTCTTGCTACTCTTTGTAGTAGCCACAATTACTTTTAAGAACTAGTTACTTCTGTTAACAATGATTTTGTGTGTTGTACATTTTCGTCTATAGTAAAGTATTTAGTCAATTTCTGGTTGTAAAATGGTAAAAATATCTTAGCCGGGTCCATTCTTTAGGGCACTAAATTTGAGAGGCCACTCCTTCAGGTTTAACTTCAAGGTTGCGTCATTTTCAGGTGATCCACAAATTTTCTTTAATCAACTGACTTTGAAAAAGAAATCAAAGGTAGCATTTATTATAAGAATTGTAAATTCAGTTATCTCCTCGCATGAACTATACTTCGAGGTCTGTTAGTGATCGAGCCAGAGCAATAGCAATATGTCAGTTTAAACGCAACATAGAAGAACGCATGTTTTTAGTAACCTATAATTATTTTACTCGTGAATAACTATTCAATGCAAGTTATTTCCAGGATTCCATCTTCAATAAAATCAGGTTGTAACAGAAGTTCTGTCCAATTTTTGAGCTAAATACAGTGCGACTCACGGTATTAGTCCAACTTTTATTGATATTCCGTTGAAAATCCTCTGCCTGGCGAGAATTATGTTTTGATATGGCAACAATGTGTGCTTAGTTCATCTGGCAATACTTTTTTATCGTTTTTTTTTATCTTTTGGAGAGGCTGGTTGCACAATTTTCCTTTGTTTAGCTTGTTTTTTGTAATATACGGTGAACCACATTATTAGTCCATATGTATAAAATTCAAAATGGGACGTTCTAAGGACCTAACAGACTGTCGAGAATCTGTTAAGAATAACCAATTTTGTGAATTAAAAATGAGGATTTAAAAAAACAAAATTTTAATTGTGTGTAATAAATTTTGTGCTTACTTATAAATATCTCAGTAAATCCCAGCAGCACAGGAGGGTCGCTTCAACATGTATGTTTTTATGCCTGTATGTTGGGACTCAGCAAATGTTAGATGGGGCGATAAGATGCAAGGGCTCGGACGATGGCTGTTTACATTGTGTGTTGTTTCTGGAGGGGTCTATTTTGTGGTGTTAGCAATTTTTTTATTCGGGCGAGCCCTTGGAAACTTTAGACGTTCGGAAAAATGCCTACCCATGCGCAAAACAAAGTCGCCTTGTGGTCAAACATAAATCGAGACACTTGAGCCGAGAAAGGCGGCAAACCAACGGCCGGTTTCGAAGGAGCTGAGCGTGAGAAAAAATGAGGCCAAGAAAGAAATAAAGGCGAGCTGCGGTACTACCAATTAGAAAAGAGGTAGGCGGGTGCTTCGAGGTTCCTAAGATTCTTATAGGTCGAATGTGAGAGAGGGGACAACCCTCGAGAAAATACGCGGGGCATCTGAGGAACAAAAGTGAGTTCTGCAGTCAACGCCGGAGCGCGAAGTATAAGAGATAAAACGCGGAGAGGAAATTTTACGTGTTCCCGTTACCACGTTCACTAAGGGGAGATGACCAAATCGACCAAATTATATGAATCATTTGATGGAACGGAGATGCCACACTAGGAGGGGGGGGGGGGGGGGGGGGGGGGGTGGGACGGAGTCATATATCTGAGGATTGATCAGCTCGAATGAAAGGAAATCGACGTGTAAATATACTGAAGCGGAATGAGCACTATAACGTCATCACTAGACATTTTCTGAACAGTGAATAAGACAGGCCTTTGAACTGAAGCGAGTCGCGGACGAATGTTTGTGGTTGAAGTGACCATTGCCCACTGTGCTGCTGGAAGATTGAAATGAGAATAGACCAGAATTTATCAGGTCTCATGTGTAGCTCTTGTAACTTAGGTAAGGCTGGCCAGCCGCGAAACATAAAATATAGTTGTGTGATGTAAGTCATTTGACGTATGCCATTTTGATTCCATTACTTAATTGGCATTATTCCTAATACCATTCATTGTGTGTACGCTCATTGATGTTTGTATGACGTATAGCTGGAAATCATAAATGTTAGCATATTTATCTCTGTGTATCATGTCCCACAATATTAGAAGCGATCGATCGTAACACCACGGAGGGCGCTCAGAAAATGCGCTGCGTAAGTGGGTCATCTACCATCGGTGAGTACAGCTCTAATTTTAGTATACAAGCATTTTTTTGGTTCTTAGTGACTGTGTTCTTGATACATCCTCATATTTTTGTGTATTGTGTAATTTCATGGAGGTTTGCCATTCCCTCAACTCCGAGAACCTGATCTTCTTGTAATTGAAATGTTAACAAGAGGAGACGGGCCCTTTTCTCGTGACAAGACGAAGAAAAGCGAACCATCATAAAGAAAACTGTCAAGAAGACCTCTTGTGCCTCTATAGCTAGGATTTTAGGCCGCCATGCTAAAACAATTCAACCTTTCTTGAGGGATCCTTCCACTCGAAAGGAACGGTCTGATAAAGGCGAATTAAAAGCTCTAAACACGCGAGATATCAGAAAAATTAGGCGTGAAGTCTTTGAGAAGCCATGAAGCACCAGCAAAGCAATTTTTGAAAACTCTTGTCTAAATGAAGTCCTAAAAACTACTCGCAACTGAATCTTGAGGACTATCGCAAAGGTGAAATCTCCAGAGAAAAAGCCTCCATTGACACAAAGGCACATGCTCCTGAGGAAATGAAATGTGTTCTATTCACGGATGAGACCAGAGCGACCCTCAATGGCCCAAACGGATGGTCTAAAGGATGGGTTGGATTTGATGGTAAGCTCTACCATCGATTTCGCCGCCATCAAGAAAAAGAAAGAAAAACCGTTTATTTCCAAAAAGGTTGGCACATGCGATACATGACAAACATATTAGCTTTTAAAAAATTTCTTACTATAAGACGTCCTTAGACAAACGTACTATACGAGGAGTACTAATAGACAGACTATACGTGGTCTACCAATAGACTAACCATACGAGGTGTACTAATCGATAAATTATACGAGGCGAACTAATAGACAAACCATACGTGGCGTGCAAATAGATTAACCCTGCCAAGGGCTAGTTGAATCAAAAATATAATTTCCTGGAGATTTTATATCCCAAGAGATGGCTGACAATTTATAAATAATCTAAAATACTACTGGAGAATTCTTCGGAAGTCGTAAATTATTTGTTGAAATCGAATTAAGAAAAGACAAAAAACGCTATACCGAAACCGCTTGAAACACCGTCGTAAATGACCAGCAAGTATTGAGAAAAGTTAGTCACAAAGTAATTTATAAAAAACATCACGCAACACAACACGCACATTTAGAAAAGAAACGCGTAAACAAACTTACACGCAAAAAGAAATTCATGGCTTGTTCAGCATACATACAGAGAGATGATAATTTTTCACGAGCGCTGTTTTTTCATTTGTCTGTTCATATTTTTTATTTTTTCTATTCACAGATGCACCATCTGGGGTAGTGCCAGATCTATTTTTGAATCATAAGTACGTACTTAGAAGAAGATGAGTAATTGTTAGATAAATAATTGTTTAAGCAAGTTCAACAAATATGTTATTTCTGAAATATGGTTCAGTGTTTACTGGTCGCAGAGCTTTAGGTAAAATGTAATGTGTTTTGAAGCTTCGTTTTTACTCAAAAAATAGAAATAGAAACGTATATATACATGTGTGTGTGTATACTTGAACTTGTATATGTGCGCATACATAGGCATACCTGTGTGCCTGCGCACACACACACGTACTCACATACACATTCAAATTTATATATACACGTATTGGAAATGAAAATAAGAAAAATGCAAACAAACATAAAAAACAACCTTGCTCATGCTATATCTAAAATGACAGTCAAGCTCAGTGTAATCGTAAGAAATACCCTGAAGAAAAAATAAGTAAGAGAAAAATATTTCGAAAAAAGTAAAATGAAATGTTTTTTAATTTTATGACAAAAATTTTAAGAAAACTCAAGATACAGTCGAGGAACAACAACAACAACAACAAAAAATATCGGGTTTCATATCCTTTCGGTATTCTCTGCAACATCATACGAACATGGGTACAGAGGATAAAATGGAGATACAGTGTAAGCCAGATTTCACTTATCAGTTGCAAATATCTATAAAATTTTGGCAGAAATGCGAAAACAAACATATACTCAAAATAAAAATAGTTTGTTCAACATACGGACAGAAAGCTAATTTTTCCACGATTCATATGCTAAAATTGCGCTTTATTTAATTTGTCTAATTGCATTTTTCATTTTTCCTATTCACAGAAACGCTCTTTAGAGTAGTGGTAGATCTATTTTTGAAATAATTTTGCAAGAGCAGTAAAAGTAATTAACCGGATTATTTTCAAGTAAAAATATAGCTAGAAACATATTTATATATTTACGTAGATATACATATACCTACATACGTGTGCACAGATATATCCACATCTCGGGTTTCACATCCTATCGGTACTCTCTTCAGCATTATACGGACATGGGTACATGGGATAAAATGGAATACTATTTTGGCTGGATATCACTTCTTAGTGGCAAATATTTACAAAAGGCGGTGGTGGTGTTATGTTGTGGGCAGGGATAGTGAATAATGAACTTGTAGGCCCAATAATGGTCCGTGAAGAAGTTAAATTAATTCTGCGAATTATTACGCCCTCCTCGATTAATGTCTTGTTCCTTGGCATCACGATCAGACTTTGAATCGTCGCAAAAAGTTGGTTTTCATGCTAGACAATGCACCGTCGCACTCAGCCAGATATAGGAAAGAATATCTTGCTTCTCTTGGGTTAAAAAACCAGAGTTTGATGGTGTGCCCACACAGTTCTCCAGATTTGAACCCAATTGAGAATCTGTGGTCTATCATTAAGCGTAAAGTTTATTCAGATAGCAAGCAGTTTTCTTCCAAAACAGAATTGTGGGACGCCATACAAGTCGCCGTAAGATCCATTGATGGTACTACTCTTGAAAATTTGACCCATTCGGTTAATAAACGTATTTTTAAGGTAATAAAATGTAATGACCGTTACATTAAAAAATGTGCTCATTTTTCTTGTTTTTGTTTTGCCTTGTTCACAGTTGCAATTCGATAAAAGTACCTTTTTAAGTACTATTTACTATTTTTTATACTAATATTTAACTAATTTGCTTTTTATTCATCATATTTAACTAATTTTCATACCTCGGACTAATATCGTGGATCAGAAAATAGAACGTGGATTTGATAAAAATGAGTTTCTAATGATAACAAGCAAACAATTTCTAAAATGCTAGGATCATGAAAATTGTACTTGAAGACTGTACGATATATTATAAGATATCAAGGTATATTAACAAGATATGATAGTTTTGAAAAAATCAAATTGGACTGATACCGTGGGTCGCACTGTATGTTTAGGGCACGATAACTTCAATTTAGCTTGTTAATGCTGTATGCTTATTTATGGTTATTAATAAAATATTATTTCTTCTTCCAGATTTTGTGATAATTATCGCAATTAATAACTATTTTTTGCCCTAATATACACTCCAAAAAAGAGCTTATCAGACATATTTTACTGTTTTAATTTCATAAGGGCAATAAGGCAAGCTCAGCAGTAAAAACACTCAAATATACTTATTTACATGATATTGTGAATGAAAAGACCTGCGGAAGATAGTTTTCACGTTTCAAAAAGGATGACTTCAGTCTGAAAGAGGAATTGAGATCAGGTTGCCCAAAAAATTCAACTTTGAGCAATTGCAAGCTGCCATTGATGAAAATCCAACCTGCACTACTAGGAAACTGAAAAAAACATTTAATGTAATAAGCCATATGACCATATATCGGGAAATGAAAAGACTTGGTAAAGTCTCAAAAGCAGGGAAATTGTTCCTACACGATTTGTTGGAAATCAACAGGCAACAGCATGTGACCAGTTGTGTTTCACTGCGTTCTCGTGAACTTCAGGCACCATTTTAAGCCGAATCATAATTGGCGACGAGGAGTGGATCCTTTACAACAATGTTAAGCACAGAAGACAGTGGCTAAGTCGTGGTTCAAAGCCAATTCCACAGCCAAGAAGTGGATTGCACTTTAAAAAAATTATTTTTGTGCATGGTTGGATTTGAAGGGAATTGTTTATTATGAACTAATGGGTGACAATCAAACAATAACATCTGAAGTTTACTGTCAGCAGCTAACTCGTTTAAAAACAGCTTTATAGGAAAAACGACCTTCTTTGATCAATCGAACAGGAGTGATTCTGCACCATGACAATGGTGCAAGAGCAACCAAAAATCTCATAGAAGAATTTGGCTGGGAAGTCTTGCATCATCCACCATATTCTCCCAACCTTGCTCTAACCGATTTTCATCTTTTCAGGAGCTTGCAGAAGCATTTAATGGGACAAAGGCTTACTTCAAGAGAAGTGGTCAAATGAAACTAAGCCTAGTTTCTTTTTTGAGTTCAAATTGGCTAAATTCTATGAAGAAGGAATCAGAAAGCTTTTGAGAAGATAGGAAGATGTAATTAATTAAAATGGTGACCATGTTGAAGACTAAATAAATATATTTTTGACATCATTTTCGATTTATTTCAAATTAAAAAATAGACAAAATTTCTGTTACAACCTGATATTAGAGTCCACTACATTTTCCAAACCCCCTGCATAGCGATCATAAATACTTTGATTTTATTTTAAAAACTAATATTTCATTTTCTATCATAATACTTTTTAGACTATTGTAAGCCCTGCTTATTGATTGAATCAAACCTTTCCTCAGTGATGGTACGAAGGCTATTTTCTTTCGCAAATTATTTAAAAGAAATACACTTTAAATTGTTGGAACATTCGTCTCGGTGCTTCATAACGAACCATCCTGAGCATTATGAGCATGCACCGAACTGTGTATCGGGTGATTTTGGGAGTTCCTCGCACTAGCCGTGCGTCTGCATATACATCTCTGTTTAGGTGTTCTCTATAGCTTTTGTATTTGTACTGCGTCTCTGCCATTTTTATGTCTCTACACCGTGATGATATCGGCTTGTGGAAAAGTTCCGTTTCATATCTATGAGAGAATTTATGAAAGCTATAAACTCGAGGATTAGCACGTGTAATACTTGAACCACGTCAAGATGTCGAGAAAATTTAAGCTTGGTTAAAAGTATCCCATTTTCGCGTGGTTGCCTCGGCGTGACTAGATTTGGTTAATGTTGAGGATTATTCGGGAATCGATATTTGATTTTTAGGTGTCTTAACATAGTCAATTAGATCGAAATAAGCAAGGTTTCTTCTATACACTCTCAGTCGTATATAATTATTTTACGAGTTATAGCGGTGAATTAGTTACCGCAACTCAAGTGTTTGAAGCGGGAAGTTATCTATTTGACCCGGCGAATGGCAACGCTGCAATGGCGTCTCGCTTCCGGTTTTCTAGTTATCAGAGACGAAACTAAACCTACCGCGCTAACTCGTAAAATATTCATTTGACGAAAAAAGTGTGGAAGAAAAGTAGTTTATTTCAATGTTATTACCATGATTCAAGCAACAAAAAATCGAAAATCGATGAGTAGCTGTTTATTTAAGCGCATTCGTCATCAAAGACGAAATAAACCTACTGCTATAATTCGTGAAATAATCATTTACGATAGAAAGTGCATAGAAGAAAACTTGTTTATTTCGATCTAATTTACTATGTTTAGCATTCGAAAAGTGGATAATAGATTCCCGGACAATCCTCAACATTTACCCTAGATTTCTATAGCGAGTCAGAACTGCAGGTTATTTTTAATCAATCTGCTATTACGGTTACTTCGGCTATATTAACACTTTATTCGTAGGAGTGCTTTTGCACGTACTCGAACCTTATCCCCTCTGACCAAGCTTGCCTAATTTTAATTGGTGGATTTTAGTGTATGAATCTGATAATTTTAGTGTGCTATTAATTAATTGTCTGTTGTCTGCAATCAAATTGTATCCCCAGCCAATGTGGGGATATTCCAATAAGTTTTAACACGCATTGGCTGTTCATTTGTGACGAAACTTTCTTGGGTATTGTCTTTTTACGCAACATGAGCGTGGTAAGCATCTTGCTGCCTGCTCCCCAAGTTCATCTAATTTCAAACATCAACTTTTTATCCACCAGCTTTTTTTGGTGAGGTTTCATATCTAGGCGAATGCTTAACTTTGGTTCTTTATAGTCTCAATACTGATTATGGAGAAAGTCTTTCATTTCATCCATCATCATGGTTTCTTAATTTGGTTAATTTTTACTTCAATACGTTAAAAGGTTTTTTATAATTTTGTTCCCAAGAATCCATAGAAGAAACATTTAAAGACGTTTTACACGAATGACATTTTGCTCGCTAATGCGTAATTTTCGAGACTAAACATTATAACGTTTATGTAGGAATAACATTTATAGTCAGTTGCGTAATCGCCGCATTGTTGTAACACGCGCAGATTCTTGGCGGGAGAACATCGGCCTCGGTATGGTTGAGTTATTTCAAGCTTATTTAGGTTAGTTTGGGTTAGTTGGTCAATATTGAACTAATTGTTCTCAACGATTTTAATAATATTGTTGCCACATTTGGGTAATATGGTACATTTGAAGACATTTTACACAAATGGCATTGTGCTCACAAATTCTTAGTTTTCGAGATATTCAACTTTGAAGTTAGAAGAACGTTGCATGTAAAATTCAACAAGCGGACACGTAAATAAGCTGAAAAGCGGTTTTGACCTAACGATAGGTGAGGTTAGGTTAAACCAAGTTAGGTTATTTAGTTAAGCTAACCTAAACTAACCCAAGTAAACCTGCAATAACTGTAATTAGGCATACCGAGGCCGATGTCTTACATCAAAAACTTCGCGTGGACCGCGTCCGTGAAGCGCCGGATGAGCCAAATCGAAACTGCCGTTAATGCTATTCTTACTTGAACAATATTTATGATAAATCTCGAAAACTAAGTATTTGAGAGCACAATATCATTAACGTAAACACCATTAAATGTCTCCAATTACCTAAACGTGGCAACGGAATTTTCAAAATCGTTAACAGTAAAATCATTATTGACCGGTTAGTTTAATTAATTATCCTAACTTTACCTAACCTTACCTATCGTTACTTCAAAACCGTATTATAGCACATTTACGTGTTCGTTTCGTCACTTTCACTTACGACGTTCTTATAACTTCGAAGTTGAATTATTCGAGAATTACGCATCAGCGAGCAAAATGTCATTCCTGTAAAACGTTCTTTAACACGCTCCCTGCGTTTCCGCGGTTGTCAACGGTTAGTTTGGCTATGTTGTAGGTAGCAAAACTGGGAAATCGAGTTCACTACTCGAATACGTTTTCATCCTTCCTAATTAACTAAAAAATCCAATTGTACTAAAACATTTCACCTCGTACTATAACGGTTGTTTTTTTAAAAAGGTCGCGGAACAGGTGAAATCCCATTCATTTATACCGGTACGTGAATGAGCAATTTACCTATTGGTACACATATGACCTAATACGCGGGGAACGTGTGAATGTGCTCCTTTAGTTATTCTGGGAACCAAATTTCTAAATTCCGCGAAGCGCATTAAAGTAAAAATTGACCCTTTATTTTAGTCCTGACCCCTTCCTATGGTTTATAGATCCACTCGTTGACCTTGATAAGAAAGCTATTGCTCTTACATTGCGTTAAGGGGGACAACCAGGGATTTTCGGACCCAATTGGCCATTTTTTTTCTTTGTTTAAAAAGGATCCTTAGATGGTGGGCTATGTTGCCTTAAAATTTTATGGGGCTACGAGCATCACTCCCCCATCCCCAATAGGGTTGTAAGGGGACCAAAAATCATGGATTTTTGACCCCATATAAAAAGAAAACGAAAAAGAAAATGAATAATCTGGCTCTTTCAGTTTACCAATGTTTCAAGGATTCTGAAACAGTCTGGTTTTCTTGTAGCATGAAAATTCATTGATTTGTATTCATTTGAAATATCAGATAAAATGATATAAAACGCATATGTCCCATTTTCTGAAAAACTAAAAATGTCAAAATCGAAAAAATGAATGAATCAAAATGTTTCTTTTTAGGAATTATTTATAATAGCTTATTTCAGATGAATCAGTCCACAAATAAAATATGTATCATTCTTCAGGAAATGAAGTGTTTTTTTACATAATTTATATATCAAATTTACAAATCAGTGTACATATGAAATTATGCTTGGAGGTTATCAAATAAAACATGAAAACAGCTTTCGAGTACAAAAGTTGTCCAATATATTACACTTCAACCAAAAAATTTGATTATGGCCTGTTATGATAAAACATCATTTTCAACATTCAGAAAAATAAGTCAGTTAGTTTTCATGCTAGTGAAAAATAGTTTTGAAATCCTTGGAAAATTTCTAACAAACTTGAGGATCCCGATTTCCCAATTGGTAAATTTAATTTTTTTTATCACAGTTCAAACAAAAAATTTGGTTGTTTTAGTGATAGAAAATCGCAAATTAAAAGAAAACGAAAAGGAAAATAGAAAATTCGAATCCCCTGGTTTGTTTGAAATGTTTTAAGGATTTCAAAACTGTCTTTAAATTTGTTTTAGCATAAAACTCACTGACTTGTACAATTCTTTCGAAATATCCCTAAAAATGAATTAAAAAATTATTATATCGAATTCTTTCAAAAACTAAGGTTTAAATCGAAAAAGTTCCGCGAGTAAAATGTTTTGCTTTTTAATTGCATATACTGGCTGAAATTTAGACTAATCTGGTCAAAACATGAAAATCACTGGGTTTAAGGTGTACATGGGGCAGCCAATTGCCTCAACTACGGCAACTGAGTTGACGCAACTTGTGGGTGCGCTATCAGACTAGCCAACTAGTCTGGCGTTGCCAATTGCAGAGTGAGGTTGTGGCTTGCAATGTCGGCAGCATGTGACGTTTTTCATTTCATTATTAAATGAAAAGCATTAAGAACTTGTCCAAAACTCTGTTTCTGTTTCACGCCTTTGAATGTCCTTTTATTACTCATTCTCTTTGTTCGCTACTTGTCATCAAAAAATAAACGAAGTTCGGCAGTCATACAATTAATTTATTCAATACAATTTTTAAAATTATAATTTACTTCTATGAAAATAATGTTGAATTTGTGAGATTCAATATCGAATGCATTATTAAAAACATCATAACATTTTAATAAATTTTCAACTTTTTTACACCTTATATTATAATTATTTGTTTTTATATCACACAGAACTTACTGAAAGAAACGGCAAATTGTTCAAGTTCATTCATTTAGTGTGATATAGCTAGGTTCAAGTCTAAGCAAAATAAAGGGTTTGATCATTGAAAGTCGAATAAAGTACTGTCCCTTTTCTACCCTCTACTTATGATAAAAAATTAAAATGAATACAATTTTAGTTACACCTGTCTTCATAGTCAATCGTCTTTCTTCCTTCCTATCTCGCTTATGGCAGATATTGATGTTTTACCATCTTTTTTGATGGCTTTGATGATTCCATTAAATTCATCTAAGCTGTTGTTGATCTTTCGCAGAACTTCGTCTCGAGGTACGATTTTTCTACCGAGGGTTTGAAATTTGGAAATAAAATTTGAAAAATCATTGAGCGCTTATTATGGTTCTCAGTTTTACTCAGTAATAGTCATTAAAAAACCGAAAAACTGCACATCTGTGTAAATGTAATGCTGTTTTATATTTCTTCCCACAACTTATGGTTTAAAGTTTTTAAATCTCTGGCCACTTTATTTTATCATATGCTAGCTGACAAACATTCAATCATATTGAAAAAGTGACAGCATTTGAAAGTAAAACGTACCGCGTATGTATAGTAAATGGTTATATTTCGCCTATTTTGAACTGCAATTGTCGGAGATTGACTATTTATGTGACCAAAACGTCATATGGTTTCTGCAGCCTTTGATTACATTATAAAATGTAATGAAATATAGAAGAATATGTATACCTAGATGCGCAGTTCTGTTTTTTACTGTTTCTGAAAAAAAATTGGAAACCATAATAAGCGCTCAACGATCTTCCAAATTTTATATTCAGATTTCACACCTTCAGTACAACAGAGATCGTGGCGCGAGACACGAAGCTCTGCGAAAGATCAAAGACAGCTTAGCCGAATTTGAATTAACTATCGAAGCCATAAAAAAATGAAAAATATCACTACCTGCCTCAAGCGAGACAGAAAATAGACGATTGACTCTGATAATTTTCTGTCATAAGTAGAGGGTAGAAAAAGGGCAATACTTATTTGGCTTCCAATGAATGGTCAAACCATTTATGTTTAGACTTGAAGGTACGTATATCAATACAAATGAATGAACTTGATTTAAATAATTTGCTGTTTCTTTTTAGTTCTGTGTGATATACAAACACAAATAATTATTTTAATATCCGAATATAAGCCGTAAAAAAGTAAAAATTCACTACAAGATTATGTTTTCAATTATTACGATATTGATTCTTACAAATTTTAAATTATTTTCCCCTCAGAGGGATACAACTATTGTATCTATGGGAAGTAGCGCTCCCAGGGGGACAATGTGAGAGGGCCCGAGCTAAAGGTTAGGTAGGCTTTCTTTTTGTTAACATAACATAGGTTTTTGTTTTGTTACGGACCATCTTTTTTCGGTTCACTGCTGTCCTGTTTTTTCAGCACCTACTACTTTCTTCTTCAACTTTGATCTTGTTTCATGAACTTCTTTCTCATCTTACGGTTTCTCTGCCCCTTCTGCATAGATTCCCCATTCTCCTATCGCCATACTAAATGGTGCCTTCCTCCTTCCTCTCTACGATACGCTATTTTTTTTGTAGCGGTTAGGGAGGCTTAAACTAACTTATAATCTAATCTAATCTAATTTCTAGATTATTTTCATCAAAGTTAATAATACTTTGAAAGAATTCTATTGAATCAGTTGTATGATCCTTCAACCTCGTCCATTATTGATGACAAATTGAAGGTTATAGCGAAGACAATAGATTTAAAATACATATCAATTAAAAATTAGGACGTTTCGATCATCTAGATCATCATCAGCTATTCTGAAATACAAGAAATGACAAATTAAGACCGGCAATAAAAACCATTCAGTAAGTAACATAGTATGTACACGAATGAAAATTAAAAAAGAAAATTACGTAATACCTATTTTCAATGGATAGGAAGACTGCATGTCATTAAGGTTAGGTTTCAATATGCTAATAAAGAGGGATTCAAGAATGCGTAAATTAAAACAAGAACCTGCAGAACCTAATATTGAGAAATTTTCGAGTGAGATATTTGTATTACATTTTTCAGCATGGGTTCTAATAGCGGAATGGGGAGGCCTACTTAATGGAATACCAGTCCTAAAACTTCTACCACTGTGTTCAAATACCCTCGTAGATAGCAACCGAGATGTCGAACCGACATACACAGACCCACACAGTGGGCAACAGTACTTGTATACAACAGAGGAAAGCATTGAAATGGGTAGTCTATCTTTAAAATGAAAAAATGAACCAATTTTGAAATTATTAACCAAAATAATTTGAAGGTCAACACAGGGAAAGTATTTCACAACTAATGAGAGCAATTGTTCTTTTAACTTCTCAGACTGAACACCGAAGTAAGGAATGGTGACGAACAATTTCTTCTTATCTACAGTCAACACAGTAGCAATGGTGGAATACTTTTTATTTAAAAATTGCTTGAGATACTTTTGAATAAAATATAAAGGATAACCATTTTTTACAAAAAACTGCTTTAAAAATTCAAACTCATTATGCAATAATGAATAACTTGAGCATATTTCATAAGCCCGAAATAAAAGAGTTTTCATGCTATTTATTTTAAATAAAAAAGAAGAATACGAGAAATAGCTTAAACCCAAACCAGTAAAAGTGCTTTTCCTATAAACAGAGGTACAAAAAGTGGAACCTGATCGTTGGACAAGACAGTCTAAAAAAGGTAATTTATTGTTTGCTTCAGTCTCCATGGTAAAATTAATATTTCGGTGTTTACTATTAATATAATCAAGAAACAAAAGAGAGTGGTTTCTATCTCGGAACAAAACAAAAGTATCATCAACGTATCTGCGGTAAAATATTGGTTTAAAATTATTTGGACATTCAGACAGCCATATTCGTTCATGATGAGACATAAAAATATTCGCGAAAGTTGGACCCAAAGGCAGCCCCATACCCAATCCCTCTATTTGTTTGTAGTACTTGCCATTGAAAATTAAAAATGAGAACCTAACTGCAAGATCTTTGCGAGCTTTGGGTACTATTATTTCAGACAGCAGTAGGTTCTCGGAAATATGTGAACCTATCCATAAATATGTACTCCGTATAGAAGATAAAATTAATAATTTCTTACGAAAACTTAGTAAATCTTCCGTTATCACTGAAACGATATATAATAGCTCACATGTTTCCGGTTCAGGTCCGGGAATACTCTATGGTCTTCCCAAAGTACATAAAGCAGATTTTAAATCCAAATTTCAACTAAGACCGATTTTTGCTGCCTAAAACACTCCGAGTTATAAATTAGCTAAATTTTTAGTACCTATTTTAAACCCCATAACTACCAATGAATACAGCGTTTTTAATTCATCCTCCTTTGCTAAGGAGATCGCTAGTATTCCTGATGCTGACAAATTTTACATGACGTCATTTGATGTCGAAAATTTGTTTACCAATATTCCGTTAACTGAAACAATTGATATTTGTTTGCAGTAATTATTTGAAGTGGAACAGACCGTTTGCAACCTTAGTCGTGTAGCATTTAAAACCCTGTTAGATCTTGCAGTTAGGTTCTCATTTTTAATTTTCAATGGCAAGTACTACAAACAAATAGAGGGATTGGGTATGGGGCTGCCTTTGGGTCCAACTTTCGCGAATATTTTTATGTCTCATCATGAACGAATATGGCTGTCTGAATGTCCAAATAATTTTAAACCAATATTTTACCGCAGATACGTTGATGATACTTTTGTTTTGTTCCGAGATAGAAACCACTCTCTTTTGTTTCTTGATTATATTAATAGTAAACACCGAAATATTAATTTTACCATGGAGACTGAAGCAAACAATAAATTACCTTTTTTAGACTGTCTTGTCCAACGATCAGGTTCCACTTTTTGTACCTCTGTTTATAGGAAAAGCACTTTTACTGGTTTGGGTTTAAGCTATTTCTCGTATTCTTCTTTTTTATTTAAAATAAATAGCATGAAAACTCTTTTATTTCGGGCTTATGAAATATGCTCAAGTTATTCATTATTGCATAATGAGTTTGAATTTTTAAAGCAGTTTTTTGTAAAAAATGGTTATCCTTTATATTTTATTCAAAAGTATCTCAAGCAATTTTTAAATAAAAAGTATTCCACCATTGCTACTGTGTTGACTGTAGATAAGAAGAAATTGTTCGTCACCATTCCTTACTTCGGTGTTCAGTCTGAGAAGTTAAAAGAACAATTGCTCTCATTAGTTGTGAAATACTTTCCCTGTGTTGACCTTCAAATTATTTTGGTTAATAATTTCAAAATTGGTTCATTTTTTCATTTTAAAGATAGACTACCCATTTCAATGCTTTCCTCTGTTGTATACAAGTACTGTTGCCCACTGTGTGGGTCTGTGTATGTCGGTTCGACATCTCGGTTGCTATCTACGAGGGTATTTGAACACAGTGGTAGAAGTTTTAGGACTGGTATTCCATTAAGTAGGCCTCCCCATTCCGCTATTAGAACCCATGCTGAAAAATGTAATACAAATATCTCACTCGAAAATTTCTCAATATTAGGTTCTGCAGGTTCTTGTTTTAATTTACGCATTCTTGAATCCCTCTTTATTAGCATATTGAAACCTAACCTTAATGACATGCAGTCTTCCTATCCATTGAAAATAGGTATTACGTAATTTTCTTTTTTAATTTTCATTCGTGTACATACTATGTTACTTACTGAATGGTTTTTATTGCCGGTCTTAATTTGTCATTTCTTGTATTTCAGAATAGCTGATGATGATCTAGATGATCGAAACGTCCTAATTTTTAATTGATATGTATTTTAAATCTATTGTCTTCGCTATAACCTTCATTTTAAAGCTTTGCCGTGTGGTGCAACCTAATCTAATTAATGATGACAAATTGTGAATAAAGACAAAAAATAACACAATAACATTCAAAAAGCGTAAAACAGGAGCCGAGTTTTGCGTATGTTCTCAATGCTTTTCAATTATTTATGAAATGGAGAATATCACATGTTGCAACCATTGCGCCCTACAACCTCCCTCTGCAATTGACACCTGCTTGCCTCGTCTGATAGCGCACCCATAAGTTGCGTCAATTCAGTTGCCGTAGTCGAGGCAATTGGTTGCCCCGCATAATAGGCCTTCAGTCTTCTCAGGGACTAACTCAAGCGACTGTATCTCTCTGGGAGATAAAATATTGTATCCATGGAAATTGTCGCTCTCGCTAAGAAAATGACTGGCACAGAGCCGAGTGTTGCGTAGGCCATCCTTTTGTTAAATTGAAATGTGTTTATTTGTTAAGGACCATAATATTTGGTTCAACTTTATCCTGTTTTACAGCACATTTGACTTTCTGTCTCAATGTTTATTGTGAAAGAACCTTCTTTCCAATTTTAGGGATATCGCTGTTGTGGTTAGGGAGGCTTAAACTAACTCGCCTATTCTGATCTTAACTTCGCTTGAGCATGTAGGTGAAAAACTTGTAAAAGTGTTTGAAAGAGTTAGCTTTCTAATTAAGAATTCTCCTGAACTCGAAATCACACTCGACAGCTCATGAAGACATGAATAACATTCATCCTGTGTCGTAGGGTAGCTTAAGAAGGAAACAGTTAAGCCCACTTACACCTCACTTGCGTTTGTCATTTGAACTTGCAGAGAACCCATCATTGTTGCACAGTCCTCTTCAGGAAGTATAGGATAGGCAACAGATTAGTTAAGTCTGTCTATACCATGTGTTATGGGGACTGGTACTCCTCTCGATGACTAGAATCTTTCGTGCCCACTTTTTTTTCATTTTTCTTTGCTCTCTTCTTGATCAACACCTATATTTGCTTGGCTGCAACGGTTGGTTTGATTAAGTTGGAAGAAGCAGAATTGAAAATGTTTTTACTGCTGGATTATATTTTTATCTTCTGAAAAGCAAAAAAAATTTAATTGCACTAAAACAATTCAACTTGTACGACAAAGTTTGATTTGAATAAGGGTAGTGAAAATATTGAGATTATTTATTGGTGCTGGTTCGTGAACGAAATATTTACCAAGTGGTACTCATAGCATCAATAGGCAGTTAGCTATCTAGCTAAGCTGTTTCTCCGCTCAGGGGATCTTGGGTGGAAACTTTTCTTATGGATAGATTGTCTGTTTTCCACAGTGAGATGGCTATTGTCCTGAGGGCGCTTTTATCCTGGGGCTGAGAAATCTTGAACTAATACAATGAATAAGATGGCGCCAACAGCTTTTTGTTTGATTGAAATAATTATGATCGACTATGGAACATTCGCGAGTTCAGAGCGGGGAAAAAGAAATCTCCACTGGAGAGAGAAAAAAAATAACAATTGCAGACCGTTATCTTAGGCCCGGGTAGAAAAATTGCAAACCTAGCATCTCTGTAGCGACGGTGGGAATTTACCTCCAAACGAGCTATGCTTCTCACTTCACTAGGTAACTCTTCACTGGTTTGAACAGTCTTAAAATGATTTTTCATCCGAAAACGGAAATTTCTGAAATTTTCTTAAGCACGTGTTCGCCGATTCTCAACTTTTTCCCAACATATTTTAAGTAAACTGAAATGTCATATTCCTTAATATCTAACCACTGGAGACGTTTTCTGACGGAAGCTTTCTGTTTTTCAGGAAACTAGCATTTTAAAGCAATAGTACTGCCTTCTCCATTTATTCCTAGAGCTCAGCCAAAATGGGACGCTTCTGCGCTTCGGGCAAAACCAAAGGTTCTAAAGCACTGCGTCGTTTAGTGCGAGGTGCTCAAAGAGTTCAGCAGAACGATCCATTGCAGAATGAGCAAACTGAAGCCCTGCAGGAAACGTCTGCTACGCAAACCAGCGTTGTCGAATGTGCCTGGAGGCTATATGCGAGGTCGTACAACTCGCCTGCAACGTTAGGACCTCGATGCGAAACGTGTTTGCATCATAGCGAAGGTCATTCCGATTTCATGGAAAATGAAGCCGCACTGGAACGGTATAAAGAACTTAATTCGAACTTATATAACTCGTACTCGAGTTCGGCAGACCTAATTTACACCGCGATGTGGCCTATGATGACGGCAACAGAGTTGAAAAAATTCATCCTGGCAGCCTGGAATGAATTGCAGTTTTACCAAAAACACTTGGAAGCCGCGTTGGACTTCGTGCGGGAGATAATTGGCGCGGAGTGTTTCAATGATACGAGAGTGAAAAAAAGCAACAGTAGGACTTGTTTGAAAAACTTCATAGCTTCATTTCTCGAAAGAATTGGGGAGCTGAAGAATGAACTTAGGCACTACGCGAGAGGAGAAAAAAACAGTGGCATTAAGAGCAAAGCTCTCCTCGCCGTGACGAGTTCACATGACGAGCATGTGAGAAACTGCTGCCTGGAATTTGTGGCAGTTATAGAGCCTCGGTGCCACCGGGCTGTGGTCGAGCTCCTTCGCGCCCACGTCACCGCAATGTCGGCGTTCGTGCAGAAGTTGTGGCTTGTCTTCGCTTTCAATAACAAAATGCACGAGTCTGAAGCTCAAACGTCGGCTTCGTCTACGAGAAGAAAACTTTTCCAGAATCGCAAGAAAGCTTCTAAAGACCAAGAGAAACTAGAGAATATAGATTTTTACTTCTACGTAATGCAGTTACGATCATTCACAAAATTAACGTTGAAACTGAAAGGTTTGCCCCCGGTCGGCGAAAAAGAGTCGGCCCCGGTCGGCGAAGAAGAGTCGGCCCCGGTCGGCGAAGAAGAGTCGGCCCCGGTCGGCGAAGAAGAGTCGGCCCCGGTCGGCGAAGAAGAGTCGGCCCCGGTCGGCGAAGAAGAGTCGGCCCCGGTCGGCGAAGAAGAGTCGGCCCCGGTCGGCGAAGAAGAGTCGGCCCCGGTCGGCGAAGAAGAGTCGGCCCCGGTCGGCGAAGAAGAGTCGGCCCCGGTCGGCGAAGAAGAGTCGGCCCCGGTCGGCGAAGAAGAGTCGGCCCCGGTCGGCGAAGAAGAGTCGGCCCCGGTCGGCGAAGAAGAGTCGGCCCCGGTCGGCGAAGAAGAGTCGGCCCCGGTCGGCGAAGAAGAGTCGGCCCCGGTCGGCGAAGAAGAGTCGGCCCCGGTCGGCGAAGAAGAGTCGGCCCCGGTCGGCGAAGAAGAGTCGGCCCCGGTCGGCGAAGAAGAGTCGGCCCCGGTCGGCGAAGAAGAGTCGGCCCCGGTCGGCGAAGAAGAGTCGGCCCCGGTCGGCGAAGAAGAGTCGGCCCCGGTCGGCGAAGAAGAGTCGGCCCCGGTCGGCGAAGAAGAGTCGGCCCCGGTCGGCGAAGAAGAGTCGGCCCCGGTCGGCGAAGAAGAGTCGGCCCCGGTCGGCGAAGAAGAGTCGGCCCCGGTCGGCGAAGAAGAGTCGGCCCCGGTCGGCGAAGAAGAGTCGGCCCCGGTCGGCGAAGAAGAGTCGGCCCCGGTCGGCGAAGAAGAGTCGGCCCCGGTCGGCGAAGAAGAGTCGGCCCCGGTCGGCGAAGAAGAGTCGGCCCCGGTCGGCGAAGAAGAGTCGGCCCCGGTCGGCGAAGAAGAGTCGGCCCCGGTCGGCGAAGAAGAGTCGGCCCCGGTCGGCGAAGAAGAGTCGGCCCCGGTCGGCGAAGAAGAGTCGGCCCCGGTCGGCGAAGAAGAGTCGGCCCCGGTCGGCGAAGAAGAGTCGGCCCCGGTCGGCGAAGAAGAGTCGGCCCCGGTCGGCAGTCCGCTGCACTGTCACTTACAAAAACGTCCGTCGCGTTCCATGATGCTTGCTCTTGAATTAACAAAGTTGGAAAGAGAAAGAAATAGCCTCATTACTCGCATGATTGCGTGTGTCTCCATAGTCGGCGGACGCGAGAATTCCGCAGATGAATTCGTCTCGAAATTCGTACAGTGGCTCAATTCGTGCGAAGATCTAGTAAAAGATTTGACGGGACTAACTCTTTCATTGGAATTGTGTCGCTGCATTACTTCAATTCGCTTTGGATTGCCAGAAAAAGAGAACTTGAACATCATGGAAATTCTTAATGTTCTGAAAGAACATTTGGAAAAATTCCGTGGGTTACTCGGAAATGAACGCAATAGTGAACGTGCTACTGAGCCTCTTTCCGTTGTAAGGAAATCCTTGTTCGGAGAAACGAAGGAATTCCTAATTTTACTTTGGAAGCTTGACATGGATTTTCGCTGTCTATCTTCCGTGGCATGCTTTAAACTTCATATGGACCTTATACACTCGGTTATATTATTGAGCGGGGGATTCGGACAAGCATTGTCGTTTCTCTTCGCTATCAAAGCGCTTTCTTTATCGAGCAGTGGTGCCAGTGGCTCCGAAATTAAGCATGGGAAGAAGAGCCACCATCGTTGACTCCATAGGCTACCAATTATCGGTGAAACATTGGATTGTTCCCTGTAGAACGCTTTTTGCGTGTTATCGCCTGCACAGTCACGCGTGCTCTCAGCACTGCTTAGGTCTGCGATGTATGGTTTGTATATTCATGAACACACACGCGTCGAGGCAAGGGGAACGGTGAAATTTGTTTCTTTGCGTGTCTTCTCGAGGCAAATTTTAAATTATGCTTTGAAAATCGAATGCTGAAAATTTTAGATATTTTATTCTTACAACCTTTAGCTGGAAGGGCTGTGATTTTAACTTGGTTTAGGGCAGTAAAATTAAGAGACGTAATGGAACTGCCTTGTATACTTCAACATTGTGCCACGATGTCCAGTCGTGCTTGATGGCATCTTTTCTTGCAATAATTATTGTTTAAAAATTCGGACCTGGAATTGTGATAATTAGCTCGTTTGAATGTCAGTATGAAAATGGATGAATGCACTTGTAACTTGCTCACTTTTTGCTACAGTATACTGGTGGTTATAGGACTTAATTTTGTACTGAAGGCCTAACAAAATCTTCCTCAATCTAAAAATATCCAATTTGCATACCTGTTAACGAGCTACGTGAGTGAAATGCAAGCTCATTTCAACGCAGTTTTTAGTTAGGCTTTACCTAATATTAAGAGCTTTACTTAATAAGTGAACTTGGTGCTGACGAATAATACTCTTTTACTGTCCATTAAGTGCGTGAATTATATCGTGTAACTTTGGTGGCTGCCGCGTTTTTTTACTTCCACTGTTTTGAAATACCAAATTGTCATGCTCTTATTAAAAGTTAAGTTTTGACACTGGTTTATTCTCTTTGAAATACCGCTGTTCCTTCGGGAGCCTCGCCATGTGCGTGAGAGCCAAAGGCAAGCCGTTCACTGCGTGTTCTGGAACAAGATATTTTATAGAAGTTACAGAAATCGCACCGGATTCCTTCGCAGCAACAAAATGATCACACAGGCTGGGCATCATAAATGGACAACACTCGTGTGCCTTGTATTGTGACCCGTGGGTCCTGTACCGAGTCAGCTCAAAAGGAACATGAGGGAGTTATCGAAATGGCGGGTGCAATGACAGTGAATAGCGCGCTACTGTCGGAGCGTGCGCTGCTGCATAGTGTGCAGGTCCATCTTGCTGCAGATAGTGGCGTTGTAGCTCAGCTTCAGAAGTCCCACGGCAAGCACGAGTTACCTCTTTTTCTCTTAACCCTTTAACGCCCCAGAGGACACCAGTGTCCTCTTTCAAAATTCCCCTTCAATATATTTTATTTCTTATTCAATTAGTTCCCTAATGTGTTCTTTGAAGTTCTCTGCCGAGTGGCAGTTCTTATCCCATCCTGATATCGGTGACTGCCAGATGCCAGCGCCAGTTTAGTGACGGTGGTTGTGTTAACGGTAATATGAGTACAAAAATTCGGACGTTAAAGGGTTAAGTGTCTTCTTCAAGGGTGCGACTTATAAAAGCGCTTAAAACATCATTTAACCTTCGGTGGTGAGAGGTTGTATATAATATGATAAACGAAAACGTACACTGGCTATTGTTTCCAGGTTCAGAGCCATTTTCATCTGTCACGGAGTTTAGCCTAGAAAATGTTTCAGAAACGCTAAAACTTGCTGTAAAAAGGATTTTTGTTGAGGAAAGCCCACAGAGGGCAAAATGTCGTTTTTTATGCATTTTCTTGCGTTCAGGAAAAAATCGTTGCGTCCAAAACTCTTTATTGAAACTTCAATTTCATGAAAATAATGAACGAATTCTATTTCCCATTATGAGAAAAATGTTTTATTGATCATGAGGAACTAGTGAAGCCTTAATTAATGTGTGCGAGGTGTGCATAGTCTTCAAGATGAGCCGAGAAACATTTCTATTCAGTGCTTCACGCAGGGACGGAGCGTCCTTTACATACATTGGCTCAAGTTTTTGCCTGGAGACTTTGCTGCTGGCGACGCCAATTTAGGAGATTCACTTCAAAGGTGTTCCTAAAAGGTCTTCCTGCTGGGAATGTTCTAAGCTCGTTCGTCTCGGCGATGTCATCAAGCGAAAGTATGTTCTTGTTGAAAGGTCTAGACTTTCTTTTCCTCTCACTTATGCGTAATTTAATTCAAGATCGGTTGTACGGCAGGATATCTGCCATCACACACACACATACATATATATATATAGGTCAAAGTGCACGTTCCAGCTTGTCTGCAGCCTAACCATGGCAAGAGTTAAATGCAAGGAAGGTGGACGACCCCTTTCAACATCTTCAATGAAGTTGCTTCAAGTCTACTCGAGTCTAATGTATATTTTTAAATCTTTACCGCTTAATAGATTTTTTGCGGTAAGTTAATTATTGTGGAGAGGTTCGTAAAACACCGCGCAATAAGTTTAATATATTGGGAATCGCTGTGATGGGTAATAGATGGACACTTCACCTATTTGCAAAGCTGGTTACACCGATTCATGTAAACTCCAAAGTAATTGTTGGTCCCAGCTGCTGCTAGCGTTATTGCTGTAAAATAACGAATTATTAGGACTAACTATTACAACGATGAAAAAATTCTGTAACACGAAGTTAAGGCGATGGAAAATCTGCAGGAAATTTTCGCTGCTCGCCACCTTTTAATCCTGTTCGTAGAAACCGCACTATTTAGAGTTTATGAAACCTGACAGAAATTGGAGAAAGTGAAAACGACTCTTCATGAGGGTAAATTTTTTGTTTCTGAGAAGTAGCCCCACTGGAGGATTACGCGAAGTCCTGTGCTGAAGGCTAAGTAGGCCTTTTGTTGAACTGGAATAATTATTTTGTTGTGGGCTGCATTTTTCGGTGCACAACTGACAACCGACATACATATCTGCATCTTTCATCTTATTTCATAACCATGCTTCATAACTTGGTTCCTATGCGCATGGATCTTGCGCGGAAACACCTTGCGTATGGTTTTTCGTTCTCCTAACGCTATACTCAATAGTGCTTTCCGCCGTTCAATTCTAGACAACCTATGCTTAAACTTCTAACCAAATCTGAAAAAGAGCAATGAGCGGAATACGTAGTGTAACAGTTCATGGTTACGTGACATACCATCCCACTTGTGGACCGCGTCCGGCACATAGCCTAGCCATGTCCCTATGGTGGCGGTGGCGTACGGTCGCTCGCGGAGTGCTGTCCGTAATGAGCGAAAACAAGCATGAAAGGATCGTTGCGATGGTTGTGCCGAAGAGGCAGGCAGTTCAGTTACCAAACAGATAGTACCTCGCACCTCGTTTTTGTCAGTCTCGTCTCACATTACCTGTGACCTGTGAGTAGGCAGCTTCTATGAACCGTTTTTGCAGTGCTTCTTTTATTATAACTGCCCTGTTTCGTGCTCGAGGTCACATCAAAGAATAGGTGTATGTATGTCCTATGTAATTCAATGAAAATGTCCAATTTCAATTCAGTGGCAAAAATAGCTTAACTGAAGACATGTTGGGTGGCTTCTTTTTGTCTAAGAATTAGTGTAGAAATCTTGCAACCGAGGTGACCGTTGCGCTGTTCGGTGTTTTGAAGTTAGCCACATGAGATCCTGAACAGCTGTCACGGAATACGATGATATTTCTTGCTTTTTTGCACGAGGCCCAATGCAGCTGTCAGTGCACACTGGCGAAGCAGCTTTCGTATTCACGGGTGCCCAGAACGGCTCTCGGTTTACCCCGTGAGGTCCAAAGCAACCTCCAGAAAATGTGCCGTTACCCTCTTAGATGCAGCATCAAGATTCGTTTACTGTGGAAGGATTTCTTCTCACAATGTTGTTTTTTGTAACTTGTCAGCTGTTCACTCGAACTTCGAATCTGCTAAAATTTTCGGCGCGATCTTAATCGTGTTTTTGGTACTGAGCCAATCCGAAGTATTATAGAAAATGGAACTATTGGATTGATTTTTTAATTATGGTAGAAGCATTACAAGTAGATCAACATACAGGAATATATGCATCAGGAGGCAAAAAAGAAGATAGAAGATTACATCACTCGTTCTATTCAGGTTTATTGCTGAACTTTTTTAAAATTGAAAAAAATTTTGTCTTGTTTTTTCCGATCCGTTCGAAAAATAATCTCGGATGTTATGGTAGAAGAGGTAAGACTTGCAATAGGTGAGCTTTTAATATCCTAAGCAACACAGAGAATCACGTCAATAAATGGGACGCAAACGAGAACATCTTGGGAGAAATAATAACGCCCTCAAAAAGTAACGAAATATCTTATGAGTTTATTCGGTGGCGCGTGTCGAAGCGTTCCACTCTGGGCGAGAAGGTTTCCTATCCGATCCCTCAATTAGGCGGCGCTTTGGTAGAGTAAGAAAGCTTGTTTAGTATCATAGAAAACGAAAAGGACGGGAGAGAAGGAGTAGGGGCAACTCTCCTAATCAACCGCTATCATTTCCTTCTTTCCCAGTCAGGAAAGAGAAAAAAAAATATTAAGGAAAGAGTCAGGAATGGTGAACGAATACCAGAAATTAGAGCGATTGATAAATATGGTCAAAAAAAAAAGATCAGGTATCGTTTTCGTGCGTAATTTCCACATTTTCACAAGTCACTCGTGCGTTATGAACATGACCAAGACTCGGGGCTCGTCAGCATCTGGGTACGAGTCGCATCCGTGCAGGACACGACGCTTTTTTGCCTCACCAGATGATGTCTGGCGCTTCATTGCAGTCAGACTCGTACTATTGAAATATTCAAGGAGGTAGATTCATTACGTTTCAATAAATCACACTGGGTAGTACACGCAATATTCGAAGGATCAGCTCACTAAACAGTAAACTTTTTGTTTTTCAAGTATCACTGTTTCTTTTTCGTTCATCATATTCTCACCAGCAGCATCGGTCATTCCGGGCTCACTATCATCGTTGAGGGGATGTCCTATAGAGCTTTTCGGTATTATCGTTTAAACGTTTCCCTTTTTGTTTCTCAGTAGTATTTTGAGTTTTACTATTTTATTTTTTAACTTATAGTTTACGATAAGAAAACATTTCTACCTACTGTTTCACTTTCAGTTGATTCGACCAATGTCATAAAAAGATTTTTGCATGTATATTTGTGGTAGGGTAATTCATCAAATATCGAACAGAAATCACGTGTGTCTAGAAACAACCTTCATAAATCGGTAACTTTTGCTCTGAATAACTCTTGCGGGCCTCAAGGTTATTCTTGAACAGTTGCTTTCTTGTTCTGTGATGTCGCTTGAAAGACAACGTAGATTATTGAAATGTATTTATTGTTCTAAAAATCGAATTCTTTAGTAACATAATTTCATCAATATCGAACAGGAATCGAACAAGAATTTTGATTCGAACAGGATGGTTTGTCAAATAGTTCTCTTCGTATGGAACTTTTGTTAGACTATTAGCACGCCACGTATGGTTTGTCTATTAGTACGCCTCGTATATTTTGTCCATTAATATGCCTCGTATGGTCTATCTATTTGTACACCTCATGTGGCCACTTGGAAAATAAACGTTTTTCTTTCATTCTTTTTTTCTTTGGTGCACTGGATTTTCTTGGAAGTGCTCGCGGTGGCACATCGGTTAAGGGATCGGACTTGTATGTTGGAGTCGCGGGTTCGTATCCCGGCGCTGGCGCTGCGATTTTCCCCGTTGGGTATAAGGGAAAGCTCAAGCACAATACCCCACTCGACCCAGGTGTCGGAAATGGGTACCGGCTTTACGGGGGAACCGTCATGGTGTCCTATATATAGTGTTAGTTATAAGACATTTGAAAAACCAATGCTTAAGATCATTTGTATCAGGCTTGATTGGAAATAAAGCATCCCAAAGATGCCGATGTTTGTTTTGTTTGTTTGTTTGAAATAACTGTCTCATTACTTATTTTCAAGATGCATTTGAATGGAGAGTTATCAAAATTTGAATATGATGTCGATGTTTCATTTGCAGTGTTTGTTGAACCATCATTGTGATCATCAACCTGTGTGACCTTTTTTGGAGTAGAGTGTAAAGCACTCGTCAATGAATTATTATTGATGCTTGCATCAATTTTCTTGGCAAGGGATTGATCATCAGTAAATGTAGCCAGACGAATCATTGATGATCTTGAGGGCTTTGGAACACCAGCAGATGATTGATAGCCCCTCACCAGAATTCCCATCTTCAACTATTCAATGTTATTATCAAGCGTTAATACAATATTTTAATGAAATAAAACAGGCGTTCAATAGATCGATTCAGTTATTTAAAAGAATTAAGAATCGAAAAGCTTTGTTCGAGGCATAAATTCATGATTTTTAAGGAATTTTGATTCGAACACCTTTGTTCAGTATTTAATACTGACATGAAAAAGGAACTGAATGTTGAACATGGAATAATTATCAAGTTTTTGGCGGAAAAGAAAAAAATACAGTAACAGAACATCATATGACAACACTACTCTCTAGTTATGACGGGAAGTTGACGGTGACCCAACAACAATTAAACCGTCGCAATTTTCCCGAGGTGCGTAAGATTTTTCGAGTGAAAAAATTCGACCAATTTGTAAGGGTCGTACAGAAAATGCGTTCGCAACAGCTGGTAGCAGTTTGCAGCTCACAGAAATGAGTTTTTATCACTAAAATAGTAGTTTTAGATGTAAGATCACTGGCACTGAGCAAGTTTGGATGCTTACTAAATTTATTACGCGCATATTTCCAAAGTTGTTCGATAATCAGTTCAGTTCGATATTTGATGAATTACCCTATTTCTGCCAATTAGATTTAAGCACTGTTAGATCAGAAATGTAAAATTTGCTACAGTTTCTAGCTGAAAATATTTGGAATAAATGATTTTTTATTTTTGTGTAATAATTCAGGGGTATCCAGATCTTTCCCTCATTCCGTTTCGTAAATTTTCAATTATACACCTGCAGCATAACTTTCGAACTCAGATGAAGTTTGAGTACTCAGCGTTTGTAAATACATTGGGTGTTGATGGTATCTGGCTATAAGCTATCTTCATTTTTTATACGGATAACTGTTTCATTGAAGTTATTCTGGCTCACAGGTAGTTTAATGTTTCAATGGTACCATAATTTTTTCCTCCTTCTACACCGTATAGTTGATGCCTCAGTTCCGTTCGTTTGGTTTTTAGCAAACGAATGGGTTGTACAAGCATGGCCGGGGTGCTGGATCAAGTCGGCCCATTAGAGTGTAAAGTAGTAAAGATTTGTGCTGTGCAAGGCCTGATGTTCAAGTTGAGAGATAGCCGCAGGGCCTTCCGGTTTAATGACTTTGTTCATTGAGTTGAAGAAAATGTAAAATGTATAGCAGCGTTGCACCTAAAGTCGGATGTAATAGCCGGTTGTTCAGTTTTGAATTTTTGTGTGCATTGGTAAAGTTTTGGGTCAATGTGAATTTTAATGCAATCACTGAAAATAATAATTATATTCCAAAGAATCACTAAAGGAACCCATTTAAGAACGTTTTACATGAATGAAATTCTGCTCGCTGATGCGTTATTTTAGAATTACTGAACTTTGAAGTTGGCTTTCGCGCGCCATAGGAAACGAGCGCGCGAAACGAAATTTAATTAGTAACGGAAGCTAACCCCCTATTACAAACGTAAAGAGGTTGGGTCGTGAGGGCGAGGCACAGTTCTTCTAGTGAAAAATATCAATAAAGCTTCTAACCCGCCCATTAGGGTGACGACCGCAATCTTGTTTACATCGGCTCCAAGATGGCGGCGCCCATGGTGGTCGCCATCTTGGAACCGATGTAAACAAGATTGCGGTCGTCACCCTAATGGGTGGGTTAGAAGCTTTATTGATAATTTTCACTAGAAAAACTGTGCCTCCCCCTCACGACCCAACCTCTTTACGTTTGTAATAGCTTCCGTTATTAATTAAATTCCGTTTCACGCGTTCGCTTCCTTTGGCGCAAAGGCCAACTTCAAAGTTCAATTATTCGAAAATAACGCATCAGCGAGCAGAATGTCATTCATGTAAAACGTTCTTAAATGGGTTCCTTTAGTGATTCCTGGGATCGCAGTTATTATTTTCTGTGATTGCATTAAACTTCACATTGACCAAGTTGTGGTATAATGCCAATGAAAGTTTCGAGATAACTTCGATTTCTAATTTAGTTATATTCTGAATAATTGATTTGTTGTGTCTTCAGGTTTCAGGTGTTTTCATTCATTATAAATCTACACTTACTTTAGATTCAGCATCGTTTTTATGAATGGGATGTATGGCGCATTCGCAATTGAGGCAGTTCGGCTTAAGTATTTCCTCTATTATTAGTTTTTAATTATTCAAGGTTTTTGTTGTCTCTTGAAACTTTTCAATAATTGAGATATTTGAATATCTGTCATGTGTATCAATAATTCAGGGATGAATTTGGCGCCGCACATTTCGTTTTAGTAACTTAAGGATTTTAACATCGCCGATTCAGTTTTAACCATTCATTGGAAATGTGTTATTTGGTTGGTATCATTTGAAAAAAAATTGCGTATGTCACGAAACAATGCTGGTTAAGCACGTAACGTATGAGGGTTTACAACCTCCACTGATAATATATAATGTACACCTTTGTGCTCGCACGTTATCCATATATATATATGCATGGAGAATAATGAGCCTCAAGATTAAACACATTTATTTTTGAGTGAACACATGAAGCTGACACAGGGAAATTGGCACAAGTAAACATATATTTATCGCAACTATTTTTTTGAGTGAACACATGGCGCTGACACAGGGAAATTGGCACAAGTAAACATATTTTTATCGCAACACTCATTTTCGCACCAGAGCCCTCAGGCAAGATGTTAATGATCTGCGACATGATAGTTTTATCCGGCATAATGATATGCTACATAGACAAACGGCGAAGATTCAAACACATTCTAATTAAAATGAACACGTTGATTGAATATGACACATGAAATGAGAGATTCAGGCTAGAAACTTATTGAACGCCAGCGAACGATCACATGATTTAACGCAAATCAGCCTCTCTTGGCAATTGCCAACCCGGAGATTCACGCACAAACAACATGAAATTAGAAACATATACCTGAACATCCTGGCCAGCACAATTCATATTAAACACTGCGCGCCAACCAAAGATTTGCACTGTTCGGCGTGCCTCATCTTCCCTTCATTCTTCGAAAATTACAACTGGAGTAAATACCCTGTCGTTGGCCTGTCGAGGCTCGAACGCAGCCTCCAGGCTTCGTCATTGGCGTTGAATGCCAGGCTGGCTGCCCGCCTCAAGGTTGCGAACGCTCAGCCGGTTGTGTCGCTACAGGCCCTCGGATGTCAGGCGTTCACAGCCCACGTCTCCGCTATCTCAGCAGCCGCGTGGGCCAGCTGACCCAAACCCGCCTGTGCAAATAATAAGCGGGGTTTGAGTCTTCTATTCCCCGAGACATGAATGTTATATCCCCCTTTAAGAATTTACTCGAAGCTTCCACTGACAACGCGGCTATTCCTGACATGATGAATTAATTTTCTCCCCTTTTTACAAGAACAAATCACAAGCGCCCTTTTGAGAACAAGGTCGAATGAGTCAATGAAAATGCTATGAACTAGTAGGCATTCTAATCCCCGCTTGAGAAAAATCTACAAGTTCAAGCCTTGTGAGAAGTCATATCACGTGAACAATTCTAGAATGATTTGAAATCAAACCCACAGAATTAATTTGTACCCGAATTATGACTGTAACAAAATATGGTATTTGAAAAATACAAAGACGCTCCTAGCACAGAACACAGAATATCATCTCACCTCCCCTCTGGCCGTCAGGAAACCTACATCCTTGCCACTACACCGGTCAAATAGGCCGGTCCCCGCGCTTGCTCTGCTTAAATACCCCCGCCGCACAAAGGACGCTCATTGTAGATGGTGCGGGCTACCCGCTCAAATTGTTAGTGACGTGGCATCTCGCGATTGGGTGCTTCTAACGCGTCACCTCTGACGTGTCCCCTTGCGTTACAAACTTGGTATTGCCACGCGCATTTCCCTCTAACATATTCTGCTCAGGTTCATATTTTCCACAGTTCCCTTTCCCGTTGGTAATTAATTTTAATACATAGTTTTTCTCTACTACACAATCAAGTTGTCCTTGTGTAATACTATGTGTAATTTTCCGAGCTAGCTTCTTACATAGCCGCTGCCCCCTACGTACTCCTCCCATCTGCTGATGTGGTGCACCCCTCATCCCCTCACGATTCGCGCCCCGATGCAGAGCCGGTTACCTTGCTGCGTAGCGTCGGTTTCCATATATCCATGCCTACTATAAATTGTATCCTAACATCCCCGCGCCCTTCGCAAAATTTGAGCCAACGGTTCAAATTTTCTTATGACAATATCAAATTTATATAAGGTTGTTGACTTCCATCCGTACTTTGCATATCCGCAGAAATGAACATAACTATTATGTTGTTGACGCACGCTGACATTGCTAAACATAGACGTATGACGTTAATCAAACACACATCGCGTCCAAAAATCACATCGAAAAGAAACATCCTAGGGCTCGGAGGAAAACACAGCTAACATAACACACATATCGAGTAAATAGACACAAGAATATTGAAACACACACATATATGACATTTAATATTGCAACACATACATCCAATTTATTTTATTTTCCGGCTTGCCTACGGCATATATACCAACGACATTAGAGATTGTTTAATAGGCGTGTTCATTACAAGGCAAACATTATCGCGCTTATAAGCCGCCTAACCACTTCTCTCTAAATTTTGGGCAATGTTTCAACGTTGAATATCTTCTTATTTATCCTCAGCTCGTTCTCCTTCCAAGCAGTGGTGCATCATTATTGTTATCATCCTCAAATCATCATCAGCATTATTATTACATTTCCTCGGCAAACGTTATCATCAAAGGGGGGCCCCCTGGTTCATCAGGATTTGTAACCTACTAATCTTTAATTGTAGATTCATCCAATCCACTCTATCCTTGCGTCACGCTATCTGCGCGGAAAAGTTCGTTGAAAACCATCCTTGCGTCGCGGCTTACGCGGAAAATTAGACCTCGCGTCTTCGCGGAAAATTCTGTAGATTTATTACATCGTCGGAGCTCGTTAGCTGGGCTCGTCAGCCCTTCCTTCGTTGCCCAGGGTAACAATCATATTTCAGAGATCAACTCCCACCTACGATTTACCATCTAACATTGTCACTTAGGTGATCGATAGACATCGTACAGTTTGGTTCCTCTTAACTAATTATTCACTTCTCGTGAATCTTTACAAGCCTACCCTGACTGGGCAGAAGTGAGATCACAAGAGTTTCAAATAAATTAATAAGTGCAGGTATCCATAATGAGCTATAGACAAAGTCAACAATTATCGACGGTGTCACTGATCAGTTACTTTCACCTGACTTCCTACAACTGCATACAAAAAATAACATATGCACAGATGAGAAATTTACCAGGTCGGCCGATATCCCATGTGCTCATATTAAAAAAATATAGAGTGTTAACATTTCATCAGACTTACGCCACACTGCCGTGCACTGCAGTTTAGGCGATCTGATTACTCGTCCGCACCCACAAAATCATGAGAAAATTACAATCACATCCTAATTACCTGATTTGCCAGCCCTTGAGACAGTTTAGCCTTTATTCATATCATGTCATTCCACTCGAAGAGACGTCGTTGAATTGCATGACAGTATCAATGTATTTACATAACTCGGGAGCCTGCAGTATGTTTTCCATTCAATGACGGAGAGAGTGTTGTATCACCTTAACATAACTATTATACTAAGAAAATTAAATTAGCATATCCGTCGATGTTGGAGTACGAACAGTTTGAGTGCCTGGAACATCCCTATGCGAAGGAAACACCAAAACCTCGACACATGAACGCAGCGACAACTCACACTAAATTGTATCCAAAAGTTAGTACGTCAATCAGGTAGTCTAAATCCGGTAAACATCGCAGTCACTCAACCTCAGAAAATAGGATATGCTTTTATTTTTCTCAGTTGTGCCACTGCAAATGTAGGTCAAAATCGCAGTTCCTATTCTCGTTCCCTCACACACCGTTCACCAGGTGGAAAGTAGCAAAGTTCCTGGCAACGCGCATGGGAGATTCAGAATTTAGGAACAGTTCTTATTCTATAACACTTAAAATAAAATGTAACGTTCCCAGTACACCAAGATTCACGGGATCCCGCTTCAGTAAGAAAACGCAAAAAAACACACCGAGCGAATATACCTTCATGTAATCTCGCCACCCAGGAATAAGTCACATTTCTTTTGTGCAACTAAACATACTACAGTTTCGTGTCATGTGTTATCTATTTACAACGTCTGCAGTGAACCCGGATATTAATCATCCTACTTATTCCTTGCCAAGTCTGCCTAGAGTCTGACCTTCCAGACAATCCTGACATAGAAAACGATTTATTATTCGCTCTTGTACTTTCATTAGCTGATAAAGGAATGGCATATGAAATTTTCCGCAAACATACAACTCGCAAAGACAGAGCACAGAAAACGAGCTATATTTTCCCGAAGAAATTCCTGTCATTTGCAGTACTACGCATCTTTTAATTTTCAGTCGTCATATTTCCAGACACATTTCTATCTATATCCTGTTGTCATGTCCTCCTTTTTACTCTCAAGTGGTACCACACTCGATCCATGAAAGATGAGCCTCGACGAACAAGAATTTTTATGGTCCTGGGATCAGGACAGTGATAAAACTTACACACGTTTCCTCTCCGCTTCGCATCCTCCATCTCTAGCACACACATTAGCACAAAATTCCCGTTTATTCATTACAGTACTCAACTATCATTCATTACTAAAAATTTTCCAACAAAATCAAGGCTTCAATTCAATATATTGTATATTTTCATCGTAGAAAATAGCATATTCCAATGAGCCAAATTTTTCAATACAATTATGTGGACACATCCTCGATATAACATCGCAATTCGCTTGGAATTACGTACGTTACCGATATTGTTACCATCATTAAAAAAAAATATATATGGGAAGATTCAAATAAAGTTTCCACTGAACATGAATTCACACATAGATCATGGTGGACGAATGCATTTAATCATCAATTTGACCTCGCAACTTGTGATTTCTATTACGGCCGGGTGAATAAACGCACCTAGGGGCGTAGATTCAGGCTCCAATAAAATCCTGCTTCACATCCAAAAATTATATGAAAGCTTCATTAAACAACCCACTTTAAGACGTAGAAAAATACAGACCTGAATTCAATGTACGGTTCAGTAGATAAATGAACATTCCTTCCTCGCCTATCTTCACTTACTTAGTCAAAAGAAATTGGGATTGACAACTCCACGTGTCCAGTCTAAAACTAAGTACACTTAAAATAATATTCCTTCCCAACTAGAAGAAGCTGAGATTGAATTACCTTTAAATTAACACGCCTAACACGGTCGACATTTTCAAAATTATATTTTTCTTGAATTTGAAGAAACTGGAGCATAACACAGCAAGGATTTTGTGCCAAAAAATTTGAGAAAGCCCCATACTGAAACACCATTAATTAGAACTTAGGTCCGTCGCTGCATCAACTATTCATCTCACACATCAACAATGTGGCACCATATAATTGATGCTATCACTTATTAACACAAATTCAAATGTTCAATTTTCAATTCTGGAGTTTAGCATCATACTCTTTTTTTTTACGGAGAAATCATGACAAAGGACGGGGTTTACTTCAATTGACACATGTGTAGGCGGCATCCATATCTTTCTAAGTAAGTAACTAAACTATGTCAAGAATTAGCTGCGTAGCATCTCAGAGATTCCACACG
Source organism: Morinoia aosen (assembly GCA_030386875.1). Taxonomy (NCBI): domain Eukaryota; kingdom Metazoa; phylum Arthropoda; class Malacostraca; order Amphipoda; family Talitridae; genus Morinoia; species Morinoia aosen. The sequence continues at coordinate 25,899,472 of CM059565.1, forward strand.
CATTCTTAAAATCCACTATACTAAATTATCGATAATCCTACACTCCGTCACTTAACTCAATCTCAATTTACTCCTACGATTGGGAAAGGTAATGTTTCTCTGTCTATGATAGCGAGAAAAATTGAATTTCAAACAATTCCATCACTCACATCAGAAATGTTAAAAAAAAATTTTATAGTTAAAGTACTCAAGATTAGCGAATAAAAATGTGAATTGCGTTAGACGTTAACGTTACGCTAAACAAAAATTTATGTTTACGTTAACCAGCAGCTCCCATGAAACTGAGTTCTTAAGACGCTTCAAAACTTGTCTTCAGATATTCTGGCGAAGGCGATTTTCCCTAAAATCAAGGCATTAACCTCCTGCGCCACCCATTTCTATTTCTACACAAAAATTTAGCAAATGTAATTGGTGGATCAATCATAGCTACATCCAAATTCACCGTACAAAATTTCACCCAACACATCGTCGAGAAAGTTCTTGCTAAAATGTTATTCTATCAAAAATGCAGCAGAATTAATTCTCTCAAAGCACACAGTTAAAGTTCAAGACACACTAGCATTCGACTGTGATTTTAATTAAAATTAAAGGATAATGGCTGCACCTCAGAACTCGAAATTATTATGATGGCCTTTACATGCTCCCAAAATAAAACACCCTCAGAAGCTCCAACATTGTCACTCAAGATACGGGCGAAATTCACTGCAAAAAATGATCAAAACTCCCGAGTATATACTTCTCTCATAACGTGTAGAAAATTTAATGGCAACGTGTAATACAACCCAAAACCTGCACACTAATTCACGTTCATATCAACGAGAACTCAGGACGGTCTGGCCGCAGCAAGGAGAGCTTCAATTTTTATGACTCTAACAGCCGACTCGCACGGTCTTACTCACAGCGGCATGAGCCCTTAAGCTTCAACTGAGACAATCAGGTTTTACTAAAATCAAGGCATAAAATCCGGGGCCATAGTTCTAAACCTAAAGTTCGTAAATGGTAATAGGTGAAGACATCCTGGAAACATTCAATGAGAAAAACAGCATACTGGAAATTTTTATGAAACACATATGCACGACACAGCTCAGCACGATTCCTCGCTCAGCAAATGCATCGGATCCCATTGTTTCACTTCATGCTGATTATATCCTCACTATAATGACACTCAAATGTCATTTTCTAACTGCCGAATCAATGAACAATTGAAAATCAATTTCGAGCGCAGCACTTCAGAATTTGAGAAAGTCATGCTGGATTACTGTGTTTACATTTCAACTGTGTTCAACAACACTACTGCCACTCAAATTTGGGTAACAAAATTCAGCAAGATCTATGAGCTGCTCTGAGCCGTCTATCTGCATCCAAGAGGACTGCCGTTTTATGGCCCTGCGGTAGGTTCGAACATCGGTGGTCTGAGCCTTCATGCTAGAATTTTACTTCAAAATTAAACTGCACTCATAAGGACCAGGGGAAATGTCACGTAAAGACACACACTTTTAACATGGAGCACTTGTTCGAACGAATTTATCATTTAAAAGAGCGTTGCTCACATAAAAAAAATTTTTAGAGAATGAATGATTACTCATGCTCTTCGCATAGATGTCGGGCTCACCCTGTGCTATGCACAATTCTTTTACGTGTCTCATCAAATTGCGGCAGATCTTATCAATTGATGCACACCGACAGTTCCTATCCCACACATGAACAAGAGGTTATCAAAGAAAAAGAAAAATTCGAGAGCCAGTCCCTGCACAACAAAATGTTACTGCTTTCATCTTCCAATGCACTCAGACAAATTCTAACAACACTCAAAAAAAATGATGGTTTCTCAATGCTCAAAAATATGCTCAGAAGATTCGACAGCCCGATAATTGAGCAACATATGTAACACTGTTGATATGAGCTTATTAACCTCCCATTACATTTACAAAACAAAAAGTACAGGAAGAAACATCGGTTTAATATCGGGCACTTGTTCGACCAAATTCACTGTTTAAGAGAGCATCTCACAAAAATTCAAGCGCAAAAATGCGGCCGATTTCATTTATTAATGCACAACGATTACTTCAACTCACAACACATTTTAATTGTAATTTTTCCCCTGAAGAATGAAAGAATTTAATCATGATGACTGCACTTCAGCATTTGACAAGACTTTGGATGGCTTTGCAAGTCTAAGAATTAAAATAATTTAATAAAAAGAAGCATTTAACTTACACACTAGATGTCATGCCAAATTTGAGCCAAGAATTCAACACTGAATTTGAATCGTTCATTGTGTCAAGAGAGTTTTCAGTAGAAATGTGTCATTCAAGCTTTGCTTGACTCAGTGAGTGCTCTCCAATTATCTAAAATTTGAGCCAGACGCGTTGTGGTAGAGTCGCCGAGCCACACATTCTTATGTATTTATGACTCCAGCTCAATGTCCGGCAATTACACTACGGCACTGCAGCTCCTCAAGGCAATGCTCGCAGCCACAAACTCTCGGCTGTGCTCCACTGATTGTTATTGATATGAATGGAGCTACAAAGAGCAAGCGAAATATAATACTGAATAACTATTTGAAAAGTAGCTGGTAAATTATTTAAATCCTTTCTTGAGAGCTCATCACAACAAATTTTTTAGAATTTTGGCAAGTGAAGTATTTAAGAAATTCTCCATGTTAATATACAGATATCGGCTTGCACAGTGCACTCCATGTATTTTAGCTGTCACGAAACAATGCTGGTTAAGCACGTAACGTATGAGGGTTTACAACCTCCACTGATAATATATAATGTACACCTTTGTGCTCGCACGTTATCCATATATATATGCATGGAGAATAATGAGCCTCAAGATTAAACACATTTATTTTTGAGTGAACACATGAAGCTGACACAGGGAAATTGGCACAAGTAAACATATATTTATCGCAACTATTTTTTTGAGTGAACACATGGCGCTGACACAGGGAAATTGGCACAAGTAAACATATTTTTATCGCAACACTCATTTTCGCACCAGAGCCCTCAGGCAAGATGTTAATGATCTGCGACATGATAGTTTTATCCGGCATAATGATATGCTACATAGACAAACGGCGAAGATTCAAACACATTCTAATTAAAATGAACACGTTGATTGAATATGACACATGAAATGAGAGATTCAGGCTAGAAACTTATTGAACGCCAGCGAACGATCACATGATTTAACGCAAATCAGCCTCTCTTGGCAATTGCCAACCCGGAGATTCACGCACAAACAACATGAAATTAGAAACATATACCTGAACATCCTGGCCAGCACAATTCATATTAAACACTGCGCGCCAACCAAAGATTTGCACTGTTCGGCGTGCCTCATCTTCCCTTCATTCTTCGAAAATTACAACTGGAGTAAATACCCTGTCGTTGGCCTGTCGAGGCTCGAACGCAGCCTCCAGGCTTCGTCATTGGCGTTGAATGCCAGGCTGGCTGCCCGCCTCAAGGTTGCGAACGCTCAGCCGGTTGTGTCGCTACAGGCCCTCGGATGTCAGGCGTTCACAGCCCACGTCTCCGCTATCTCAGCAGCCGCGTGGGCCAGCTGTCCCAAACCCGCCTGTGCAAATAATAAGCGGGGTTTGAGTCTTCTATTCCCCGAGACATGAATGTTATATCCCCCTTTAAGAATTTACTCGAAGCTTCCACTGACAACGCGGCTATTCCTGACATGATGAATTAATTTTCTCCCCTTTTTACAAGAACAAATCACAAGCGCCCTTTTGAGAACAAGGTCGAATGAGTCAATGAAAATGCTATGAACTAGTAGGCATTCTAATCCCCGCTTGAGAAAAATCTACAAGTTCAAGCCTTGTGAGAAGTCATATCACGTGAACAATTCTAGAATGATTTGAAATCAAACCCACAGAATTAATTTGTACCCGAATTATGACTGTAACAAAATATGGTATTTGAAAAATACAAAGACGCTCCTAGCACAGAACACAGAATATCATCTCACCTCCCCTCTGGCCGTCAGGAAACCTACATCCTTGCCACTACACCGGTCAAATAGGCCGGTCCCCGCGCTTGCTCTGCTTAAATACCCCCGCCGCACAAAGGACGCTCATTGTAGATGGTGCGGGCTACCCGCTCAAATTGTTAGTGACGTGGCATCTCGCGATTGGGTGCTTCTAACGCGTCACCTCTGACGTGTCCCCTTGCGTTACAAACTTGGTATTGCCACGCGCATTTCCCTCTAACATATTCTGCTCAGGTTCATATTTTCCACAGTTCCCTTTCCCGTTGGTAATTAATTTTAATACATAGTTTTTCTCTACTACACAATCAAGTTGTCCTTGTGTAATACTATGTGTAATTTTCCGAGCTAGCTTCTTACATAGCCGCTGCCCCCTACGTACTCCTCCCATCTGCTGATGTGGTGCACCCCTCATCCCCTCACGATTCGCGCCCCGATGCAGAGCCGGTTACCTTGCTGCGTAGCGTCGGTTTCCATATATCCATGCCTACTATAAATTGTATCCTAACAGGTAAATCTGAAGGATATGTCAGTTATCGATTTTGTAAATTTTGATGCCGTTGCATAGTTAATAAGATCGAAATAAACAAGTTTTCTTCTATGCACTTTCCGTCTCAAAGGAGTATTTTATTAGTTATAGCGGTAAATGACTTACCGCAACTCCAGTGTTTGACGCGGCAAGTTATTCAAGGAGCACGTTGGACAGCAACACTGCAATGCGCACTCGCTTCCAGCGCGATCGTCATCTAAGACGAAACCAAACCTACCGCTATACCTCGTTAAATACTCATTTGACAAAAAAAGTGTATAGAAGAAAAGTTGTTTATTTCGATGTTATTACCATGATTCAAGCAACAAAAATTCGAAAATCGATGAGTAGCTGTTTATTCGAGCGCATTCGTCATCAAAGACGAAACTAAACTTACCGCTATAAATCGTAAAATACTCATTTGAGACGGAAAGTGCATAGAAGAAAACTTGTTTATTTTGATTCAATTATTTAGGTTCAGGCATCGTAACGTGGAAAATCGACAGCTGACATATCCTTCCGATTTACCAAAATTTGGGTAAATGTTGAGGATCAACCGGGAATCGATATTTGATTTTTCGGTGCTTAAACATAGTTAATTAGATCGACATAAACAAGTTATCTTCTATGCACTTTCCGTCGTAAATGAGTATTTTACGAGTTATAGCGGTAAATGACTTACTGCAACTCCCAGTGTTTGAAGCGGAAAGAAATTCATCGAGCGCGACTGATGGCATCACTGCAATGGAGTCTTGCTTCCAGTGCGCTAGTCATCAAAGACGAAACTAAACCTACCGCTATAACTCGTAAAACACTCATTTACGACGGAAAGTGCATAGAAACTTGTTCATTTCCACCTAATTAACTAAGTTTAGGATTCGAAAAGTGGAAAAGATTCCCGGTTAATCCTCAACATTTACCAAAATTTGAGATCTTCAATTAGGTTCGAATACGTTGGCTATTTTCGTGTCTCTAATTTAATGTATCAGCTCACTAAACTAAAAACTTAGGGTTGTTTCAATATACTTTTTCAAGTTCGGTAAATGTTTACGACCGGTCACTAGGTATATCGATTTTCATATATTTGTTACCAGCAGTATGTTAATGAAATGAAAAGAAAATAAACAACTTTTTGTCAGTGTACTATTTGTCGTAAATGGGTATTTAATGAATTATAGCGGTATGTTAATTTCGTTTTCAATGGCTCGTATTTGCTCAAATGATCGATTTTTCATTTTATGTTGCTTGTTTAATAGTAATAAGATCGAAATAAACAACTTTTCATCTATGCAATTTCCGTCGAAAAGGAGTTTAAACGAGTTATAGCAATATAAAACTGCAAATAATTCAAATGCCCGAGTGACGTCATGGCTGCCCTGATGTGTACTTATCATTCGCGTAATCGAATTATTTTAGAATAATCCGTAAATTTATGGAAAACAACGATGAAGCAATTGCATTTCCAGGTGAGTAAAATTATTTAAATAAGAATACCTAGGCTAACCTACCCAACGTAACGTAATGGAACGTTCATTCCTGCCATGAAAAACAAAAATTAAAATACCGCTATAACTTATTAAATACTGGTTTACGATGGAAAGTGCATAGAAGATAAGTTGTTTATTTCAATCTCATTACCATTAAACAAGCAACATAAATTGCATAATCGATTGGTGTCCGGTGGTAAACAAGAACCTAAGTTCTAACCATATTCTTCAAAACCTTCAAACAAATTTTAACTTGCCAAAAAACTTATTCTTAAAGCAGGAACAGTGGAGCAAACAGAAATCAAATCTTTCAAGTATGTCATCACAACATTTTCCTTTTCTCATAGTTTACGAGGCAGAGCTCTACATGAATATCAACGTCACTAATGAGCTTATCAACTTTATCGACTTCTTCTTTTTGAGACAACCGCAATGGAAATATTTCACTAAGGCTACGCGTTCGGGTCATTTTCTAAGGTCAGTTCAGTACCGATCGCGTTGCTTCGATACCTTAGCAGAGCTCGGACGACATTGAGAGCTACGCTGCAGAACAACCAAGATGTTTCACTGAGTGTAGTGATGAAGTTACAAGCTTTGTAGAATTTCATCAGCGAGAAAAACCCCTCAGGGGGATACAACTATTGTCTATGGGAATTAGCACTCCCGGGGGGACTATGTGAGGACCCGAGCTAAGGGGATCATCCGGATTTTTCAACTTTTTTCGTCCGAAATTGAAATTTGAAATTTGGCCAGTATATGTATTTGTTAAAAGTAAACTTTTTTTACTCGTGTAACTTTTTCGATTTAGGCCTTATTTTTTTACGGAAAATTAGTTTTTAGATACATTTTATGGATATTTCAAAAGAGGACTCGTCATTGAGTTTTGATGGTAAAACAAAACTAAACACAGTTTTAGAATCTTTTGAGCATTTCTAACAGAAGTGCGGTTCCAAATTTTAACATTTGTAATTTATTCTTTTTTATGCGATATTTGGCTACTAACTCAAATAGACACTAATTTTGGATTTTGAGCTTGATAAAAAAATTTATTTGTACAATTTGGAAGTTTGGAACCGTATATTTGTATGAAATGTTCCAAGGATTCCAAAACTGTCTGTTTTTTTTTCTTGGCACAAAAACTCCTTGACGAGTCTTTTGAATGTTGAAAGTTAAGAGGTTTTGGGTATAAGCCACAAACAAAGTTGTTTGTTGAAGTGTAATATAATGGACAATTTATGTAAGCGAGTGCTGTTTTCATTTTTATTTCGCTAATTTCCATGCATAACTTCATATTCACACTGTGAATTGTAATTTAAAAAAAAAATGTTCATAAAATTATGAAATTTTTTGTTTTCAGTGTGATTCTTATGAAATTTGACTATAATAAGTAACTTTTGAAAAGAAACACAATTTCTTCTATTCATTTTTTTGATTCAGGCCTTAGTTTTTGAAAAACTTGGACATATTGGTATTTAGTTCATTTGTATTGATATTTCAAAAGAGGACTAGTCAATGAGTTTTTATGCTAGAACAAAACCAAAGACAGTTTTAGAATCCTTGGAACATTTCTAACAAAAGTACGGGAAAAATTATCCATTTTCCGTTTTGTTTTCTTTTTATATGGGGTCGATATGGGGTCAAAAATTCAAGATTTTTGTTCCCTTACCCCCCCTGGGGGGGAGGGATCTAGTGTCCGTAGCGCCATAAAATTTTAGGACCTAATAGTCCACCACCTAAAGGTCCTTTTTTAACAAAAACATGAAAAAAGCTCACCGGATCGACAGAGGCCTGGCAGGGGCCTGGATGATCCTCTAAAGGTGAGGTAGGTTTTCTTTTTGTTAAAATAGAATAGGTTTTTGTTATGTTACGGACCATCTTTTTCGGTTCACTGCTGTCCTGTTTTTCAGCACCTACTACTTTCTTCTTCAACTTTTTCTTGTTTCATGATTTTCATTCTTAGCTTACTGTTTCTATACACCTTGTGCATAGATTACGCGTTCCCTCAATTCCACACTAAACGGTGCCTTCATCCTTCCTCTCTTGGAACATCTTTGTCGTGGTAAAGGAAGGCTAAAACTCCGACACTTTTGTTGCCAAACTTTAACATAAGGTCGCGATCGTCGAAATGAACACTTTTTATTCTATTAAGGTATGGTCTAAAATGCTTCGTTAAAAAGTTACAAATACGTGAAGATACTTTTCATCCGATATTCTGAGTGCTCCTCGACATTAAAGATAAAGATTAGTTTGTTTACTGTTAGTACTTCTTCGGCTGCATATGTATCACCGACAATGGAGGGAGTATCCAATTCTGAATTAGCCGATATGCACCTAGTGTATGGTGCAGCAAATGGAAATTCTAGGGAGGCTGTTCGAATTTACGCAGATAGGCATCCTAAAGCGGCCCATAGACGATAAATTTTATTGTCAATATAATTGACAATGATGAACATTGACAATTATATTGATCGTCTGTGGGCTTGATTGACGACCTTCAATTAATTGACTCAATGTATTGACGCAATAAAATCAGTTTGAGCCCGCAGACGATAGATTTAATAGTCAATATAATTGTCAATGATGAATATTGACAATGACATTGATCGTGAGTGGGCTTGATTGACGACCGTCAATTAATTGACTCAATGTATTGACGAAATCAAATCATTTTGATTCTTTATTGATGGTTCGTCAATATATTGAAACGTCCATCTGGACACGTCAATATATTGCGTCAATATTTCATTCTGAGCTCTGGAAGTCGTAGTTTACACACCTGGAAATACTTCGAATTTTATTTTTGTGTGCACGCAGTTCTGTTACTTCTTGCATGCTGGAGTGCGCTGCTACGGATATGTGGTACTTTTTATGTGTTATTATTAAAAATATTATTTGAATGTAGTGAACTAATTATATTTATAATTATTAGCCTATTAATAAGCATTATGTAGAAAAGTTAAAACTTGGTAATTTTTTAGGAATCCGCTAGTTTTGTACGGTAAAATCTTATACTTTTAACAAAATTCGAAGGGCAAGTTATGGCAACCAGGGCTGAGGGTGCTTACACACCAAAAGACTGAAAGCGAGAAAGCAAGCGAGAGAGAAAGATGTCAGCAGGATCTATCACACACAAAATAACAGCCAGTTTGCTCCTAAATGTCATGGAGAGATGTTTATAACAGAAACGAGCAGTACAAGCATGTATTCGTAACGTTGAATTTCATTCCTATTTCATCCCATTGCTTTGAAACATGTAATCTGTCCCTGTGCTTTGAATTTATTGGTGTTCAAAATGCCAAGTGCAACATTAATTAACTTTGGATATCAGAAGTTCAGTGTATGCTGGAGGAATTGAGCAGTACGCCACCCTTATGGACATCTCACCGCGCACTGCCAGGCAGCCAGAGGCTTCTTTCTGCAGCTCTCAAGCGTGAAACCATCTTCGAGTCGGTTTCTCGCTTCAGCCAATCTTCAGTCTTTCTCGCTCGCTCTCTGGCTTGCTTGCAGTGTATGCACTCCCATAAGAATCCATGTTAATCAATTCAAGCTCGTTTGCTTTCTCTCATCAAATCTTTTGGTATGTCGGCATCCTGACACTCTAGAATCTAGATATTTACTAGCTAGCTAGATCTAGAGTTTTTTCGCTTAAACCTTGCTGTAAAGTTTGGAATGCAGATATTAGCTAAAAAAATCTAGACAGTTTTTTTAGCTTGCTTGATATTATCTTGCGGGAATTACTTTTCAGCGATGCATTTGATATATTACTCTAAATTTATATTACGAATTCGCTGTAATGTTTACTACTTCATTCTCATAATATTTGTTGATTTGCTTAACCAAATTATTTTAATGGCGAACTTACCACGTTCAGAACGCGTTATGTTCAGATTATGAACCAGACCAAGACGGCTACTGCCCTGTTTTCGTGCCACCATAGTGCAATTTTTAATTGTGATCGTATAGTTGAAATGCTAAAGCACATCTCCAACTGCAAAACTATTGATGTTTAAATGCATCTAACAAAATGTACAAACATTATCAAAAATGTATTGCATCCTCATTCCGAAAAACTGATCAATGATAATGTCAACAATAAGTTCAGTTTATTATTGGATGAAAGTAATTGTATTTAAATCATAAAACTACTTGGGGTATCAGTTATATGTATACTACAGCGATATGTTTAATAAAGTGAAATCGACTTAGGAAAAGCAGAATTAGTAGAATGTGATGCAAATAGAATTGTGACAGCATTAAAACAATTTTTCATAAGTATCTGAGCATTGATAATTGCATTGCTAAAGGGACTGACAGTCGCCAGATACCTCAGCGTGAGCGACAGCCGTTGGCTGGGTGATATCGGTTCTCGCATGTTTGTTGATTCTTTCTGTATATATGGAGTGACCCGATACAAAAGTTCATCAAATGATGTAGTTTCCATTCGAGGATGGTTCTTGAAATCTTCTGGCTCATTTGCACGTCATTCTTTAAGCAATGCGTCGGTGCCGAATATTCTGCTACCTTCCCTGAGCCAGTTGTTGGCCTATGTCTGGCGTTCACGCGGGGATTTTTTTGGAGTTGAAAGTGCTAAAGCTAACGCTACTATGGTAATTTCTTCGTCGTCCATCACGCACGGCATCCGCAGAGCAAATGACTGGTTTTCATCAATTACATCGACGAAAAGATTGACGACGTGTGTGGGCAACAAAAAATCTCATCAATGTATTGAGTCAATGATATTGACAATTAAATTGATCGTCTATGGGCTCACACTGATTTTATTGCGTCAATACATTGAGTTAATTAATTGACGGTCGTCAATGAAGCCTGCAGACGATTAATTTAATTGTTATTATTCGTCATTCTCTATTATACTGACAATAAAATTGATCGTCTATGGGCCTCTTTAGTGGGCAAAAAAAAATTTCATCAATATGTTGAGTCAATGATATTGACAATAAAATTGATCGTCTATGGGCCGCTTTACAGACATGTTCCATCGCGTCAAACATTCACAGCCATACACCGGAGATTACGTGAATACGGATCATTTCACAGACCACGACCTGAAGGAAGACGCCAAAGGAGAGTAGCAGATCCAGACAAGGTGGAAGATGTCTTACAATATTTTCGACACAATCCTACTTCAAGCACTCGTTCTTGTGCACGTGCTTTACATTTAAGCAAAACTACTGTGTGGCAAGTACTACATAACAGTGGCAACATCCATTTCACTTTCAGCGTGTGCAGGAATTGCACGGTGAAGATTTCGAACGTCGTGTTGAATTTGCAAGGTGGTTTCAACAGAAAACAGATCAACAACCTCGTTTCCCATCACGAGTCTTATTCACAGACGAAGCGTCATTTACTCGAGAAGGAATACTTAATCTCCATAACCTGCACATGTGGTCTGGCAACAATCCACATGTTACAAGACAATGTCGACATCAGGTTAGATTCGCCGTAAATGTTTGGGCAAGAATTCTTGGTGACCATCTGATTGGGCCACACATCTTACCAGAGATGCTAAATGGACGTACCTATTAGATTTTTCTTAATGAAGTATTGCCAGAACTACTGGAAAATGTACCTTTAGCTGACATCAGAGGAATGTATTTTCAACATGTTGGTGCTCCTGCACACTTCGCGGTTGCTGTTAGGCAATTGTTGGATGATCGATATCCCAATCGCTGGATAGGCCGTGGCGGTCCCTTCGCGTGGCCACCAAGATCTCCTGATATTACGCCCCTAGATTACTTTTTCTGAAGGCATATGAAACGTTTAGTGTATGAAACACCGATTCAATCCGAAGAGGACCTGATGGGTAGGATTGTTGAAGCCTCCGAAAGGATTCATGAAACTCCTGGTGTCTTTGCTCGCGTCCGCCAATCATTGGAGAGGCGTTTGAACGCCTGCATCGAAAGAAATGGGCGGCATTTTGAACAATTTTTGTAAACATGTATCCTAGTTCACGGTTTCGTTTGTTGTGCTCATAATAATTACTGTCGAAAATTCTTTTTCCTTATCACAACATTAAAAAGTTAATGTTTATTAATAATAATAATAAATGTTTCACATACTTGCCTAACTTCTCATTTCGTATCCTTGCCATTGATGTGCCGCAGTTTACCGCCTTGGATTCGTCTCCGCAAGAGAGTGTACGAATTATTTTTTATAACTGTCCAACTTCAAGTCCTTGTAACTCTTTAACTAAGCATTTTAGACCATACCTTAATAGAATATAAAGTGTTCATTTCGACGATTGCTACCTTAAGTTAAAGTTTGGCATCAGAAGTGTCGGACACCCTGTATAATAATGAAAATCAGCGAGAAAAAGCCCGTGGGGTTGTAACTCGAGCAAAGTTTTCCCTCTTGATTCTTCAGTCAATTTCCTAAGGTTGAGCTTCGCATCAGTCTTATCAGCTTGCTAAGTTATTCAATGAATAACATTGGAAACGTAAACTCATTATGTAGCTTTTCACAGCCTGAAGTAGTAGTTACAAATTTCTTCGCTGAAATACTTCGATGTCATATATGTTACTTTTTTTCTTCATATTCTTTGTGATGCTTTTTTTGCAGAATTTAACTTGTTATATTGATTTCATTACAAGTTAATGCGCTCCGCACAGCGCCAGATATTGCTTCTATAGTTCGCCACTGGTAGCCGTGTGCTCTCTGCGTCGATGATTTTGGGCAAGTTGAGACTTTCGCGCTGCTCTTGACTCAGGCAACCTCTTTGTGGGTCCTCGAAAGAAAATATTGCTAGGTTTCGCAGGAAAAAGTACGATTTGGCGTAAAGTGCTCTACGAATATTTGAGAACTTTCATAAATTCTCAATTGCGTGTCGGAGCGACATCTTCGATCTCGGTTGTCCGATATTTTTGCTTGTAACAGAGGAATATGGGTGAAAACGAGAGAAGTGGGAAAAATGATAAAATTGCAAAAAAAGAAGCCATCGATTTAAGGTTGATGAAAAGTCGAACAGCTTCACCCTCGCAGAAAACGACGACTCATGTTATTCCCATCACTTCTACAAGTACCACCACAAGCATCTGCCCCACCGCTACAACGAGCCCCTTGATTCCTTTTTTCACTGAGAATTTCGGAGGCATGAGCCTCCCTGCCGTCTGTGCAGAGAAACTCATGCATTCATATGCGAGTTTTTTTGCATCGGCTTCCAACTGTCGGTCAAAAGATACTGCGCTCGAAAGTTCACAGCCGTCGACGGTGGGCTCTCAGGAATCGCAGGCGGTGGGCTCCCAGGAATCGCAGACGGTGGGCTCCCAGGAATCGCAGACGGTGGGCTCCCAGGAATCGCAGACGGTGGGCTCCCAGGAATCGCAGACGGTGGGCTCCCAGGAATCGCAGACGGTGGGCTCCCAGGAATCGCAGACGGTGGGCTCTCAGGAATCGCAGACGGTGGGCTCTCAGGAATCGCAGACGGTGGGCTCTCAGGAATCGCAGACGGTGGGCTCCCAGGAATCGCAGACGGTGGGCTCCCAGGAATCGCAGACGGTGCGGTATGGGGAGCCATTCTTTTCGCTCCTCCAACCATTGCGATCATTGCCACATACTTCATTGGAGACGCCAAGGCGGCAAAGTAAAGCGGGCAACTCCAAATTAAAGAAAAATAAGAGATCAGGTAAGCTCTGTCCAACTCGGCTAGGTGTGCTAACAGACAACGAATTCATGACGGAGTACAGTAAGACAGCTTCCCTGCTCACCTGCTTGCACTGGAACACTGCTGACGAGCTTGAATCTGGTCCGTTGACCAGCTCGGATCTCGGCATTTTGGTCGAAGCTGTTGCCATGATGTTGCAGAAATTGTTGATGATGGCTTCTATATTGACGTCGGCAGTAAGGAAAGTCATGGACAAGAAGTGCGCTGATTCATTTATCGGAAAAGGAGAAAAGTTAGAATCGCGTTCGGCCTTTTACATCTCTGATGTTGAGCTCCAATTGAAGAACTTATCGAGAGAACTTATCCAGAACATCTTTGCAGAGAAAACGTTAAATCCGATTGAGGTGGGCGAAAAACTTTCAACTTTGAGCAGCAGATACGACAAAATTTTCCAAGCTTATTCTTTAAATTTTTTAGATGCCGTGACTCCAGTGTGCCACGAAGAATTTGTCGAATTACTTCGTTCCTATGTTTACACGTGCGCGGCATACCTTCACAAATTAGCGGCGAAACTTGCGTTCAATGTTGCGAGCTATCAAGTTAAACTCGATGATTTCAAAAGAAACTGCCCCAAAGTGGAAAGAAAATTAAATCCACCAAGTTTTAACGAAAATGCACTGTGTGAGATTATAGAGACTCTTAAGGAAAAGTTTTTTGACAAGATTGCCACTTCCTACAAACCCTTTGTTACTTCTGTTTTTTCTGGGTTACATGATAGTAGTATGGACACCTCAACGACTGAAAACGCTCAAGAAATAGCTGTGGTCTTACGACGTTCTGAGATGGAACAGAAATCGCTTTCACAGAAGCACCAGGAGCCATCGACAGCCACTGCAGTTCCAAACTGCGATACTGCGCCTCAAAAAGTCACTGAAAAACCAAAGAGCATTTCTGACTTTCTTCGAATATCTTCAGTTTATCACTTCTACAAATGCAAAGAAACATCGTACGAAAACTTTTCAATGAATGAAAAAAACATAATATTTGCCTTAAGAATTGCCAAAGTAATTCGATTACAACATCGTTTACATGCTGACAGCATTAACTTAACGCCTGACCGAGTTATGTCCAATGACGGACTCAGACAGATGATGACATACTCGATAGTCATGCTGCAGGACTTTCGTACATTAGTGAAAAAAGTACGGAGCCTCTTAAATTCCAGCGTGCTCTGCGAGTGCTTCAAGTCAAATAGCTACACAGTTGCTGGCAAACCTGACTCGCTGAAAAATTTCATCGAGGTTTTGTTGTCGGACTTGGAACTGGTGGTCGGCAGCCTCGAAAATATTTCCTCAGCGGTTATTGTCGCTGAGGATCTGTACACGCCAAGTTTGCTCGTGCATGGAGTAATAGGTGAACGTTCAACATCTTCCCGAATAAAGTTCTTGACTTTCATAAAAGAGGGCTGTCCA